>VWPU01015908.1:0-97641 GCA_013398955.1 Callaeas wilsoni | reverse complement strand
CACCTGCGGCTCGGCTGGGGGCGGGCGGAGCAGCGCTTCCGTCGCCGGCACTGCCCCTGCGCCCGCCGGGGCCGGGCTGTCCGCGGTCCCTCCCCTGCCCCGCGCAGGTAGCGGGGCCCGCGGCGGCTCCCGGCTCAATCTGGAGGCCGCGGGGTGAGCGGGGTGAGGCCTCGGCCGGAGCAGGCGCGCGTTACCGCGGGGTTGGGTGAGGAAAGCCGCGGCAGGACGGGCAGCGCTTCCCGGCCCCTGCGGTTCCCGGCAGCGACAGCCCCGGGCTCGCCGCGGCAGGGATCCGCAAGTGTCCTCCCGGGGAACGTTTGGCTGAACGCTTGCCGCACGGTGGCCGTGGCGGCAGCCGCGTGCGGCTCTGCCATCCCCTCGTGCCTCAGCCGTGCAGCGCTGCCATCCCCGGCTGTGCCCCGGCACCTGCTCCTTCATTGGAGACACCTGGCCGGCTGGGGCTGCCGTACTGCCTGCCGGCGGGCTGGCAAAGGAACAGCTTTGTGGTAAAAATACGGGACGTAGGCAATGGATCTGCCGGGAATTCTGACAAACTACATCACCTTGAAAAACCTGTGTGTGTAAAAATGGTGAATCTCGGCTGCGACTTCAGGACAACATATAGCTTAAACATACATCAAAGGAGAAGAGAGTAGATTTTTAAAAGCAAAACAAATTATATGCTGGTGTTTCTGTGCCAGGACACGAGCTCTGCCCACTCCAGCCGAGGGTCCCTGCACTCCCGGGAGGGGAGAGCTCCAGCACAGAGTCCTGAAATAAAGTGACACGGATGTTTTTCTGCTCCGTAACATTGTAATAATTACAACATGCCCTTATTTTGTTATCTGCTCCTCTGCAGTTAAAGTCTGCCTCTGCTTCCACTGGAAAAAAAATAAGGATCGCTGTGTTTTAAAAGCCATCTTGTCACAGCACAGGGAGCATTTACATGAGAAAATAGCTCCACTGTTAAATGCCACATTGGCTGGGAACGTAAAATACAATATAGAAAGCTTCCCTGGTACTGAATTGCAAAACTGAATTGTTTGTCTGGTTTCCCTCAAAGGCATGAAAGGCAAAACCCAGGTGTGATTCTGTTCCTGTGTAATTGCCGCCTCCCGTGCGGATTGGCAGAGCAGAAATAGCTGGAATGTCTGGAGGTGCTGCAGGCCCTGCCCTGCCCTGCCCGCACAGCGGGGACTCTGCGGGCCGGGGCTGGAGGACACGGCCCGGGGCGGCTCCGGTGAGCCCTGCCCTCCGGCCGCAGTGACCGAACAGCCGGGCCGTTCATTCAGCCGAGGGAGCCCCAGGACGTGCCGCAGCTGCAGCCCGGGGCTCCGCCGGGAGAGCAGTGTCCCCGCGCCTGGCCGGGGCCGCTCGGCTTCTGCTGTCCGCGCTCCCGAGCTGCCACGCACCGGCAGGGCCACGGGCGGTGAGCTGCTGAGGGCTGCGCACCTCCTGCGGCCGAGAACAGTCTGCGTGCCCAACAAATGACTTGCTCATCTAAGGATGGGCACTTGAAGGGAGAAGGGACAGAAAAAAGATTGTTAGATTTGTAATTGTCCTCTCCTCTTCCAAGACTTGAATTTGCCAGATACCATTTATCGCTGAATCAGAAAAAAAAAAATCAGAGTAGATTGAAAGTGCTTTATTATCTTTTTAAATATATGAAAAATTTAATTTATACTGAGTCTGTTTAACAATCAGAAAAAAAATATAGAGGAAAATATAAGGACGAGCCAACTTTGTGTACTTGCACTTACACCTCTGATGTATTATTGATTCTTCTGCCAGGAAAACCCAGTAAAACAAAAAATCTTGCTAAGAACCAAATTAAGCAATGCACAAAAAAAATTAAAATTAACAAATGTGTCTATCCACAAATGAGACCAGACTGCAAATTGCCACTCCAGCTTCAAAAAGCCAGAGCTAAAGGGAGAAGCCACAGGCAGAACCTAAGATGCTGGTTTAGTTGCCACTTGGGATTTCACAATGGATTATTTCTAAAATTATCTCTCAGCTTTCCACATGAAATTGCCACGGAATTGGATATAGTTGCAGCATATTACTTAACTCATAAATCCTAATTATTAATAACCGAGGTAATCAGCTTTTACAAGATTATTCTTTTGCACATACTTATTCACTGTGTTGCAATTACAAGAGTAATTTTGATTCCTGAACAGCCGCCTCAGTGTTCCATTTCATGCACAGTAAAAGAGAAATAAAACCTTACTATAAAATTGCCATCATAAGAAAAGTAAAATCAACGCTGTAATTTAAGAGAAGAAAGAAATGTAAACGTGGTTATTAAGCCCTCCTACAAAGCCAGGTCGCTGTGAAGTCACTGAGGCTCTTGTGCAGCAGTGCCCAAACCTGAGCTGCTCAGAGCCCAGGCAGGGCAGCGTGTCCTTCCCTGGGGCCAGACCCCTGGCAGCCTGGAATGCTGCACCCTTGGGATGAGCTTTCCACCCATCTTCACAGCACACCAGTTAACCCAGATATGGACCATGAGCATTGGTGAGGGAGGGTTCTAAGTGAACCTCCCATTTCCCAGCCACAAGCTAAAAGCTGGTGTCAGGAATTGGCACCAAACCATTTCAATACCTGCCTGCTGCTGAACACTCCGTGATACCCAGAAGCCCACGTTTATCAGAACCAGCACGAGGCAGGTGGAGGTTCGAGAGTGTGCACGGATGTGTTCAGTGGGGAACGTGGTTATTGCCTGAAAATCTACCAAGGAAAATGGAGGATTATTCATCTTCTCCCTACATCCACATCAAAAGCACACTTTGCCTCTCTGTGCAATCAAAGAGCAAAGTGAGACCTGGCTTTATTTATGACCCAAATGCTTCATGTCTCAAACGCAGTGCTCACTGTTTGTGTCCTGTAGGATGGTTTTTGATCAGTGTCATACTCTACATTGTTTAGGTCTGTGAAATACACCATTTTCTTCTCTCCAAATCAGTACAGCAGAATCCTGTCTTGTTGCTCAGAATGAATGAGAGATTCTCTCAAGATAACAAGCCCACGAGTAATAGTCACATTAAACACACCTTTGGAAAGGTTACAGGGTTGAGTATATACTTTTGTGTAAGATCTTAATGTAAAATTCAGATTGAAATGTTCATGCAGTAACTTACAGGAGATGTGTAAAGACTCAGAGTCGGGACTGTACTTTCTGGCAAACGAGAAAAGGAAGAAAAATCCTTGGAGACATTGTATGTTCAATTCCAGAACCATTTCACATCTACCCTCCAGCTGCAGGCTGTCTCCAGGGTGTGCTGGGCTATGGTTCTTCAATCCTGCAAACAGCTGGAGGTGTTGGGCAAACACCTGTAATTCAGTGTTTCTAATTAAACTGACTTCCTCCGTTTGCTGTCAGTACTTCTTAACCCACTTTGATCGGTCCTCTCTACCCCCAGCCAGTTTTGGGGTGTCAGGAGGGGCAGAGCAGAACCCGTGCAGTGGAAGCTGCAGCCAGGAGAATTCCCGTGCGTGTGCTGTGAGCTGTGTTTCTTTGGAACCGTTCCCAAAGCCAGGTCCTGGCCGTGCTCTGCAGCTTCAGAGGTGTGCCGGTGACCCTGGCTGCTGCTTGGGGCCCAATCCCCGCTGCCTCCAGCCTCCCGGGGCATTCGCAGCACATCTGTCCCCTCCGAGGGGCTCCAGGGGAAGTGCCCAGCCGCTGGCTGATCCCAAGGGAATCGGCTGCATGTCCCGTGTATTAACTGCCAGCTGGGCAGTAGCAATGTCAGTAACATTCTTCTGAAACTCTTCTGTTTGCCTGGCCCCTTCACAGGCAGCTGAAGAAGAGCCAGCCGCGCTCCACTCAGAGCAAGTCTCTGTCCCACAATTAGCATGCAGGGGGGATAAGGCTCCTTCTGTCCCACAAAAACCCTTCCCAAGCACAGGAGTGACAGGGGTCACCACAAGCAAAGAAAAGACGAGATGTCAGTGTGACAGAGCCAGGCACTGGTGAAATCCTTCTGTCACTGGTTTCACTGCTTTTCCAGGGACATGAACCAAGGGAGTGGAGCCTCTTTCCAATGCAAGCAGCAGGATTTTCCCAAGGAGGACACGGTTACTGCAGCAACACAGGCAACCCCACAGCACTGCCAGCCACAGCACTCAGGAACGACGGTCGAGCCTTCCGACCTCCTGCCCCCTTTCTTTTCTCTACAACTGTACCTAGGCTGTGAGAGACTTTGCTCTGAACACTGCTCAGCCAAATTGTAACTGTAAATCAATCCGAGATGGCAGAAGACATTTAATTTTTCCTATTTTCCTCTTAATTGTTTTTTTCTGTTGTTAAAATACTCAGTAATAATAGAAAGCTTTGCAGCATTAACTAAAAGCTGCTAGGGGAAAACCACATCTCATTGTACTGCAGGAATAAAGGACCTGGTAATGCCCATGGAGCATCAAAGCTGAAACAAGATGCTGTTTTACTGCTAAACTGGGATGAAAAGAAAAGAGAAAGAAAGAATGTGTACCCAAGAAACACAACTGAGGACTGAGGTACTGCTGCCTCTGTCACTCTTGTCATGGAAGTTACAAATTCTTGTCTATGACTGTAAAAATAACTTTGTATTTGCTAACACTTAGACTGATATTACTTGTTTCCCAGCTGATTTCCCAGCACTATTTCCTGATCACGTCTCTTCCTTTACTGCCTCAGAGGTGGGTGCAGAGATTGTCTCCTCTGTGAGAGAAGGAGGGTACCTGGCAGCTCCATCATTTATAGAGCTGATTGGGAATTTTCCAACAGGAAGTATTTGAGATTTCAATATGTTAACCAAATTTTGTGTGTGTTTTTCATATTTTGATGTGCAAAACATTTCCTGCCTTACTTGAATTATATGTCCTTCTTTGATTTTGCTTTTAATTTTCCAACAGAGTTTATATCTCCCAATACTTTCACCAGTAAAATTTGCACAGGCTTCAAGGTAGATAATCAGGCCCAGTAGGATTAGGTCAGTCTAACATTAAAGTGGGTAATTTCTGTCAAAGGTTATCGAACTTTCCAAAAGTTACACCTATTTCTAATTTTTGTTCAGTGAATATGAAATGAATCTGAATATTAAAGGAGAATTGTGAAACTGGGACGTGTCCCCCTTCACCTCCAGTTTAGTTATGTACATTCTTTTTTCCAGTTTTACAATTCCATTTTGAAATTCTGACAGTGAATTTCCTCTCAGTAATTCAAAGACCATTCTTTCCATAGGAGAACAGTAAAGAGAATGTCCTAGAAAATGTAGATAAAAGCTCTTTAATCTGATGACTGTAGTTCATAAGATGTTGCTATTTAAAGAGTTTGCAGGGTTTCAAACATCTCCTAACAAAGGGACGGAGGCACTGCTTGCCATAGCTGAAGACTTTTTGCGGTTGCCGTTAGAAACCCCAGCAAGCTGGGAGCCTGCACGGACAGTCTGTGCAGCTCAGGGATGGATTGCTGGGTCTGCTTTGTTCTCCCTTTGTCAGCTGTGCACAGAAATGCCTGAGCAAGTGACAGGGGGATGGGGGCAGGTCTCCAAAGAGCTGCTGAAGTTTGGTTGCTGCTGGGTTTTTTTGGTGTCATTTTTATTTATTTTTTAAAGAATGAACATTCTGCCCATACTGAAATGAAAAAAAAAAAAAAAAAAAAAGAAAAAAAAAAAATAAAAAAGAAAAATAAAAAAAAAAAAAAAAAAGGAGAACCCCAATGGTTTTTGTTTCCATATTGATAGATAGTAATTTCTGGGTGTGATACATCACTGCCACTCCGCAGTGGGAGCAGGAGTCACCTGTTCTCAGCCCCTCTCAGGCTGACTCCGCAGCCCTGTGGTGCCCTGGGCCTGGCCAGCTCTGCCCTTCCTGGGAGGTTCTGGGTACCCACTGCTGACTGGACACCCTGGGGACTCCACTCGCCTCTGGCTCTACAGACGGGGCAGCTGCTGTGAACAGAGGCCGAGACTTTGCAAACCTGACTCTCTCAGGTGACATCCGTGAGCCCCAGGGAATGGCCTGCCTTGGTTGCATGGCTCACCTCAGTTCCACCTGACAAGGCAGAGGTCGGTCAAAGGTTGGACTCCGTGACCTTAGAGGTCTTTTCCAACCTAACTGGTCTTGTGATTCTGTAATTGGGATGATTTTAGAAATGCTGAACCTGATTTAGTTTCAAACAACTGATTAACCTGCAGTTATGTGCCAGATTTCCCCTTTGCTGTATTGAAATGCTGGAATTTTGTGAATGCCATAGCAACAGAATCAGAAAATGAGGAAATCTGGACTGCGAGGCAGGGAAGCTCGTGTCTGTTTTTCTCTAATGAGCTGAAGCTCTGAAGTGTGCCTTTCCCCCTTAAATTCCAGTTTCCCATTTGTACTCCCCACAGCCAGACTCCACGCCTCACTTGGCTGCAGTCCTTCAGTGGAAACTATGCACGGATGGATGCGTGCAGAGCCCGGGCCTGCCGAGGGCTGCGGGACCTTCATTACTCACTTCAGCAAGCCTGGGCTTTGGGCTGCATTAGGCCTAATTGGACCTAAATAACCACGAGTTTGACCGAATTCCCTGATCTGCTTAGCGAGAGGCCTCCCTCACATATCCCCATCCCCCTGCGCCTTTCTTAAACATTCTGAAAAATTGGCACTTCTCTTATTATCTTTCCTCTCCAAGCTATTAAAAGTGTTCCTAATTCAACTCTGATCCTACTAATTAGCTCAAATACATTTTAATTAGTGGGATTTATTCTGCTATTGGACGTGCCAAAACTCTATGGTTTCTCTAAGCTCGGTTTCTTGAGTTGTCTCCTTTCCAGCCAGATCCAAGCTCTAATTTCCTAGCAGTCACTTCAGTGTTCTTCTCATTTGGAAATAATTTCTGTCATATTATCTAAGTCCTTTTTTCATCCTTCACCTTACTGTGACTTATTTCCTGACCTACCACACAGAACAGAGTTGAAATTCTAGACCTGATAGGTGCAGTCCTGAGGAGGACAAAAGGACAGGGGCTGTGTAAACGAGGATATTGCAGCAGAGAAAAGCCCTTCAGCTGGAACAGCAGCAGGTCAGGAGCAGTGAGAGTCTGAGAATTCATACAGCACTTCTAAGAAGACTGAAAAGAGAGAGATGAGGAGGGTAGAGGCACTCACTGAGCCAAAAACAGATTCCCAAAAGAAAAGAACTCTGGTTTCAAAAGGAAGGGAAAAAAAGGAGTGGATAGAGCAAGTCCTGCTTTGCCAAGGCCTTTGATGCAGCAGCACGGCCAGTGCACTCTGCCTGTGCAGCAAATCTGGCTGAGACCATTCATTTTATCAGTGAAACAAGTCCCCACAGACAAAACAATTTTATTGCTTTTTAGTTGGTTTCAAAATTAGTCATGGACTGATTTAATTCCTCAAATCAAACTGAAGGTGATCAAGATCTCGCAAAAGGCTTTTTTCCAGAGAGGCAGGGCTAGACCCAAAATAAGCAGAAGCCTTGCCCAGCATCACTGCCATGGAGAATAAACTGGTTTAGAAATGTTAATAGAGTTTAAATGCTTTTCAAGTTACTCTGACAAAACTTGGCATGAGATCCATGCAAAATTATTTCTTCCAGCAGGTCAGCTGGCCGGCGTGGGCCCAGCACGGAGCAGAGGCTGGGAAGGATCCTTCCACATACTTTACCTAGTTGGGAAGAGCTGGAGCAGGCAAGAGCCTCTCAGCACGAGGACACACTGCTCCGAGTTCCACTGGCTTTGCAAAAGCCTTACAAGTACCTGGAACGCGGAGAGAACGTGGAGGAACGCGGAGGAAATGCGGAGGGAATGTGGAGGGGACGTGGAGGGAACGCGGAGGAACGCGGAGGGAACGTGGAGGGGACGTGGAGGGAACGCGGAGGAACGCGGAGGGAACGTGGAGGGGACGTGGAGGGAACGCGGAGGAACGCGGAGGGAACGTGGAGGGGACGTGGAGGGAACGCGGAGGAACGCGGAGGGAACGTGGAGGGGACGTGGAGGGAACGCGGAGGAACGCGGAGGGAACGTGGAGGGGACGTGGAGGGAACGCGGAGGAACGCGGAGGGAACGTGGAGGGAACACGGAACATGGAGGGAACATGGAGGAACGTGGAGGGAACACGGAGAGAACGTGGAGGGAACACGGAGGGAACGTGGAGGGAATGTGGAGGGAACGTGGAGGGAACACGGAACGTGGAGGGAACGTGGAGGGAGCGGGGAGGGAACATGGAGGAACGTGGAGGAATGCGGAGGAAATGCGGAGGGAAAGCAGAGAGAATGCGGAGGGAACGCGGAGGGAACGTGGAGGGAACGCAGAGCGGAGGAATGTGGAGGAACGCGGTCCCCAGCAGTGCTGGCTGTGTTCTCTGGGGAGCTGAGAGAATCGTCTGAAAGGACTGAACCCCACAGTGCCTCCACAGCACAGTGACCGTGCTCCCCGGCCTTCTAAGTGATGAGAAGGAGCCTGTGGATTGTGGCTCCTGTTTCAGCACCGCTCATACTTGTACATGGTCTTACTGGGCTTTGCATTTCACTTTTACAGGCTGCTATTATATATTTTGTATGGGGGGTTTGTTAATGTTGAATTATGCTCCTCTGGGGTATAGAAGACGAAATGTAGGAGTGGATTAAGACACCAGGCATACAGCAAGAACATTTCTTTCTCAGAAAATGTTGCCTGGCTTCTTCCTAGCAAGTTCTGTGCTGTTAAATACCTCTGGATTCATCTGTGTCAAAATGCTTTTGTTTCATTTACAGTTTTACTCGGTTTCTCAGGAGATGAAAGGGAAATGAAGTGACTGAAAATGTTTTCAAATGCAGTCTGAAAGCAAGAGAAACCTTTTGTTTCATTGCTTGGAAACCCCAAAAAAGAGAACTGCAAGGAGCAGTTTGCTTGTGAGACTCAGTGCTTCCTGTTCCTGTTTCTGCATGTTCTTTCTCTCCTAAGAATTGAGACAAGAGGGACCCTCAGCTGCTGGCATGCTCTGCCCTGGGTGCTGAATTCAGCTGGCACTGCCCAGGCCCCGTTCAGCACCTCCCTGTGCAGGGGCAGTGCAGCCATGGATAACATTCCTTGGGAATGCTGTGATGCACTTTATGATCCCGTGTTTTTCAGTGATAAAAGCCAGGCACTAGACAGAAATAGAGAACACATTTTTCCCACTAAGACAGAAGAGAAGAACATGTGTTACCAGCCAGTTTGCTCAGCTCAATACCTACTTGCTCTGTATCATAATTAATCAATTCTTCAAGTAGCAAAATAACCAAAGTACATGATTTAGTCATCTCACTGTGAGTTATATGGGCTCTTTGAACAGAGCAATTTTTTAAGCTCAGAGATGTTAAAAATCAGATAGAAATGCTTTCATGAGGTGAACTCTCATGTGCTGAGGGGACAGAATGTTCATTTTTATCAAACAAGATTGTTTCCATCCAGGTATGTGTATGGGTTTCCCTGGGAGCAGTTTTGCGTGTACTTTGTGGACTCCTGTGACGTGGCAGCAATGCACAATAAAGCTCCCTGGAAAGGAGTTTGGTCTGGCAGTGCAGCCTGAGCCTGGCACAACCCACGCCTCCCCAGTTGTGCAACGAAGG
The DNA here is from genome assembly GCA_013398955.1 of Callaeas wilsoni. Classification (NCBI taxonomy): domain Eukaryota; kingdom Metazoa; phylum Chordata; class Aves; order Passeriformes; family Callaeidae; genus Callaeas; species Callaeas wilsoni. Next base: position 88,074 of record VWPU01015908.1, on the reverse strand, counting down.
ATTCTTAACGTCCCAGTCCTTTGGAAATGCTCCTAAAGGAGTGTGCTGATGTAGAATTAGTTTTTAAGCTAATGCCAAATATAAGTTTAAATCAGTATAAAATAAAAATCAAGTTCCTTGTGTCCGGCTGGGATGTGAGGGGAATCCTGCAGCAGCTTCAGCACTGACCTTAGGCCATTGAGGGAAACAGCAAAGTGCAAACCATCACCCACTAGAAACAGCGGAACAGCTTTGTTTTATAGCTTTGTTTTCTTAGTGGGATAAAAATAAATAATTTCTTAGAGGAACTATCGATCTGAAGAACAAAACACTAATTAAATGGGGTGTTTTCAGACCATAAAACCATGCATATGCCTCAATGAAACAGGCACACAACCGTTCAACTTGCACCCTGATCCTCTTTGCTTTGCTGTTGATGTTTAACTTGATTTCTATCCATGGTAACATTCACTGCAGCACCTCAGGGCACGAGGAAACTGAGTCTGGCACAGCCATTTTTTGCATTGCTGAAAGCCCTCAGCCCCAAAACGTCACAAGAACTGGAAATGCTCAGGTTCTATCTGAAGACAAGGCAGAAACGCTGACCAGTGACAATACCAGTCCCTGCTGTGTGTTTTAACCACTCCCCAGTGTCCCCAGTGCTGCGGGCCCCAGTACAGCACCCAGCTCCCTCCGAGGGCAGAATCCAGCCTTTCCAAGGGCAGAATCCAGCCTCTCCGAGGGCAGAATCCAGCCTTTCCAAGGGCAGAATCCAGCCTCTCCGAGGGCAGAATCCAGCCTTTCCGAGGGCAGAATCCAGCCTTTCCAAGGGCAGAATCCAGCCTTGGCAAGGGCAGAATCCAGCTCCCTCCGAGGGCAGAATCCAGCCTTGGCGAGGGCAGAATCCAGCCTTTCCAAGGGCAGAATCCAGCCTCTCCGAGGGCAGAATCCAGCCTCTCCAAGGGCAGAATCCAGCCTCTCTGAGGGCAGAATCCAGCCTTTCCAAGGGCAGAATCCAGCCTCTCCAAGGGCAGAATCCAGCCTTTCCGAGGGCAGAATCCAGCCTCTCCGCGGGCAGAATCCAGCCTTTCCGAGGGCAGAATCCAGCCTTTCCAATAGCAGAATCCAGCCTCTCTGAGGGAGGCTCCTCAATCATTTTAACAGGTTTTGCCTGGAGCACAGGATACAACAGCCTCCTGGGTGTTCAGCTACAGCCAGCCAGGAATTGAGAGCTTAAAAAACCATTCTCAAAGCTCCTGAGAATTCCAAGTAAAATATTTAAGGCAGAAGCAAGAGACATTCAAAAGGACAGCCAGCTGCAGATGCTCTTATCCTTGTGAGTGAAAAGCTAGGAATACTTGAAATACTCCAGATAGTTATGACTGGGCAGCAAACACCACAGCAAAGATCACTTTGTTTTAAGTAAACCATTAACAGAGCAGCCCAATCACAATGATAAGAACCACACTGATATTCTTGGACTAAACTCCCTCACTGTAACTGTCCATCCAAAACTAAAGCTGCAAAAACTGAGACACTTCCAATAGAGGAAAAAAACACATAAAGAACAAGCTCGTGGGACACAAAGTTTGGAAAGCTGATCTTTGAAACACAGGAGGTTTACTAAAAGTATGATGTATTACAGCAAAGGAGGTCTGCTCTAAAATTTCAGTCCAAAAATAGCCTTTCTCACAGAGTCCTACTCTGAGTGAATACATATTATTAATATAATATAATTAGAAACCTTTCTTTTTCCTTTGCACAGTCAAATTCTAATTCTTAATTACCCAATTGATTTAATCCATGGTTATGTTTTCAGAAAGAAAAGTGTGTTTTAACCACAGTCCATACCTGGTTTCATAAACTCCTTGCATTATTGCACCTGGACAGATTTAGGTACCAATATATTTGGCATTATTTACACTGCTCCTATTTTGAACCAAACAGGTTTGTGGAGGAAAAGAAAACTAATAAGTGTTTCTCAGTTCCCCCATCTTTTATGTCACCACATACAGCGGTCAAACACAGCAAGGAAATAAGCGTTCAGTTTAAATATCTGCAGTTTTTATGTGGCATTCTATACCCACAGGAAACTGATAGGGAAAGGGAGAAGGTAATGATAAGGAAACCCTTTTTTCCCAGTCTCATACATCTCAGTCCTGCAGGACTTTGCCTTTATAAATCCCATGCAAATAATTTCTTCCCACCATGCTTCAATTAATTGCACAGTTTTGAATAAATTAGAGCATCAGCTGGCAGCCCCTCTTCTCCTGCACAGGTCGTGTCTGTTTAACAAGATCAGCCTGGACTGTCCCAAATCTGTTCATTCACCTTGTTTTCATAAAACACAATTGTAGTTCTTTCCTTCTTTGGCGGAGAGCTCAATAGAAGTATGGCTTGGATCGGTTAAAAACATTAAATCACATCTGTAGATGGTGAGCCCTTGGCTCCATCCGTGCCGGGGGAATCTCATCGATGTGCTAACGCAGGCCTTGGCAGCCCTCACCCCGCTCGGGAGAGGCCAGGGGAGCCAGGGACAGGACGATGTCCCCGTCCCGATTCTGTCATGGAGCCAAGGACAGGGTAAATTCCCCATCCCCACTCTGTCAGTGTGTGAAGGAAGTGTGGCCACAGTTCACACCGAGGGTGCTACACCCTGGCATTCAGCACAGAAACAGGGAGGAGGGATGCCTTATTTGGGGATCAATATGGAAACACTGCTTTTATTCTACGTACTTCCATTAAGGAATTACTTGGGCATTTTAGGCACATTATTAGATATCTATGTTTATATGTACAAATGGACATCTTGTTTTCCCTAGGGAAAAGGGAGCAAGAGAAGGGCATGCAGAGGGGACCAGGGACAAGGACAGTGCCACTGCACTGGGACATGCCCCCAAAGCTGGAAGGGCAGAAGCAGGCACATCCCATTGAGCAGGAAGAGGGCTGCTGGGGAAGCTGTGAAGGATCTGTTTGGAAGGATCCGAGAGACCCCTGAGGGCTGTAAGAGCATTGGAGAGTCCCCTGCGGAATGAGGGAGTCCCAAAGGGAAGCAGGGCTGGAAGGGGAGCTCTGGCTCTGTGCCCACTCAGCTCTGCGTTCCTTTACGTGGCACACAGCAGTGCCAGGCCTGGTGCTGAGCAAGGGAAACTTAATGCAGGTTCTTTTCTTCTTTTAGCACACGTATTTCATTAGTCTCCTATCCGTGTGTGCTCACATACTCCCATAAACCTTCACTAAAAAATGAATCCCCCTGCGTCAGGCGCTTTTCCCAGCCCTGCGCTCTGCCCAGCTGAGCTGCCTGCCGGGGTTTCCCGGAGCAGCGGCTCAGGCACAGCCCGTGGCTGTTGGGGAAACACGAGTGTTCACAGCCGACCTGTCACTGCCAAAGCGCCGGGGCTCCCCTTACCCGGGGCGCTGTTCTCCATTGTCCCGCTGCCTCCAAAGGGGACGGATATTTCCCTCATTTATGCAAAGGGAGGACAGGCAAATAATGAATCTCAAAATGGGTTGTTCCTTCAGAAGCTCCCGGTAACCAGAGGTGATGCCAGGCTGGCTGTTCCCAAAACGCACCGAGCCTTGCACAGGGCTGCAGCACAGGACAGCAAAGGGAAAGCAGCCACTGCTCACACATAAAAGCTGCTGTCAGGGCAAAAGAAAAGCTCAGCATGGTTTTAGTTCTGTATTTAAAAAATACAGTAGGGAAAGCTCTTCACAAAGCTAAACAGAGGCAGCTGAGCTGGCAGGTACACCAGCCCCACATTAACGAGCTCGGAACAGGCCTGTTCCGAATCCATTAGGAGAAAGATTGCAAGATACTATTTTTAAAATATCTGTTTCTCCACCAGGTCATGCACCATCATTTCACTCACACATACTTCACATTTTGTCCATTCCTGTTTTCTATGGAGAAGTGAAAAGACTGTTCCGAGAAACCAAAATGGAACAGCATAGATTTAAACGTGCCTTTGTGATAAACACTATTAAAGACTGTTCACTTAATAAAGATTAAATTATAAAATGAGTCCTTTAAAAAAATAATCGCATGTAAAGTAGGGATAATTACTATGATTCCTAAACAACTTAGGAATTATTTCATACATTTCAATACCTATTAAGGGTAAGACAGAGAGCAGAAGTGTCCTGCCTTGGAGATTCATTTATTTTATAAGTCACTGCTAAATAGACACTGTGTCTTACAGGGAAATGGATGAGATGGAACAAAACATGACTGGAGAGAGAATGTCCAAGATATGGAAAAACAAGTGAAGAACAGGCAGTTCCAACTTCTGTATTCACAGGCGAAGCCCCAGTCAGTGAAAATGAACAGATGACTTAATCACTTTAGTAAATAAGGGCTCTGTTTGGATGTCCTCACTTTGAGAGAAAGTTCCTGTCAGGCTCCTTGCTTTACCCTCTGCCCTGGGTGCTGCAGTGCGGGATGCTGCAGGGCAGCAGGATGAGCTCCAGCAGCAGCTGCAGGGTACCAGCACCGTCCATCCCCTCCTGAGCACCATCCATCCCCTCCTGAGCACGGTCCATCCCCTCCCAGCACCGTCCATCCCCTCCCAGCACTGCCCATCCCCTCCCAGCACCGTCCATCCCTTCCTGAGCACTGCCCATCCCCTCCCAGCACGGTCCATCCCTTCCTGAGCACTGTCCACCCCTCCCAGCACCGTCCATCCCCTCCCAGCACTGCCCATCCCCTCCTGAGCACTGCCCATCCCCTTCCAGCACCGTCCATCCCCTCCCAGCACCATCCATCCCCTCCCAGCACGGTCCATCCCTTCCTGAGCACTGTCCACCCCTCCCAGCACCGTCCATCCCCTCCCAGCACTGCCCATCCCCTCCTGAGCACTGCCCATCCCCTTCCAGCACCGTCCATCCCCTCCCAGCACCATCCATCCCCTCCCAGCACGGTCCATCCCTTCCTGAGCACTGTCCACCCCTCCCAGCACCGTCCATCCCCTCCCAGCACTGCCCATCCCCTCCTGAGCACTGCCCATCCCCTTCCAGCACCGTCCATCCCCTCCCAGCACCATCCATCCCCTCCCAGCACGGTCCATCCCTTCCTGAGCACTGTCCACCCCTCCCAGCACCGTCCATCCCCTCCCAGCACTGCCCATCCCCTCCTGAGCACTGCCCATCCCCTTCCAGCACCGTCCATCCCCTCCCAGCACCATCCATCCCCTCCCAGCACGGTCCATCCCTTCCTGAGCACTGTCCACCCCTCCCAGCACCGTCCATCCCCTCCCAGCACTGCCCATCCCCTCCTGAGCACTGCCCATCCCCTTCCAGCACCGTCCATCCCCTCCCAGCACCATCCATCCCCTCCCAGCATGGTCCATCCCTTCCTGAGCACTGTCCACCCCTCCCAGCACCGTCCATCCCCTCCCAGCACCGTCCATCCCCTCCCAGCACCATCCATCCCCTCCCAGCACCGCCCATCCCCTCCCCGCGCCGTCCATCCCCCCCCGAGCCCCGGCCCCCCCCCCCCGCCCCCCCCACCCCCCCCCAGCCCCGCCCACCCCCCCCCAGCACCCTCCATCCCCTCCCAGCATGGTCCATCCCCTGCCCAGTGCAGACGGGCCCTTTGCCGGGTGCAGGTGGCCCCATGGTGGCCCAGGCCATGGAGCGCTGTCCCCAGGCTACAGGAGGTTCTGTTCATGCATCAACCAAATCCAAGCTGTGTGCAGAACAAGTCTCCAGTCCCATCCAGGGCCTGAGGCAGAGGACCGGAGCTCCCTGGAACCGCTGAGACACCAGTGTCCCCTCCCTCCTGCACGGCCAGGGGCTCCCCGGGTGCCCGCAGAGGTGTGCGGCTGTGAGGGACCTCAGCCAGCCGTGTGAGCACCGGGCAGCTGTGGGCAAGGGCAAGTCCCAGCCCCTGTGGGCCCCTCGGGGAGCTGCTCTGGTCTGTGACCACGGGGATGGACGGAGCAGAGCAGGACACGGCTGGAGCACCCAGCAGCTCCTTCACCTCGTGGGGACGTTATCAGGTGCTGCGAGGTTTATGGAGCTACATCAGAAATCCCACTGCAGTTGCTTCAGAGAATGGTTTTGCTGTTACACTTTACTTGCTTGCAAGGAAAAAGGGGAAGTGTTCTTTCCTTCTTTCCCTTGTTCCAGGGCGCTCTGGCTCGCCCAGTGTCCAGCCAGCAGCACCCATCCCCGTTTAGCACCCAAGCTGTCAGTGCCAAACCACGCACAGGGCGGATTTAGGGGCAAGGAGTGACAGGCTGAGAGTGACTGGGCTGCTCGTGGCCTGCTGGGCCAGAACAGACACTGTGGCATCTGGGGCACCACAATCCAAGGCCTATTAATCCTTTCTTCTTCCTGCAGTCAAATTCTGTGGAAGATAACGAGCTGAAGTTGTTCATGACTTACATTCCTAGACTGATAAGCTTGTTTCCAACCAACCTTTACCAGTCTCCAGATGAAACTATATTGTGACTAAAACGTCAAAGGTGGAAAAAGTGTGGAAGTGTTTGACGTTGGTCATTGCTTCCCCTGGCACCAACAGAAGAATTATATTCAATCTTTTTTTCACCTTATTTTGCAATATATTTCAAAAAACAGCCTTGCAGCAGGAGAAATGTGAAAAGCAAATGGAGAAAGTTAGATTTCCCTGTCCTTGAGGAGATAAAATTCAGCAAAGCCAAAGTGACCCTGGTTAAAGTACTGGATAATAAATGGATAAGCTTTTCTCCCCAGCCTCCCTGGAAACTTAAGACTCATTCCTAACAGCATTTTTCATCTGCTTTCCAAAGCTGCCCAGGCTGAATTCGCTGAGGTTTTTCTGCATCTGACTGATCTCACCTCGAGACAGGTGATAAATAAGAGTCCATCAGAGTCCAAAACCTACATTCCTAATCAAGCTAAATTACTGCTGACCCAATCCCATTTCAGTTCTGCTCACATGAAGTAGAGCTGCAGCAAAGACACCCAGTGTGATAATTGCTACTAGACATTCATTATGAGCTATTTTCATTTTGCAGTGTTTTGCAGGGACAAGCATTCACCCAACCAGCAATTAAATCACTTGCAAAACCCCAGTTCATAAGAGATAAACCAGTTTCAACAGATCCCACAAGCAACACGTGTATGATTTGCAAAGACGTTGACTGACCCCGAGCTCCAGACACTGTTTTTTCTCCCATTGCTTTTGACTCCTGAGATGCCTCCTGCACACTGTCCTTATCTGTTCCTGCCTCCATCCGGCATTCCTGCTCCATGTTCCCGAGGCTGATGCCTACCACCGCACAGACAGGGAGGGACGGGGTGTTCCTGATTTCCCTTCTGCCTCTCCAGCCATCAGCCACCACCCACGGCCGTTCTGGTGCCCCGTTCCCTTCTGGAAAGCCATCCACAGGCAGAGCCCTGCAGAGCCGGCCGTGCCCCAGATTCCTGCCTCCAGCAAACCCCGTGTGTGCTCTGGGACCTCCTGCCCCCCTTCTCCGGGGCTGCTGCCAGAGCCTCCGCAGAGGGCTTTCGGCACAAGTGCTGTTCAGAGACAGTTCAGAGACAGCTCGTACAGACCAGGGTGTCTTTGCAGAAGAACTTACGAGCAAACCAGTGAAAGGCAGTTTGGATGAATCGCTGGAGAGCAGTACCCTGAGATTTACATTTCAGACTCCACTTAAGGCACAATTCCTCTGGTATTCACTGCAGTATTTCAGCTGTGATGAACACATGTGGCATTAATAAGAAACACAACAGACTGTAACAAGAGTCCCACTGCTGTCAATGCAGCTCAGGAGAGTAAATAGAAAACAGTTATTTGTAGAAACACTAAATCATAACGAGAGTATTCAAGAGCCTGTGACAGAGAAAGCTGCACAGTTTATTACTGGACTTGGAGTTTATATGAACCCTCAGGCAAATCTAAATAAACCTCCTGGCTGGGAGCTGGGGGTGCGGAGCTGCCTGCAGGATCCCCGTGTCCCGAGGCTGGGAGAACTGCTGGGAAGCCGCGGGCTGATGCTGGGCCAGCTCGGGCCCACACGAACCTGAGCTCCTGGTCAGGCTCCAGCTTGTGAAGGACACCACTTACAGATAACAGTTCGCACGTTCTTTGTTATATCTGAAAGCACCAAACCAGCCCTTTGATAGGAGCTGGACCCACGAGGGCAGAAGCAGAATTTCAGAGCAGGGGGGAGCTTGACGGAAGGCTCAGAGATGTGTTTGTAAGGAGAACGGAGGAGCTGCCTTCCATAAAGAGGCATGGGTGTACACATTGGAACTGACACACTTGTTCCAAATTTGCAGTACTGATCAAAGGGTAGGCATGCAAAAACATCCCAGAATTTCTTCTCCCTCATTCAATTGTACTTGATTGTTTGTGGGAAGTGCCCTTTATAGCAAATAGGAAGAACACTGAATAAAATTGTCAGAATAACGCTGTCTGTCATCTCTTGCCTTTCCCAAGGCTGTCAAAAATGAAAGTGTTCAGCATGTCTAGATCACTGGAGCATACTAAAACTGTGAATTTTGGTTTATCTACAGACTATCTCTTTAAAGAGGCAGCTGAGAGCCCCTGCACTTTGAATAAAACCTCCAGGAGCATATTGAAACAAATCTCTGCACCGCCCTTAGGAATTCAATCTGTTCCAAGTCAGGTCACAAAAGAACCTTCTTATTTTCCTTGTGCCTAGAGAGAGTTCAGCACAGGGCCAAAGGAGAAATGGTTAGAAATATTAAAAAGGGAGAGAAAATATATTTTTTTTTAAAAAAAAGGGAAAAAATCGCAGGAGAGCAGATCCTAGAAATACTGAAGTTTAAAGGCTGAGAATTGGCAGGCATCCAAGTGACACAGTGGAGAGACAGTGGGGATTGCAAGGAATTGGCAGGCAGACAGCATGGGAGATGCCAAATGAGAGCTCACAAAGAGTGAAATGAGTCAGAACCTAGAGAAGGAGATGTGAGAAAGAAAACTCAGCACAAGGGAGAAGGAGGGAAGGAGACACGATCCAGGATTTGCAGCTTCAAAATGTTGGACAGAAATAACTGAAAAACCCCAGTTCTCCAGATTCAGTCTGGGTTGTGGCAGAGAAAGGCAACAGCCCGGGGTGATGGGGCACACAGAGAAAGGCGCTTGCAGGGAACCGGGATAAAGGCAGTCCAGAGAAGGCAACGGAATCAAAGGCCGGAATCCCTCCTGGGCAGGGGCGGCGCAGGTTTCCGTGACCGCTTCTCTCCTTATCGCCAGGCTTTGCTATGCAAAGCGAGGCAGGGCTGCAGCGATGCTGCTGGAGGGAGGGAGGGAGGAGCAGATTTAACAGGAATGCATTCCTTTGGAAATCCTACTGGCTGCACTGGAGATTTCAGAAAAACCTGCAAGTTTAGACTCCATATGAAAGTTGTGCTGGACATGACTCTTAGCCAGTCACGGCTTTATTTCTGTCTCTACCTCCTTGCCACGGTTAAGGAACAGAGCCTTGCCTGCTAAGAAAAGGCAGAGTCCTTGTTTCAAGAGAGATTTAATACAAAAGAATGTGCCACTTGCTTTGCAATCTCTGCAGCATCTGCGCTTCAGCTGTGACCTGGGCACACAGGCAGCACATGGGTGCTCTGTGCTGTGGCTCACCTGGAATCCCGAACAGTGCCCTCACCTTCCCTCTTTAGGCTCTGACCTCTGGTGCCCGTAACTTGAAGTCTCTAGACAAGGATACATGCTGAATCCTTACCCTGAAATAATTAGTGCAATCTCTTTATTATTCGTGCTCACTGTTTTGATCACACAGGTAGCACAGGTGGCTGTAGTCAGAGCCAGCAGCGCTGCACATGGAGGCACACACCCACCACAAACCGCTCCGTTCTAATCCCAACTACTTCCCTACCTTCTCCCCTCACACCCATTTTCCCTTTTGACACAAAGGTGTTGTTTTACCATCAACATCTCACATACAAGTGCGCTGGAATCACTCTCTGAGCAGCAGTTGGGGTAGATAAGAGTCGGTGGGTGGGTGGGCGTGGAGGAGGCGGGTGGGCTGCTCTGGGCTCCCGAAGCTTGCTGAGCTCACAGCTCAGTGACAGGGAGGAAAAGCCAGACGAGTGGGTGGGTGTCAGACTGCTCAGACTTGTCAGAGATAAGGCCTTAGCACCGAGGAGCTGCTGAGGACGCGGAGCAGCGAGCAGCGAGCTCTGCCCTGCCCCGAGCGCAGGGGAGCACCCGCGGCTTTCAGCGGCACACACTGAGCCTCAGCACGCTCAGGCTAGCACTCAAAACCTTGGGACACCAGAACATCTGCAAACACGGCGAGCTCTTGCTGTGCCCCTTCTCCAGGTGCAACACCAGCCCTTGCCTTGGTGCCAGCCTGAGCACACCCGGAGGTGCACTCAGCATCCCTTGAGACAGGAAACCCAAAGCTGTTACAGAATAGCCACCAGCTGCTGTGCGTGCTGCTGTTCCCATTCCATACATCACACAACGAATCTGCTGTACCAAAATCATGAGAATAAAGGAGATCTTTTGAAGAACATTTTTATAATTAATTTTGATATTTCAGGAAAAAACCTCCCATCCTTTTGTGACTTTTTTTTTTTAATATGAAGTGATTTCGAATTTTTACAGTGTTTCAGAACACTTCAGACTGTAGCAAGCTGTCCACAGGGCTGTTGTAAGGAATAACCAATATCATACATCTTATATTCACTGCAGCCCAAAGGTACCTCACCATCTGGCCACATCCTGGGAGCTAAAACACAGAGAGGGGCACACTGATGTTCTGTTTGTAACTGCAGCTTTTTCACCCCCTGTACCCAGGGTCTGAACCAGGACCTGTCAGGCTTAAAACTGGTCGAGCGAGGCATCCCCCACCCCAGGTTCTGGCAGGGTCCAGAATCCTTTCCCCAGTTGCGTGGTTTTGTTAAGAAATACACGGAGCAGTATCATGGAACTTGCCCAAAACCCAAGCCAAAGTGACTGTGCCATACAACAGGCTGGTGAGCTGGGGTGGATTTGGGACATCAGCACCAAACACTTCAAGGGGAGGGAAGCACAGGGCCCTCCAAATCCCAATCACATCTTAGGAAAGGCAAAGCCTCTGGGATTTTTATTGCTTTTTGTGAAAACTAAGTAAAGGCAGTAAACTTCTTAAAAGAACAGAAAGCTCACGGCAGAGTGTGGCCTCACATGTTTATCCCATGTCTCCAGAAGTACTCGGAGCATTTGCATGTGGAAAAGCAAGCCAGTCAGCTATTTTTAGACTCATTTGATTCAACACATATGGACTGAATTCTGTCAGAAATAACGACCTTCTGATGTAGTTATTGCAAGTGCCACTAGACAGAGCTCTTCATCGGATTTCTAACCTCAGAAATATTTATGAGCCCAAGTGATCTGCTAGAAATCCAGGAGGAGTTTGTATTACAGACTCCTTCAGAAAAGTGGCACACGCCTGTAACAACTGCCTGGCATGTGCAGCCGAGGTGTAGCTTTGGCACACACTATAAATAATCTCCTCACTGGAGCTGAGAGCTGCATCTGCCCCTTATGAATTCTCTCGTCATTCACCAAGAGTGAGTGATAAAAAGATGACAGATGAAAAAAAAATCTGTTTTTTCTTGGTTAAACTGCAGTGTATGTGTTGAGCTTGAAAATGAAGAATGTACCTGGAGATCTAAAAGTGCTGTGACAAGTCCCTGACTGTGGAGTTACTGTCAAAGACATTTTACCAGAATTTGGGAAAGGCTCAAACAGTACCTTTGGAAAACACAGAAGTTTTCATTCCAAGTAGGGAACATGCATTCAGACAGTCCTTAAGGGAGTTCCAGTGGACTGGACTCAATGATTAGAACAATTCAGGTTGTTTAAACCCATTATTGCAGTTAATCACTAGGCAATGCCTGACTGTGGCTGGTGCAGGGTTGCCCAGTCCACCAGGAAATGCAGAAATCACCCAGGAACTTAAATGCTTGGAGCTGTGCCGGTTGATAGCATCTAATTATCTGCTCTCTTCTGGTAAATTTAAGGTAAACCACATTTTCTTTAAATGCCATCGCTTTGGGAGGAAGCAGCGAGAGATCAGCATTAGCACAGGTTCTCCCGGGCTCACACCCTGATTTGCATCACAGGCAACCCGAAGCAGGAATTTCTGGAATTTCTGCAGGTAGCTGCAGCCTTGGTTTCCCCTTGTGATTGGAGTTAAGCAGCTGTGCAGCCACAGCCAGCTCCAGGCCATCGGCACGCAGCAGGGCTGGAGCACTTTCAGGGGGCTGGCGGCCCCGCTGCTCCCGGCCGTGGGCGTTCAGGTGCCAGGCTCGGGCGTGCCGAGGCCGGGCACGGCTCTGCCGGGCAGGGACCCTCCCGGGATGTGCAAAGGCCACAACGGGGCTGAAACTGCCCAACCATCACACCTCAGGCCCTCATTAATGTCTTTGTTGCTCGAGAACGTGCCCGTGGCTCGTTTTTCTCACTTACTCAGCTAACTCTGACTTTGGCAGTCGCGTTCTGCCAGCCCCTGCCCTGTCCCACACTGGTGCTTCCCGCAGCGAGCTGCTCTCCCGCAGCCGCCCTCCTGTCACACTACATCACGCTCAGCAATAACCAGAGGTGAGATAAAAGCCCCCAGGCTGACCTGGGCTTCCGTACCCTCCTGCACAATAAGGCAGACGGTGGATGCAGGGTTTGGTTCTGCTCCGTCGGCATTGTCCCTGCCCAAATCCCCGCCGTGCCCTGCCCGGAGCTGCTGCCCAAATCCCCGCCGTGCCCTGCCCGGAGCTGCTGCCCAAATCCCCGCCGTGCCCTGCCCGGAGCTGCTGCGCAGGCACGGCCGGCTCAGAGGGAGGAGCGGGGCTGGAGCAGGCAGCAGCTCCTGCTCTCTGCCCGCGGGGACAGCCGGGCTGAGCTCCACCTCCTGCCCTGGGCAAAGTGCAGGGGCACGGCCCAGCCACCAGCACGTTAAACCAGGGTCATTTAGTAGTTGCAACTTCCAGTACTAATTATTGCTGGAAAGCTTCTGAACTCAGTGGCATTTCTTGCACCTATGGCCTCCTCACTTCTTGCTGAATTTTGAAAGAATTAAGGGGTTGGTCATATCCACGTGGAGATTAGAAAAAGGAAACTATGATCCCTTTGTCAGTTCCTCTGATGATCTCTGGACGTTGGCAAAGGATTAGTCAGAATTACACATTTGAAGATGTGTAAGGCAGAAAGAAGCACCAGCAGGTGCGTAGCTCGTACTGCAAGAAGATTCAGACACAGATACACAGCCCAGAGGCTGAGTACCCATGTTCTGCTTTATTCCAGCTCGTTCTCCCTCTGGGACAGCGCAGTGGAACTATGTCAGCAATTTAACATTCCCTGCTATGCCCAGGACTTGCATTCCTGAAGTTCAGTTCTGCCATGGGACTTCAGCGAGGACATGAATTCCTGATCCTTGGATGTCAGTCACAGGGATGCGGTAGAAAAGCACAAGAGGAGATGAAATCACCAGCAGTACTAATGTTGGCCTCCTGTCACTTAGCAGGAGACAAGACAAAAAGGCTCAAAGAAGCCCCATCTTTCTCCCAAGAGACAAGAATGGAAACAGGGCAAAGCACTGACCATTCACACGGTGCCCTGAGTGTCCCCAAACCAGCATCTGAGTGCTGTCGAGCACAGGGATGCAAGAAACACAGAGCCATGGAGGTGGTAACTGCTCTGAGGCACATTTCACTTGAATGGAAACCAAAGCGTTCTTGAAGGCAGAGCAATGCCGTAGGAACCAACAATGCCTTCTTTTTACAAGCGTCTGCAATGGCTTGGTGGCCCAGATATCCCCCCCTGCTACGTGAGAGCGTGGTGGGGAAGGAGATCACCAGGCAGAGCAAGAGAGAAGGCATCAGGATGGCCACGCATGTCCCTGGACATGATGGCAGTGGAGTGGGTCAGCAGTGAGATTCCTGGAGATACAGGACGAGGCTGTGGGACAAAGAGTCTTTGGGAATGTCCTGTGTTCTGTAGGATGCAGCTTTCTCTTCACAGAGGCTGGCTTGTGGGGCTGCGTGCTGCAGCTGGAATGAGACAGCCTGGGGTTTGTAACTCCAAAGGGAAAATCAGACACACCTCGTGATGATGAGGAATGATGACATGAGAAATGATGACACAAAGGTACCGCAGCAAGGACAGCGTTGCTGCCTCAGTGACAACCACATCGTCGAACCTGCAATCTGTGACTTCAGTTCCTGTGCTCGTGTTGGATGTTGTTATTTCTTTTGCTCTTCACAGAGTCATCCAGCCCTGCGTGGCCCCTTCTCCTTTCTCAAAACCAGGCAAACCATAAACCCCCAGCAAAGACAGTGTGCCCTCGTGACCTTTGGCCTGGACTAGATCACTTAACCCTTGTCAGAATGTGATTCTTGGAAACACTCAGCAGTCCATGAACTGAGAAGGAGTTGTTGTAAAACCAGCCTTTGTTTTTTACTATGCAAATGTGTTTTTTAAGGAAACACAACATTTTTTGGGCAAGAAATGATGTAAATATTTGCTGACAGTGTCATAGCAGCAAATCTGTGCAGATACTGGCCGCACTGAGAAGTCTGCTATGTCTGTGCTAATAGAAGCAGGATATTGTTCCTTTTCCAGTCTCCATGCAAGTGGCAGGAGTAATGCTCCACTGCAACCGGGGAAATCACACCGGTATTGTTGGACATGGTCGGAACAGCATGTATGGAATGTAAATTGATTTAATTTTGATGTTGTGATAGTTGATGTGATAATGCTCTCTGATACTGAAACATGAAGCTCAAGTTTGAGAAACAGATTTGAGAATAGGCTTTGTTTCAGAAAAGTGACACCTCTGACTTTCAAAAAGATAAATTTGTGGATTCTTGAGTTGATCAGCATAAAAGATCCTTGAATCAAAGTCAAGTTTAGATTAGGATCAAACCAATGACGTGCTCAAACGCCGAAGGCTGGACAAGTCCTGGCTCTGGAGAGGTTGGAGCTGGCACCCTGGCGAGGTCAGTAGTGCTTTGGGAGCACTCCCTCGCTTTGGCCAAAGGGTCAGACCGTGACCCTTCTCTCTGCAGAGCCGACCCGAGCTGAACCAAATTAAACCACAGCTCAGTGTCGCAGCTCCTCGTTTCCACAACTGTTCTTGGTAAAGGTAGATTTTCTGTGGCTCTGTTTCTCAGTCCCACCACAAAGTGGCACTGCAGCAGTTGCCATCCATTCCCGAGGAAGAACTGGTGACACTTCCTTGCACTTGCGTGAGCCATTTGGACGGGAGTTTTCCTGCCTCATTTCCATGGCAAAAACCTCTTGCATAGTTTCTGCCTAGTCCTTCCCTCTACTTCTGCCTAAACTGAACTAACAAAAAGCAAAATGATCTCTTTGCTTTAGCAGAAGCACGAAGTATCAGAAACACCAGTTGAAAGGAAACACAGCTCAGGGAGAAAACCAAGAACAGAGAGAGTCCTTCAAAATCTCAAGCGCTTTCTTCCTCTGAAGACTGAATGGTTTGGGCCCACTGAAACTCTTGAAAAGATCTCCATTAATGTTAGTGTCAGATAAAGCTGTATATAATGATATATATTTTATTTCTATGATGATACCTTTGTCCTCATTCCTTTCCAGTTTCAAGGAGCTGTCTGCTGGCCAGCAGTCCCAGGTTTGCGGCAGTTTGGAGCCAATGGTACATCCCTGGGGAATTTACCCTCTTGCAGCTGCCCCCGCCTGCACGCAGACACGCGGTGCTGCCGCGGCAAGGATTATCCTTTTGGCTTGGCTCACACGCTCCTCTGCTGCCTTCCTTACTATGGATAGCCGGAGATAAAGCTGGCTCTAGCAGTGCTGCCCGGGCAGCTGGCAAACCTCCTTCCCTACCAGCCTGCAGTTATCGTCTCCCTCTCATCTCAGGACTGGTTTGGGATGATTTGTTGCCACTGAAGTGGCAAGCCCTGCCAGCCCTGTCTGGGAGCCAGAGCCTCTCCTTGTGGTGCGGTGCCGTCAGGGCTTGGCTTGGGGACCCCAGCCAGGCAAAGTCGTGCCCCCAGACCTGATCCCTCTGCAGTCTCCAGGAAATACCCCCCAGCTGCGGGGGAAAGCAATGGAATGAGAGCTAAAGGAACTAGCAAGGGAATGGAGAAAAGGGACAGAAGGGGGAAGCCAGACACTCTTGGGAAACTCTTATCACTGGAAATGGTGTAAAATTAGTGTGAGACTGAGAGAATGAAAGAACCAAGAGATTGGTTCCTTCCAATCAACACAGTGCCACAGATTTCATGCAACGTCACATTGTTCTAATGTGTCAGCTTGCTCTGAACAGTATGAGCTCATCTTTGAATTCGTCTGGGGTATGGCACATCAAAACGGCCCAGGTGTTTGAGAGAGAAGGCGCCGTGTGTGGGCTCACCCTCCCGTGCTGCAGCTGGAATATGGAGACACAAACGGAGCCATCTCGGTATCAATGAGTCCTCAGATGGAAACCAAAAGCGCCAATAACCAGGAAAGGGAGAGAGGGAAGCAGACTGTTATTTCTGAGGTCTCTCAGGCAAGAGCGAAGCACCTCTGCATGTTGCACCTATTTTATTCGGTCATACCCCTGTGACAGGGACACCACTGCACACAAGCACTGTGCAGGTGATAAATGCGACAGAGATACTCCATGCTGCACCATGCGCTGTAGGAAAACCTGTCTGCCTTGAGACATAACATGGCCTTGCTTGGGTAATCATTTGACCTAAATAGTAATTTCTAAAGAAAGATCAAGTAATTGATGAGCCAAATATATCTGTTCCTTGGCAGGTGTTTTGCCATCCTGGATTTTCGTGTGAAATTCAGGGTCTATGGAGCCAAGCAAATCTTAAACTTTCTGCTCTTCACCTGCCTCCTTCCACACCGGCCTTCGTTTGGTTAGAGAAGGGAGGATGGAACTGTGGCTCCTGGGGGCCTTCCCTGAGCACCAAGCACACACTGGCTTTTGGAATGTCTCGTTTGTAACTACCGACCTTTGCTTCCCAAACAGGGAAGATGTTCCATGGTTCTACGGCTATATGTCCTCTGAAATTCTTGCAGGTGGAAGTGCAATAAAATGCAAAGAGCTTCGGGAACTGAATGGGATCAGCTGGTGCTGGGGAAGGGGAGCTGGGAATAGCACACATGGGCACAGAGCCCTCTCCACCAGCAGCTGGTTCTGGCATGACCTGCCCGAGGCTGGGTGTCCTGTGGGACAAGAACAGGAAGAGATGATTTCTATTCTATCTTCTCTTGCCAGCCTGGAGATCAGCTCTTTAAAACTTGACTCAGGCTGTCTCAGATCCGTCTGGAGTGGGCTGTGCTTCTCTTGGTAACAGAAGGGAGATGGGACCAGACATTGAACGGACCAGGGAAGAGTGCCAGAGCAAACACGCATCAGTGAACAATCCCTGTGCCCCACTGCCACATGCTCAGAGGCTGGGACACTGGAATGACACATTGCATCCACGAGGCTTTTTGGTGATGCTGTAAAGAACAGGGGATGTTGGGGTCCTTCTCCTGGTGCACCTCAAGGACAATTCTGCCCGTGACAATCCAGCAGCCAAGGTGCTGTCAGACCAACGGGGCAGGGAAAAACTTCCAGACACTGTGCAAGTGGAGGCAGCAGGGACAGAGCCCCAGGGAGCTCAGGACAGGAGATGAGAAAGGGAAGAGGAGCTTTGGGGAAGCTCTGAGCTGACATCAAAAGCTGCTGTCATTCAGTATGCCTCAAAGCTATTGGTGTTCACTTAGTTTTTAATTGGAATGAAAAAAGCAATGTTATTTTTGCTTGCTATTGCTTTGTTACACTTGCCATCTAACTTGATTCATGGTAATCCTCTTACCACAGCCATCTGCCAATTTGCAGTCAATTACTCAGACGTGCTGAGCCCCTCTGGTTGCACCAGAATGTTAATCTGAAGCACCTCGCCTGCTTCCCGTCCGTCCCAGCAGTGTGTGCCCTTCCCTGTCACTGCTGAACAGTTCCCAACATGGGCCAAAACTGGACAAGGCTTTGCTTTTCATGTATCAAGAATGTTTTATCCTTCCATTCTCAGTGATTAAGCAGATTTTGGCACATATTATTCTGATTTTTCAGCTGAGGTTAAATGTATTTTTAGATACAACATATTCTACGTTTCTGTAAATGTGCATGCTTTTGCTTTATTTGTTTTCTCCATATCATTACAGAGCAAGATGGATTTCCAAAGCTTTGAAGAAAAAAATGAATAGTGCTCTGGATGTTTAAACTCAATTTACTGTCCAGGCAGTTAATGAACATGCAGATCCACTCTTAAAGTTCAGGACAATCTGTGTCTCCCTCATTTGGAGAGATAGGATAGAACTTACATCCCTAGAGGAGTGGGAAAGGGTTTTTTTGGTCATGTTTCTGCCATCAGCAGTTGAAGACAGTTGGGAATTGCATGAACCTTCTAAAGAACACACGGAGTTTTCCCATGTCAAAACATGGCTCAGACCTTGCTGCTGCCGAAGCCAATGGCTTGCACATGAAGGGGCCCTCAGCGCTGTCCTGTGCAGCAGGGAGCCAAGAGCAGGGCTGACACCTGGGGCTGAGCTGGGACGGGCCAGCAAACTCATATTGGAATATCTGTCTGCATTCCTGCAGAATCAGAAAACAAGGACAGCTGTGATCCAGGGACTCGGGCCTGCGGAGCACACATCCACCTCTCTCCGTTTAGCTTTTGGATTGAAACTGTTTTGGTGCAGGGTGCTGCAAAACAGACTGGCTTAGTCCCCAGGCACCACTGAAACGCCAGTGACAGCGGAATAAACCCATCCTCAGCTACGTTCCTAGTCCAGCCTGCACAAAGAGTGCTTGGGCACCCAAAGGGAGCGGGCAGCTCTGGCCCAGCACGTAGGATAAACTGGAGTTGTGTCTTTGTGTGTTGTTCCAATGGCGAGTGATTTCTGTTCCAAGCACTATCCAGAGATGCTGCCTGAGTCAGGGAGGTGGGACTAATCCTCAGCAGCCTCCCACCAGCTTTGGCCAGGGAGTTCTATTCCCAAAAGCACTCCACCCCTAATGAAGCCATTGCTAACCCTGAGCAAATCGAATGGAGCAGGCTGAGCAGGAGCTGCTGCCCAGCTTTAATTCAGGGCAGGATTATTGACACATCAGGGCTGCCTAAATGGCTTAGCAGGCCTAAGGCCACACAAGCCTCCCGCTCCTTGGAACGCTCCGAGTCCTACAGATGCACACTGTGGGACTCTCAGGGTCACAGGGGGAATGAAGGAACCAGCATAGGCTTTCCACCTGGCATGTTTAAATGCTCTTTGTCTTCCTCTGAGACGCACGCAGGTTAACTTCAGCTGATGACATATCTCTCATGCAAATGCTGCTCCAGATTAACATGAAGCCATTATATTTATCCTGCCATGAGCCTAAACAAGGCAACAGTCTTAAAATCCCATGTCTGTATGCCTGCAATTGGGAATTAAACATGTTAACTTTAAATACAGAAACAAGGCACAAAGTTGGAACCTGCTGCCTTAGTCTAATGACAGCCTTCCCTAAAGGAGCCTCCCAGAGCCCCACAGGGTGACACCTCAGGGAGCAGCTGGCCCGGGTCCGGCTGTCTGTGCCCTGCTGCTCACGGAGCGATCAGAGCGGAGCTGGCTGCAAAGCCAAGTGCCACATACAGACAGCATGGTAACCACGTAGCAGGCGGTTAAGAATTATACAGACACAGAAAGATCATGTCCTCATGAGGCCCCGGAGGCTCCCCAGGCGTTGAAGAGGAACCAGAGTGGACCTTACAGCCATTCTGCCCCCTCTGTGGTGGAGCTGGTCTGCACACGGTGGCTCCTGTGCACAGGGAACAACCAGTGCTTTGAGAACCTGCTTGGTGTTCCTCAGGCTCACAGAACCCACGTACTTAAACTTTAAATGAGCCTTTCTGTATTTGTCATCAAATTAACATTAATCTCCAAATCCAAATTGCAAACAAAATATTTTGGAATGACTCTTCAGTGGCAATTCAATGTCCCAGGAAATGAGAGATTGAGTTTGTTGAGTGACACATGAGGCTTTATCATAACAATATCTGGAATAACAATTGCTGTCATGTTGGTCATAAAGAAACACTAAACACAGGAGGAAAAGCCCAGTGAATTTCTAGAAGACTCGACCATCTGACTTTTCATTTCTCCACCTACAACACCATGTCCCCAGGAAACCCAGATCTTGGAAGTAGCTCATTTTACCAGAGAAAGAGCCTGCCACCATGAAATGCACTGTTCATTAAATGTCTTCATCAGTGCTCAGTGAAATCAAAGACAGAATTCCCACTGACTTCAGCGGACAGGATCATGCTCCACAGCCTGATCCAAAGACAACAAAAGCCAAGAGAAGGTACTTATTGATTTCAGCAGACTTAGGTCAGGTCAGGATCTCAACCATTCATCACTGCACATAAGAGAGTTCTGCTATTAAAATGGAAATGAAATATCTTCCTCCTGTATTATCGGGGGGAAGTCATGGCATAATTGATGAAAAGACAAGTCAGAAAAATTATGTTGTCTTTCAGTGAGGAGGAATGTTATCTTGGAAACCAAAACTCCAGCATGAAACATCCATGAGCAGAGCACTTGAAAAGAAACTCGATACTAATCATATGCTAAAGAGAAGCAGCAATAAAGACCAACTCCCTCCTTGCTGACTCAGATAAGAAGCTGTGGTGAGGATGCCATAGTATTATTTATTTCATGCTTAACTGCCACTTAGAGTTGTCACCTAAATAAGCATCTTCTAAGCAACTGACTGTCTCTGCACTCAAGTGCTTTGTTGGAGGAATGGCTGAATAATTAATTCCAGAACCAGACGCTCTACAGTGGGAAAGGAACTACAACAGGAAGAATGAAGAGCTAGGTAATGAGCAGGAATACGGGGCTACATCTCAGCACTTCACTTCTTCTTACACTGTGTCTTCTATCACATTTTATCAAATACAATACAAATTTTAACTTATCCTACAGCTTTTCATAAAGGACCAGTATAATGTAATATGGACTCTGTGTCTAACTTAGTCACAAAGGGGAGGGACTCTCAAATCTGCAGCATTTGCCCCTCAATAGTACTGTTGTGTTTGCAGCTCCATCTCCACCACTTCCTAGTCACTGATGTCCAGGAGACTGGGGCAGAAAATCATGGAGGTTTTAAAAGCAACCAGCACAGAAAACAAATTTCTTACCAAAATAATTTGGTACTGTGAACTTGTGCTCTTTAATTTCTATGGAGGTAAAACCTTTGTCAATGTACTGTCAAATCCGGGGTAGGACTGTGAGAGGCAAACCCTGCACTGCAGTCACTGTGCCAGGCTCAGCCTGTCTCATTTTGGGGAATTCGCACTCTGACTCGGCCCAAACGCACCTGCAGATCCATCACAGCAAAAGCCCACGTTCTGATGCGTGGCCAGGGGACACAGCTCCCCACAAAAACCTGCACTCCGTGCCCTCTTCACATGAGAACGCATTGACAGAGCCACGTGAGAGAGAGGCAGCAAAACTGCTGCTGAGGCTGCTCTGCCTGACCAGCACAGACCACAGACAAGAGCTCGCAGCTAATGGAAAAGTTCATTAGCAACAGGAACTGGGTTAGATTAATTTCTTCTTAACACTGATTGACTTGGACAGCACATTTCACTAACATTTATGCTGCAGGGAAACATGATTATGATTTCCCTGAGTGACAGGATAAGATGACACAAAACATGTAATCAAATTTTGAAAGGGCAAATTAATCCTGTAATTGTTTGATAATTCCTTGCCAGTGTTATTCAAGCTGTTTGATATATCCGATGAAATGAAGATCTGAAGTTGCATCAATAAACACCATTTATAGGACGTTCTTGCATTTCATAGATCACTGTTTCCACTGCTTGCAAATGATAACCTGGAGCTGTAGATGGCTGGTTCTGAGTGTCCCTGCCGTGAACTTGGCCTGGGTTTGCTGCCATGGAAATTGTCACCTGCCAGACACTGTCTCAGATGCCCCAGGGCAGCCTTCTGATGTGCTCTGTGCTGCCAAAGCTCTCACTCCGCTACGGCCTCTGTGTGCTTGGCTCTGACATTGATTAAAGGCACAACTTTGTCACACTTGGGCAGACAAAGGGACTTCTCATTCTTGGCGCTGAAGGTATTTTCTACCAAGTAGCTCAAAGGAGGATGTGACTGAGTGCAGAGGTTCAGACACGTGTGTCTTCTGACGGCGCAGACAGACTCATCTCCTCGCTGCTTTGATTTGTAACAAAAGCATTCGTGACTATAGGAGAGGGATGAAGAGAAACCTAAATGCGGGCAGGATTTAACAGGCTTTGAGGGCACAAACCAGCACATGGTTCTCACTGTGCACCGGGGAAGGATGGCTGCAGAGAGAGCTTGCTGCTACAACCCTTGTCCTACACACATCAAACTCAGTCCACATCATCATCAGAGGAGATGAGAGATGCCAGCCACGACAGCCTCCACGGACTGTTTGCTATGGCCTGAGCTGCACACAACAGTGGTTCTCCTTTGGCTGTGGTTCAGTTTTAATGCAAAATGAGAATTTATTAAAGACAGCTACAGAATAATTGATCAGGTAATGTCTCCAAGGGCAATTCATGCCTGATGGCAGATGTCAGGTCAGACCGGCCGCAGCTGAGGCAGAACAAAGGCGGCAGAGATGCCCGGAGGAGGCAGCCGTGGCTGAGGGTTCCCTTTGTGCCGGCTCTGCCCAGCTGCTCCCGGATCCAGGGGCCCCTGGGGAGCCGGGAGAGCCGGGCAGGGCTGGGCAGGAGCAGCACCTTCACCTGCCTCCCAGCGCCCTGCGGCTCAGCCTGGCTGCTGCCTCCAGCGCTGGGAATCCGCGCCAGTCAGCCCGGGATCTGTACAGCCCTGCACACACCTGCACAGTGCTGCTGAGCTCCCTGCCTGGGTCAGGACTCACATGCTGCTGCTAAAAACCACCGCTCTGGGCTTTGTTAGTGTTACATTTAAGGGGTGAAACGCTCTAAAATGCCTGTGAACGCTGCATGTAGCACCCAGACTCAGAGCGGTTCTGTGTGATGGTGACTGAAAAACTGTCCAGATCTCATTTCTGACCTGGTAAAATGAAATTTTTGCTTGCATTAATTTTGAAGAGATCTTTCTAGATGAAACTGAAATTCTATGTGAACGTGGTGAGTTGCACACTTCCGAGACAGATGTGTCTGGATCCTTGAGGCCAATATTGTGGTCATCATGGATTGCAGGTGATTAACATGCAAACTTCCTAATTCTGCTTTGAAAAGCCATCACAGGAGTAATGGGCTATAGAATATATAATGATCTATTTAGTCCCTCAAATTCTTCATCTATGTGAGCCAACGGAAGATGGAATAGAAGATTCCATAGTACGAACGGACTAAATAAAATGTAAACTGACTTTACTAGATAAAAAAATAAAATGTGGTGTGATTCTCCAGTGAATGTGTGATTCTCATTAATGTTGCAATAATAATAAATTAAATCCAGGTAGAGCTAGACAATGGCTGGAGAGGGGGATGTGGAGAGGAGGCCGAGGCAGAGCTGGCAGCCCTTCCTCCTCCCAGGAAACCGTCTCTGGAAGTGAGTGAATTTAAAATCTGAACGGGCAGATAATGCAGGTGCACCCAGTGATTCCTGCCCTCTGAACAGAGACCACGTTTTCTCCAATCCACAGATTCTCTCCCACCAAAGACTCTTCTTCTCTGGCAGATGTTGAGCAGATGCTTTTTATTATAAACAGATGGGAAAGACTTTTCAATCACCAATTATTCAAAGTAACAAAGAGGCCTGTTGCCTAATTTAGAGATGACATTGAAATAATATTTAAGTACATTAAAAATAACATTAAAATAATATTATCAATCTGGATTATATTAAAATTATCACTCTGTTTGTTGTATTTTAAATGCTATCCTATTCCAGTCCAGTCCAAGAGACTGAACCTGTCATCTGGACCCATCTGGAGTAGAATGAAGGTGCAGATTCTAAAGGCACCCCACCACTCTGATCTACAATTTCAGCTTCTGCAGGAGGGTCTGTGAGGCAGCACAGCCAATATACTGCATTTTCAGCACCACTAACTACAGTAATCAATATTAATTACATAAAACTTTTGAATTTATTGTAATAAGCACTGGCTTGAGTGTGAAGAAGAGAGAGAGACAGAGAGGAGAAAAGGTCACAAAACAATTATAAAATGTCAGTCAAGAAGGAACTCCCTGTACTTTGTTGAGATTACCCGAGACACTCACAAGGTCATAGAGAAGGAAGCCAGAATTATCCAGTTAGAAAAATTCAAATGGTCTATGTTTTCTTCACGTTGCCTCTTTCAAACATGTTAAATCTCAGGATCAAGTTGGTCCAACACTAAATGAAGCCTTTGTTTGTTCACTGACCTTGGTGATGGAGTGAAGAAAGACAGTGGCTTTTCCAGCAGCAGTGGTACTTTTATTTTTGCTGCACAATCCCCAGATAGCTCAGTGGTTCTATAGAGCTTATCCTACAGCACTGCCTTTTTCAAGGTCCTCCACAGAAAACCTTCCATCTTACAAAATAACCCTCCGACCTGGATAACACTCAGAAGGATGAAGAACTAAAGCTTATTCAGAAGCTAAATCAATAACAGGGGATTAATTTTACTCTCAGGTTTACCATTCTTTCATCTGTTATTGTTTGGAATATTTCGAAGAGGGGGAAAAAAGGAGGTGGTACACTTACTTCCCTGTAAGCTCTTCACTAACACTCCTCTTACCATCATTCAATTATTTCAGTACTGTTGAAGCCCTGTAAGGTTTTTACAGGCATTGAAAATTCCGTGTGTTCTCCCTCCCCCCAGTCACTAGTGGGAGCAGAAGCTTTGTGTGACCAAAGGAGAATCACAGAAAGGGACCAGTCGTTCAGTGCCTGACCATTCCCATCAGTGCCTCCGGCAACTGTACTGGTTTGATTTTCAGCAGATTTCTTTTTCAAATAGTAAAACAAGAACAGATTTTCCTCTTAATTCCTGTTTGATTGCAGAGGGAATTCGTGTCAAAGGGTATTCCTGGAGATTCAAATGAGCTGTTAGAAATGATGTCTCCTAAAGTGTTTAGAGAACATACAAACAATGTGCATTCTTTGGGATTCTTTGTCAGGGCAGATGCAACAATAGACCTCAGGAAAGATGAGCAGATGTTATTCTGCACACTCTTCATTTCAGAGGCTTTAGAAATTCATGAGGTCTTTTGTAGGTTTTATGAATCTTCTAATAACAGTGCAGCTGTTCCATTCAGAACCCGAACTTGTCTTCAGACGTTTACTTGCATCTGCAGATGTCAAAGGAATGGCCACATTTGACAGGTTTGCAAGATATTCTCTCCAAAGGCACCCAGGCAGTGCCTGTGAGCTCTGTGTCTTTCCCTCCTCCCACGCCCTGGATTCTGCTGTGCCATGGCTGGAATCCTTTGGTAATTCAGTGTTGCATTGCCTCCATCCCTTTGACGTAGAGATCTCAAAGACAATTCAACTTTCTCACAATATTTCCACTTTCTACGTGGGCAGCATTATGATTATTTTCCAATTTTATGAAAATAACCATTGAAGCTATCAAGAACAGCACAGAAACTCATGTACTGCCACACACAAGTGTGTTCTCATTACATTCTGGTCAGGCAAGACAAATCACATTGCAGACGGTTTCACTGGAAAACATGGATTTGATCAACAAATGCACTGTGCTGAAGCCGACTGGATTGCTCAGAGTCAAGCTGTTTTACACCAAGCCTCCTCTGAGAGAGCCACCATCCCTTCTGGGTTGTGAATGTCCAGACGGAATATTTAAATCTTTGCTCGTTCTGCATTTTTGTTGTCTCACCTTGCATTCACTTTAAATTCATTCACTTACGGGTTTATTTGGCTCTTTGTTCTCCTGCTAACCTTGAAAAATGTAGCTTACTCTTATTCAGATAGTGGTTGCTGTAGCAATTGGATGGTCCTGAGAAGAAAATCAGACATTTTCAGTATTGTGCTTGGCTCCTCTCCAAAGGTAGGACAGTACCTCACAAGCTTCTGTCTCTGCTCTATGGCTTGAAAATACCCTTCAGTTGCCTCCAGTGTTCCCTGAACATGGCAAGTCGTCCCTCTGGATGCAAAGCCTCAGAGTGATCATTCATCCAGCACAGGAACCACGCAACAGAATTCCTTTGGTACGTGGTAGTATCAGTTTACTTTAATGACGGTACATTTATTGTACCAAAAATATTTACAGTTTGCATCCAGCATATTTATTCCTCAAATGAGAACTTTTCTGCCTTTTGTGTTAAGTACTGGCAGTAGTAGTGTACAGGTAAGTACTCACTAATAAGTGTGAACTGAATTTGACATTCCTGAGCACAGACGAGAGATAGAAGAAAACACACAATTCACTCAACAGGAGGAGTTGCTTTCAGAAAACTGTTGTGAGGTGAAACAGGCTTGGTTTTGCCATGAAAGACAAAATGACAGTGCTTCACTTGAAATAAGAGCAGAACTTAATGCTGTAATTACTGGCCTGTGGCAGCACTGAAGTCTGTGGAGAGCATCAAACTTGGGATGGGGTTAAGGTGATCTCAGTTCAAAGGAGGGACAGACCCTAAGGACAGAATGTGCCACAGAGCAATTAAACAGTGGTTGGGCAGGTCCTGACAGAATTTGAATGTACAGACAAATGCACGGAGTGTCAGTGAATGAGAAATCTCAGCCTGGATTTCCCCAGCAACCTTTTTCTGGAATTAAAAACCAGGGCAGCAAGTGCACAGAGGAAGCCCTGGTTCCTGTGCCTCCCGGAGAAGGAAGCTTGGTCAGCCTGATGATTAAAAATAGAAGAAAGAAGTAGAACAACAGAAAAAGAACATGAGCTGGGACTTCAGCTGGGGCCTGATCAAAGAGCTGAACTGAGTCTGGGGGCCATCAGAGGGCAGATCCCCACGCTTCCTTCCTTCCTGCCTCCCAGTGAGTCAGAGATGATTCCCACCCCGTGACACTCTCCCACCTTGCCGTCCCGTGGGGGGTTGTTTTGCTGCAGTGAGTTACCCATTAGAAATCAGGAAAAGCCAAGCTGCTCTGCAGGGAGGTGACACTGCAGGTCACAGCTACGCCTGTGCAGCCTCGGCTCTGCTTTCAGCTTGCCACAAAGATCCCTGTGCGGAGTCCACTGAGGATGTCCCAACAAGCACCGCAGCTACAGAGATCCCGAGGAAATGTGCTAAAGGAATGAGAGGAAATCTGACAACTAATACTTCCTATTTTCCTAGATCTTCTACCCAGAGGAGCAAGCTGCCAGGTGGCATGTTGGACTGTATTCCCAGCTGGGAATAGACTGACATGCTGCTATTTTGTGTTTCCCTGAATCCCGACAGATACTAGCTAAAATGGTAACTATTCTGATTAACATTCACTTCATGATTACAGAATAAAGGAAAACAGCTTTTCTTTCTCCTCTAAAGACAGTGCCTGCTCATTAGAGTTTGGGACGTCCATATGTTTTCCAAACTCAGGCTGCAGCCCTGCATATGGAATTGCTGGTAATAGCTTTTACATCTAATTATTTGAAGATACTCAGGCTAATGAAATTATTTCGAAGAGATATCCAGAGTTTGCCAGAGATATCTGACTGTGTCGCTGAGGTGGGAGATGAACAGCTGAGCTGCCTCCTGGAGGGTCCCATGTAGAGACCAGGAATTTGAGGAATGACACAAGTAATGGTTTTCAGTGATCAGAAACTTAGAACAGCTTTTGTGCACTTCTGGGCCCCTCTCCTTTACATGCCACCATCACCAAACACTTTGCAGCACTTGGAGAGGACAAAGTAAATACGTGAGCTTTCTGTTAAATCCCGTACACGAGGGAATGCTTCCAGAGCTCAGGATGAGCAGGAATGGGAGGCAGAGCTGGTGCTCCCCTGCAAATCTACACTTGCTCCCTACCTCCTGAGCCCTGATGTGGCTGACACGCTCCTGTCTGTGACTGCTTCTTCCAGACACTCCAGGAGGCTCGGTGCCTGGAAAGAGAATGGTACTAGAGAAGCTGAGACTCTCTTTCTTCAAATACACTGGAAAATGTCTCACAGATATTCCTCTCTGGATGCAGAAAGGGACCCAGCCCGGATTATTCTGTTGTGTGTGTGTGCAACTCTTGAATTTGCAATAGAATTTAAAGGAAAATCTGAAGGCATCTCCAGGCAATAAAAGGACACTATTCCATAGAATGGGCTGGCAGTGTTTCAGTGATAATATGAGGGGATTAATATCACCAAGAGGTTACTCGTTCAGCCTCTGACCCAGGTGAAAGTGCCGGTATTCGATGAGAACGCCACAAGCAGAAAACTGTCAGCCAGTCTATCACCAAAACAAGCAGAAACCACATCAGGCTATTTTTAAAATATCAGAGCCCCTTAAAAACAATCTCCCAAATCTGAAGCCAGTGAAGAAGAACCGCCCAGCTGGGGCAGTTCAGCTCCTGCAGCTGTGTCAGGCAAGCCCTGGCCAAAGCCCTGGCACTGACTGCCCTGGGGTCCCCTCTTACCAGAGACAGATGCTACCACTGCCCGCCTGGGGAAGCAGGACAAGAGAAAAGGAAATTAGGAATCTCAAAAATGCCTTTAGTTACATAAAAAAAACCCAGGAAACTTTACCTTTATGCTTCCAATGCTTATTTTTTCTTTCTAAGAATTAAACCCTCGATATACTAATGAAAGGCCTGGAAATATTTGTAGTTTCAAAGGGCTTTGTCCTGACTTTATTTCGGTGCAATAAGCACTGGCAAAGCTAGTCTATAATTATGATTTAAAAAAAATAAATCTATAAATAAACAAGTGTGGTTGATGAAGCAAAACTGCGTTTCCAGCAGAGGCATACGCTCAACCACAGAATAATAAAGAAACAAAAGACTTGATCCAGAACTTTCCAAAACATGTTGTCATTGTGCCTAGGGGCTTCAGCTGCTGGCTCCAGTCCTCTTCCCTTTGCAGCCAGCTCCAGAGGAACTCCCCTCTCCAGTGCAATCAAACCCAGATTGACTGGTTTTTGGAAGAGACGTGTTTTTATCGTTCCCTTTCATTCCAGGCACTTCCCCAATCCCAGACTCGCCGTCTCTCCCAGCCGGCCCCAGAGGAAGGCCTTGTCCTGCCTGGGCTGGGCACAGTCTCTGCCCGGGATGGGAGCCACAGCTGCTGTTCCACACACTGTTTTTAGATCCAACATTTTCTTGAGAAAGCGCCTGAAGGATTCATTAGGGCGGCTTTTCCTCTCTGATCCGTGCTGCCACATCGGATCCGGCTGGAGCGGGTATCCTCAGAGAGTAGGGCTCCATCCAGTGTCTGCCAGATGAGTTACTGAAAGCTCTGCTTGCACTTATAAATGAAACCTCAGAGACTGCTTCCACTCCAAAGGAAAGTCAGACTCTCCAGTAACAGAACCAGTAGTAACAACTGGAACAGAATTCTCGGCTGGTTTGCCTGACAGGCAAACATCCTGGGGTGCTTCCAGCCCTTCCAGACCTGTTTTCATTCAGACAAGGATGGAGAGAGAACGTGACGCTGTTATGAGCAATAGGTGATCAGACATTTTCAAGACAAGCTCTTCAGAAATAGACCACGGTGACATTCTTGGGTTTGAATTGTTGGATTTTTTTGGCAAAAGATGCCTTTTGAGCTTATCAGACCCAGGATTTGATCCTGTTGCTTTAAACAAGTGAGTCTAACCATAAGGACGTGCACAGCATTGTTAAGCACAGCCTTCAGGTTCCTATCTTTCCGTGAAAAATACTCTTCGGCGTTTTGCTATCTAAAAGCTTGCTTCTGGAGTGAATATTGGGATGTTCTAAACCACACTCCAATGCAATCAGGTGTGTCCCAGACTGAAAACGCTGCTGTCAACAGAATAAAACTGGATAAGCGTATTTATCTACATGAAAAATTGCCCTTTAATCTTAGTTCCACCCCGTAAAATGTAGGTTGCATCTTTAACTGTTCTGTGCTGTCGGAATAGGTGAAAGGAAGCTCCTTTGTACTCCTCATGTCTCATGCACAGAGCATTAGCACGTGCAATTAGGCATGACATTTGGGTAAATATTGCTTGTGTTAAGAGCCAAAGCACCCAGGAGACAGCGATCAGCAAGCAGAGAAAGGAAGGGGAACAAAGCCCTGCCGAGGCAGAGTTTTGTGCAGGTAAAAGAAACACACAAGTCTGTGGATTATCATTTTCACCTCCACCTAGACTAGCCTCCTGATATGTTGTTGGTTGTACTTACTCACTTTCTATGAATAGTACTCTTAATATTCAGCATTAACCTGAATTCTCAGGCATCTAATAAAACCCCAGCTACCTCCTGATTTTAATACCCTGAATTATTCAGTTTGTATGTATAAAATACTCATATTCACCAATTTTAGGTAATACTGAACAGTTCAGTACTAAAGGGGGGCTGAGAATGGGAATGTTCCAGTTAAAAGTTTGCACAGAGTAGAAGCAAAAATGCCAAACTAGCACCTGTATCCTGTATGCTGCTAGGCACCACATTGGTTTAAAGGCTGTGCACTCTGACACCATCATTCCATCGCCAAGGGCTGGACTGTAACCCCTCCATGCTTGCTGAGAGTTCACACCCTGGGGATTTTCTGCCATTAATTACAGTCGGGTTACTCCGCACCGAGGCTCTGGGCAGCGGCCGTGCTCAGATCCAGGTTACTGGGGCTCAGCTCTGAGGTCTTTCCAAAGAACAAAAGATACAGGTTGCAGTCAATTCTGAACTGAAAACTGCTTTAGTTTATCTTTAACAGTGACACAGAGAAAGAATATTTTATCTCCACATTAAGAAAATGTCCAGACGTTCCCCAAAGGTACCCAAATCACGCTGTATGTGAATGATCATTGCTCTGGTTGCGCAGGGTTTGTATTGTGAAACCACATGAGACTTGGGACAGAACAGTTCGAATGCCCCGCTCAGGGCTTCCAGAGCAGAGACTGCTGGAGCTGCCAAGCCCACCGTCCTGCCGGGGTCACCTGCTCAGGGTGGCCCAGGAAGCCCAGCCACTACTTTCCAATGGCCAGTTTGCAAAGCTGTGCTCATCTACACAAAGGACTAAGCTATTCTTTTCTTTTGTGGCCTCCAGATGTTTTGGGGTAAGTTTTGAACACTACATATTGCATCCATATTTATGTTTTAAATAAAAACACACAAAAGATTTTAAAATAAAACTTCTTGCTGGCTGCTAGAGATGATTAACAGTGTGTAAACACTGCAAATTGATAGACACTGGGATTTCATTTTTCATTCTTCATTTTGGTCAGTCTTGCATTAACTTTGCTTTTAGCTTTGTTTCAATCAGTTAGGAATTTGATCTTTTTTCTATTCATAAAGCGAGCTCCAGGACCACCACCACCACCTTTAGCTCGAATTGCTGAGATCTCACACCATCAGAGAGAAGGCCTGGTGTCAGAACATGTAATATTCCATAGATATTACCACATTCATAAACCATAGGTGTTTAAAAGTCATAAGCATTTTCCTGTGAAATCTGGCCTTCTGGATGTGGGAAGCAATGGGCACTGCAGGCTGGTCACACCCTCATTTCATGTCAGGACTGAGGTCCCTGGGGATGAGCCTACCTGGGAAGCGCACATGCATTTTCAACATGCTATTCTTGGGATCCTTCACCAAAGATTCTTAAAAACATGATCTGTCATGCAAGAAAATGAAATGTAAAGAATTTATAACTTTTGCTTTTCACTTTAGAGAAAGCTCTTTCTAAGGGTGGAAGCAAACCCAGAGCTATTTCCTTTCAGAGAAGTTCCTACCAGCTTTCACACTGCAGAATCCTTAATGGCCAGCTGATGGACTTGCAACAGTGAATGAGTTTATGATTGAGACATTTCATTTTATACTGAACTCCTGGTTATTGTGGGGTTTCACAAGTGTTCTGAAATTTTTCCAAACTCTCAGAGTAGGAGTAAAAGCCTCATTTTCTGCAAACACCTGAAGAAGTTCTTGCAGAGTTCCACCGCAGCCATGGGTAACATGAACTGCCCTTTTCAGCCGATTTATCTCTGTTTAGAAACTCGCATGTGCAAACCTTGCCTGTGGCACAGCTCCAGCACCATCTGCTCCCATGTCTCCAGAGCACAGGCAGCGAGGAGCTCTGACAACTGAGGCTGGAACATATGGAGTGTTTATAGCACAGAGTCACTGCACACGAGTAGGCCTTGAAGGAGGGTGAGATGGTCTGCACTGTCCTTTCACATCCATTTTAGTATTTTCTGCTGTTTTGGTTGAGTACATTGGCTGTTGAGTTTAAAATTCAGCAAAAAGAAAATAATTCCTTGATGTTTCTCTAAAAAAAAAAACCACCCATGTTTTCAAGCTTCCACTTTGTGTGGAAAAAGGCAAACAAGGTAACAGAACTACTATTTTTAATGCTTGAATATGTACATCCAAATTATTTTGGCACAGGAACCACTTTGAAGAGTTACAGAACATTTGGGTCGTGCAGGATGGAGCTCTCCTGCCCCAGCTGTGGCTCTGCGTTTAGCAGAGGGAAGGTGTGGGCTGTCTCTGCACGGGCACCTTGCTGTGCAGCCTCTGGAATCATCACAGAGGTCACTGCTGTGCACAGGAGGCAGCTCCGGAGTCACCCCCTGGGCAAGGCAAGGCAGCTGAGCTGCTCATTGTCCTGTGGTAGCTGCCAGAGATAAATAACAAATAAAGCACTCCCTGTTCCTTATCATGTGCCGGGCTCGGGAGCCCAGCCCTGCCCTCCCAGACGAGAGCCATGGAAGCGTGGATGATGCACGACAAATTACAGTTCTGCCTCGCTTGGCGCCCTACTGAAGGCCACGTTTGTTCTTGAACAACCACCCAAACACCACGTTTAAGATCATGAGACTGGGAGAATGCTCTTAATGTAAGAGAAATCCATTCTATTCACTCTTTCAGAGCTTCTTCCACAGCATTTTTTAACCGTGACAAAAACATTGCTTGGATTCTCCCAGAAAACATATGACCTCCAATAGCAAAAGGGTTGTTTAAAGCAAGGCGTTATTTCTACAGTGGCCATCAGTTGTTAAGGATGGTGATTTCACAGCGGCTGAGAAGGAGCAAGGACAGCCAGCAGCTCTGCAGGCAGGGTGGCCGGCCCAGCGCAGATGTGGCACCTCTGTGGGCACCTGAGGGCTCAGAGGGAGCGCTCATTTTCTCCACAAAACTTCAGTACCTGGCACACAGAGCTGCACTCCAAACAACGTGTGGCATCTGCTCTAGCATGGAATTAAATGCAGAAATAGGGAGAAAGTTTGGTACGTGAACTACCTGTGTGCCTGCTCACTGCTGTTAAGTTCGGCCAAACCTTTTGGGAACTGGGAGCAGTGAAAAACCTGTCAGCATTTACAAGCTTCTGGAACAGCTCCATTCTTTAATCATTTCTAAGCTCCAAGTAAGCAAGAAAGGACAAATGAACAGCTCTGACAACATACTGACTGACAACGTGTTAACATTTTTAAAGCACTCCAAGGGCGCTTTCCAAATAGGTTTTGGAAGGTGAAAGAAATGAACAGAATGCGGTGTGTGCAGCCAGAAGTACCGTGTGATGGCAGCTTCAGTGATTCTTCTGCAGTACTGAACATTCTTTGACTTGCAGAAACTCAAACAATCTGTCTCTGAAGAAATAGCTCCAGGATGTTGCAACAGGAAGGAAATGTACTGTGTAAATGCTGGAGCATCTCAATGAACGGAGAGATGCTGTGCCTACGGAAAACTGATTGGGAAACATTTAAGTAATGCACGTGTCCAAAGAACAGGATCGATATGCTCTGAAACACCGAAAGCTGATAAAGTTGAAATTACAACAAAACGTATATCTGCCGCCCTGTATCCATTGCAGAGTCACCTGACGTGACTCTGTTTGCAGAGTGAGCTGTGGTGTAGCAAAGTACAACCACAAACAAGCCCTTTACTGTGCCCCAACACTAATTTTTATGTTTAATCCACCAGCATTGAATTCTGGGAATAACATCTTCCAGGGGCTGTCCAGGTTAATTCCTAAAGCAGGGCAGGAAGGAGCAAAGAGCAAGTGCTCCGTGAGCAGTTCTGGGGCTGGCCAAGGCCAGCCCTCTCTACATTCCAAGCAAGGAACAAAATTAAATGCACTTGGAAACTCAATTTGACAGCTGTGAGCGCTGCTCTGTGAATGCTGGAATGGGACCATTTTGTCCCTAAGAAAAATCCTGAGTTTCTTGTAGGTGCTGAACTGTAAATGCTGAAGCTGCAGTGAGCAATGGTGTCCAATGAAAAGGGAATTTATCTGCTCTAGGTACCAGCCAAAGCCTATAATTTTTCCTCAGAAAATTCCCTATTGATAGCACTCACAAGAGCTTTCCCACGTCGATATTTTTGACAATGCTGCTTCTATTATCAGAATAAAAAACACACCCATTTTTGCTATTGTGAGTGTTGCAACTACAAATTTATTCTCTCTATTAAACTGTCAGTAACTTTTCACTGAAAATGTTCTCATCTTCTGGAATCTGGCTGCCTTCTTCTGAGCTGAGAAATAAGGGAAAACGATCCATTCAAACTCCCAGAAATCACTAACTTGGTGAAAAGTTTTCATACTGTATAACCAGTGATACATCTTCAAAATGTTCGGTTTACCCACCACCCAAGGCACGTGCAGAGGAGGAACTTTTCTCCTTACGTTCCAGCACTATGCACACATTCAGAGATGACCTCTGACTCAAACTCACACAAGCATCTAAGCAACTAGTTACTAACACATACATTGTGCTAACAAACCAGCCAAAGCAGGGGGGTGTTGGACTCTATCTGAGAAAGGAGGAATTGATACCCTGAGCAGGGTCTGAGTTCCACACGCTCCTGATCCTGGGGTTCAGCTTGACTTTTGCAGCTCTCAGTAGCATTTTGGTTACATTTCCTTACTTATTATACATAAAAGGCATCTCACTGAAGCAGAAAAGTTCTGGAATCATTTGGGAAACCAAGTGTGTTGGGTTAAGTAGGAATTCTAAGAGCCAAGTAAAGTAAATCTGAAAGTGATAAAAAGCGTGTAATACCTGAGAGTGCCACCTTGTGTTAATTCCAAAGGACTGGGTAGTGCTAGGTGAGAGTTAGGTCCTGGGGCAGCTTCGGGAAGGCTCTGCCGAGCCAGAAGCACCATACGGAAACTCAGGTAGTGTTTCATTGACTGATTGTAATCCAGGTACCGTTTGAAGTGAACAGTGAGTCACATCCATGACAGCTAACAGTCTATACACATGGCAGCCTACTACACTGGTGGGAAACGGTGCCAAAATAACTAAGAGGCAATTCCAAAACAAGCCAAGGCAGACCCGGATCCATATTTAGCTTTAAATTACAGAGTAGCAGGAAAAAATGCCAGGTTGTCAGCTTTTTACGCTTTACTCCATGGAACGCTGACAACAAGCAGGGCTGCATGGCTGGAAACCAAAGTCAGGGCAGAGGGCAGGGCTTGAAAAGAGCTGGAAAGCCAAGTCTGAAGTCAGCACGGCGTGGAAGTTTGGGAAGCGGCCGGCCCTGGAGGGGCAGCGTCTCCGAGGGGAAGGCACTGTCCCGGGCAGCTGGGAGGCTCTGCAGCCAGGCCGAGCCCACGGCTGGGCTCCGCTGCCTTCCAGGAGCGGGGGACGGGAGCACGGCTGAAACCACCAGCAGCCACGACAGCTGAAGGAAAATCTCTTTAGACAAGCAGAACTAATGAAAGGACGGAGGGCCGGCAGACGGTCGCCGCCAGTGCCAAGGTCTCCGAGGAGAACCACACAGCTCCGACTCTGTCCGACTGAGCTGACAGCTTGTATGACTTCCAAATTCTCGCATTAGCAGAGATTTTTAATCATCACTTAGTGCTGTATGGTCTGGGAGAAGAAGAGGAGGGAACTGTGTCTTCAGACAGGTCCCACAAAAGCCTTTGGTACTTTCAGTTCTGCGGAGAATTGAAGTGCCCAGCCAGGGCATTAACTTCAGATCAGTCAAGTTGATCGTAGATATTTACAGTCTTCCAAACAGCATATTCCAAGCATACAATTAGCATGAATCATTAATCCTCCCATTCCCTGACAGCACAGTTAGATCTCTGGTTTTCACATGAGGGAGTTGCAGTAGTCATACATACACTTTGATAAGAAGAAAATTAAGTATTAAAAAGAAATAAGATTTTTTTCTGGCTATTTAGCCCCTTAGCTCCTGATAAACATACAATCCATGTCTGGGGTTGAAATCCTCATTCCCACCGGTGAGGGTACAGGCTACAGGCATCCCACAGCAACACTTTATTCAGGATGAAGGGTTCTGCATCTCAGGTGGACTCTGCTCTGCAGCACTAAGGTGGCGTCCGCAGAACGCAGCCCCACAGCCACACTCCACCACAGCCCCCAGAGCCACACTGGGGATTTCCCAGCGAGTGATCCTGACCATCCCACCCCTCTGGAAAGCACCTGCTCTGGTCTGCTAGAACTAAACACAAACAGAAGGGGCCCATGTGCACTAATTAGGAAAACAGCTACAAGCAGATGAACGCTGATCAGGACTGCCATAGCCTGGTTTTATTGATCACCCTAAGTACAATTTAAGTGAAAAGTTTTTATTAAGATACCCTTCTGATGATCTTGATTCTTATGCAGGCACACCACACAGGAATCTGATCCCATCTGAAGCCTTTGGAATTACTGGGATACAAAAGTAATAAAACAGTGCAAGGCGAATACAGCACTGAAGGTTTAGCCCTTCACAAAATCAAAACCATCTGATTTTTTTTAAGAAATATTTTGCTTACTTTGCAACAGTTAGTTTTACTAACATATACTTCCCAAGAGAAGCAGAATTTTTTTTACTGTCTGTTTATAACAATAATAATAAATCAGTATATGCCTGTGCCTTCATATATTGAACTTAGAAAATATTTTTTAAAATCAGTCCCTTACATATCATCAGACAAGGGAATGCAAATAGTGGAGAATTGTTTCTGCACTCATTTTCCACATTTCCTGTATCTTCTAAATTAGAGGTTATAAGCTGTAGCAAATACAGAGTTCAAAATCCAACTCATTATCTCTGTGAGCTAGCAGCAACCCTTATGATCATTCTAGGTACTGTAGGAAGAATGCAAGAGATTTGGGAAGGAAAATGTCTTGGATTTTAAAATCTATTTGCCACTTCTACATTAAGCAACAGCTGTTGTCAGAGTTTTAATGCTAACTTGATTCACAGAAGAAAATGTTAAACTAGTACTTTAAAAAATCCCGTAGAACTGGAGCCCAGCTGTACTATGGAATACAACACGTTTTCCTGTTCCTTCGCCAGATCAGCTGCTGAGGCTTTTGGAATAACATCCCTATCAGAAGGGGCTGAGGCAATGGAACCATTTCTCCACTACTCCACACAAATGTGGGAGCTGTTTCTCTTTCAGATAAAAAGCCAAAACCAAGCAGAAGAATCTGCCGAGTGTCAGGCCCCGGGCAGTGGTGCTTTCCGTCCCCAGCCGAGCCAGGAAGGAGCCCCAGGGGAACGCGCTGGGCCCTCCTCGCAGGGCTGCTGCACAAGCCATGCACTAAGCCCCGGCAATCGGCCAGAAACAAACCAAAATATCACATAGAATTGCACAAAGAGCAGTGCGTATGTAGGTAGGAGGGTAAATCCTTGCTGTGAGCCATCCTGAGCATGTTGCAGCTCAGGAATCTCGCCCCCTTCTTCCCATCCCCGGAGCCACAAGGGACACGATGACTTGAATAAAGGATATCGTGCCATTCTGCAGGCTGTGCTGCTGGATCCTGTCAGCTCTAGCAGCAAACAGATTCTGATTACTGTTCTATAGATCTAGTTAGACCCCACCTGTACCCACCATTCAGCCCTCACACATATTATACTGGCAAATCTTTTACCCATATGGAAAAATACCATAGACAGGAAAGTGTTAAAAACCAGAAAGCCTTGGGGAAAACTGGCAAGCGGAAACATTTCTGTTGTCTTTTTTGGCTATATGAAATTGCTGTAGCTCGGTACATGCCACAAAGCACGTCATAGAACTATTAGACCTCTTAACACAACATCTTGACATTTTGATTTCCAGACTCAGTGAGGTATGGTTGTTTTCCTTGCTAAATTCACACCATTTATCTCTGAATTCCCCTCACTTTTCACTTGTAGCTTCCTTCACTCTCTTGCAATAATCCATCTCCAGGCATTCTTTCTCCCACTTACTCTCCTCCTCCTTCTGTATCTCTACTATTTGACAAATTTATTCAGTTTCCTTTCCTGGTACAGTTGCTGATTTTTGATGCCTCTCCCTGTGTTCTGTGTGACGAGTCCTGTCTCTCCTCTGGCGGTCACGCTGCCAGGCTTCGTGTGCACATGGAACAGGGGCCGGCAGGGGCCTGGAGGCCTCTGGATGTCCGTGCCTGGGCTGGGTGGGCACCACACCACGTTGTGGGGGAAACCTGAAAGTAAGGATCTCATTCAAGTGAGCATGTTGTTTCCTGCTGAACATCCTGGAGCCTACCAGACAGTGAGAGCTATTCATTCTCTTTGGGAGGTTTTTGACTGTTTTCCCGCTTTCAGCACACATAAAAATACTGCCTACTTTTGAAAACTCTTCTTGGGATTTCTTTCTCTATTTTTGTTATAAAAATTGTAAGCAAGCACACTCACAACAGAGAACTAACACACATCAGGATGTCCTAGCTTGGTAATCCAGCGAGGATGCCTCACGGCCAGCCCCACAGGGCCACCAGGCCACGGCCAGAGCCCCTCATTTCTGTGAGACCCCAGCCCCCGGAGAGCTGCTCCAAGGCACCAGCACGGCTGGTACATCACTCAGCCACATCAACACCAGTGGCACAGGAACCATTTGCATGTCAAATTCACAAATTAAACATGTGAACAGATGACAAGTGAACATCTTGATTCACACTGTGTTTCTCCTGCTTGTCAGCTCCTGGCAGTTAAGAACAGTCACTCCAAAAACTGCTAAAAATAACACGCAGTCAGGCCCTGCCTTCAAATTCCTTTTTTCCTCCAATTTTGCTTTGATATTCTGCTCAACACTGCTAACAATGAAGTTAGCATGGCCCAGAAGCCATTGCTATAATTTTAAAGTTACATCAGAAACACATATTACCTATGAGCAGATGGGAGGGCAGAAGGAGATGCAAACACGCAGCTAAGCCGTGCTATCAGTCCGGACTGTTCTTCAGGTGACATCAAGACAGCACAAAGTACGAAAGTACAAAGACTCAAAGACTAGTTTGAGATCTGACCCTTGTCAGGGAGAAGTGCAGATCCACTTCTTCACTCCTAGGATTAAGGAGAGTTTCTTGAAGGTTGTCCCCATTTCTCTTGTGCCACACGACATGCTGCACGAGGTGTTCCACACCGTGATCTCCCACGCTTTCTCTACAGCCTTTAAAAATTTCTCCAAACTATAATGGTTTCCCCACGCCTTCCCCTCCTTGGATAAGAGTTTCCTTCTTTTGCCACTCAGAAAAGACTCCTGTGATGTGATCTCCAGCAGTCTCCTTTTGTCTGCCCGCGGCAGAGAGCAGGCTCAGGTGGGGAGCCACAGGGCTGGGGACCTCCCCTTCTCCCTCGCGCTCCTTCGCTTTCCAGGGATTTCACACCAGCAGCCCCAGCTTCCTGCCGAGGCGCCGGCCCCGGCTCATGGAAAGGCTCCCCGTGTCTCCTGAGCACATTTCACGGCCGGCACAGCCGCGAGGCACAGCCGACATCCTGCGGGAGAAATCCATTCTCGCAGCCAGCATCACGCTCCGGGACAGCGACACCAAGGAGCTCCGGAATTACCGGCTGTGAAACAAAATTTCCACTGAATTACGCCCAGTTGATGCTCAGAATTTTTGATGTAGCTCTAGAGTCTTGACAATTCTGCCACAAAACTCGTGGAACACAAACGCATTGGGAAAAAATCAATCGGGTGAAACACTGTATGTTCAAAAACTATAATCGCTGAAGCCCAAATCCCTGTCAAAAAGTGCAAATTAATAAATGGAAACGTCCTTTTCGAAAAGTGACAAATCATTATTACACTCTGCCTGAGGGAATCCTGAACTGATCTTATTGTTCAAGTGAGTAAGCACGAGGCAGATGAACAACATCTCCTAAATAGCATTAGTTTTGAAGGCTGACTGTAATTCCAGCTAGGGAGAGGGGTTATCCCAATGCCAGTTGTGCACTGTCAGCTTCTGAGCGGAATTACCATGCTATTAGTGTTTCTATGTGTAAAATTCTTGTCAAAACAGACTCCTAGTTTTTGAAAGAAAATAAGAGGCAAATACAAAATCATCAAGGGTTTAAATGAAATATCTCCTTGGAGTGAAATATTGTCTAAAATATCACATTTCATACAATGTGTTAAGACACACCCTGCTCTGCACATGTCACCTGGTAGAGCAATTTTATTTAAAATTATGTGTAGCTTACATATTCTAACAGCAAAGGAAAACTGGTCTGTAATTCTGAAGCTACTGAGCATTTCAAGTCCTGCCCAAAAGCAGCAGAATATTTACAGATTTCCAAGTGCCGTTAAGGTGAGAATTTCTGAAACAATATAATAGAAATAAATAGCATTGACTAAGCAGGCTGTAGGAGAATATAATGTTATTTCTATTTATGATGAACTGTCCATTAATACAGTAACGAGTAACACAGCAATACAATAACACAGCTGTAAATATTAATTATATAGCTTCAAAATATACAATGAACTAAAAAGCAAGAGATTAATTCACTATGAACTGCACAACTGCCAAAGACTTTTACAGCAAACTTTAAAAGCTACTGTGGAAGTTGACTTTATAGCAACTATCACATTTATTTCATGCATGTTGTTTCTGCGGCATCATCGAGGGAATGCAAAATTCACAGAGTGCCTTTTTTCTTTCATTATGATAATGATAATTTATACCAATGGCATACAGACAAAAGCGAAAAATATCAACAGACTTTAATCTGAATTTAGTTCTTTACTGATCCTGTTATTCCTGCCTCTTTATGCCACAGGTTTATGTTGTAGTGGTTAAAATAGTAGGCAAGATACCACAGATTTAGAGAGGACTGGTGATTGCAGAATGCTAAATTAAGAGATGCATTTTACGGAAGAAATTCCCCAGTACTTGTAGCAATAATAATAAGCAAATCTCATCATTAAAATCACCATGACTAAAACACAGGATGATAAATCTTGCCAAGACTGTATTTGTAAATTTTGATTTTTAGATCATAATTTTTTTTTCACGCTGAATGAGGAGATGAAAGTAAAGCAATTTCTTCTGCTCTCTAGAGAACCTGGGTACGTGAGGTGTTTGCACCAATAGCTCCAATTCCTCCCACTGGCACCTCACTGCACACCCCCAAACCAACCAGGCTGAGACACACACGGGTCAAAAGGTTAATGGGGATGGTGACCCCTTCTAAGCATGACACGGGAAAAGATTAATGTAGCTTTTGCTTATCTACATGAAATTAAAAACTGCAGAGGATAAAGCCTTTACACTGATCTCTGCTGAATGATGACACAAAAATTAAATATCCCAACCGACTTGCTCATCTTTGATGTTTTTAAACTGATAAACAGTTTAGAAACATCTTCTAGAAAAAGGAGATTACACAAAACATTTTTGGCACTTTGGACAATGCAACAAACAAAAAAGGGTTGAACATCATTAGCCAATAAACAAATTAAACCTCACCTCTATTGCTCCAATTCACCATCTATTTCTAAAAAGGGATCCTCATAAAATGGCAATAGAATGTAATGGAGCAGCAGAAAAACCAGTCTCAGGAGACCTGAATCTTACATTGCACTCTGCCATGTCTCTCCTACAAATTTAACTCTTCCTTGCTTTATTTCTTCCTCTGCACAGTGGAAATGATGCCACTAATCCCTTTTCTTTTGTCAAACATCCTGAAATTTGCTGAGAGAGACAAGCATCCCACAGAAAGGCGGTGCAGTCACCGTGTGTTGGGTGACACGGTTCTCATGGCACAGGGACCCAGCACAGCCCGTGCGCGGGGCACGGGGCAAGGACCTGGTCACACGCGGCACTTCCAGCCTCACCGCTTTGAATGTTCTGTGCTTTTCTTCGTGACACCGTTTGTCAAAAGGAAATATGTTTCCTTTTCAACAGAGATACGTTTCTTACGAAGGAAACCGCAGTGTCACACTTTTCCTGAGCAGACAGGAACACAGCAGCACATGTCCCACCAGAACTTCACCATGGTGTTCCTGAGGCCGGTCACAGACCCGCTCAGGGGATGCTGAACTCCCACTGGGGCCGTGGAAAGGGGCACTGCATCTTCAAAGGAAACAGATTTGCTTCAGAAAGGGGCAAGAAGTTGAAGAAACATCTGTAAAGACTGATAATAGATTCACTTCCTGAAATTCTTCTACAACTACTGCTGTGAAAAGCAGGAAGTATGGGCAAGAGAGGGAAAGAAAGTGGCAAATAAGGAAAGAAATCTTTCTCACCCCCAAAATTGTCTGGGTTGCTGAACGGCGCTGGATATGAGACTGGAGGTGTCCTCAGCGGGATCTCTGTATCCTGATAAAACAAAGAGCCGGCAGTGTGACTGCCGTCATGTGCCAGCCTCCCACCCGGACTGCAGGGTGGCAGAGGAGTGGCGATGGCCCGGAGCGCGTCCCCCGAGGCAGAGCCCTTCCCGCACCAGCCCCGGGCCCGCCAGCCCCGGCCAAGCTGGGCTGCGGCGGGGATGAGCGAACCTTTACCGAGGCACTGCGGCTCACTGCAACGCAAAGCGGCGCTCCAAAAAGAACACCTAGTGACAAGGAACGCCAGCTCTCCCGAGCTATACAGGACCTAAGAGGGGGAGGGTCTGCAGAACACACGTTTGATCCCTAAATACCGTATTTCAGAATATTAAGTGACAAGAGTGTTTACAGATGCAGATACACTGTTTCCTCCTCTCTGTATATGTACTTGAATAAATATTATACAAACTTAGCAGATCCCCTCTATAATTTGGTCTTTAAAATAAATATCCAAAGCATTCCTCTCAAGATTAATTGCAAATCTTTGCAATTTGCTTTGGAAGACACACTTGGCCAAAATTACTCTCTTGTGTCTGCTTTTTTTTAAGGAAATGCAATTCTTCTATTAATAACTGCTGTAGCACAAACCAGACTTTATCCCATGCTGACAGACAAATCTGAGTTAAAAAGGGATCTCAGTTACACTTCCCAATAAATCCTCCAAACAGGCCATCCAATTTTCCTGTCTCCTGTGCCATACAAAACTTCTCCACTCCTAAATCTGCACAGCTCCTCTGAATCCTTTCACTGTGCATGCCCTAAATAATGCCAAGTGTTTCCCGGTGCAGGCAGTCCCTGTGCCACGGGGCCATGCTGCAGGTGAGGCACAGCTTGTTCCACCTCCCCTGCTCCCTGCTGCTGCTCCAGGCAGGCACACTGGAATCCCCAGCTCCACTGAAATGAAGCAATTCCTTTTTAGCAGTGAAGTTATAAAGGTGCAGCAAAACATCCGTGAAATAAAGCAATTATCCTTTCCACTCTAGCATAAAACATATCTGGTTTACTCTTCTTCCCTTTCTTTTATAAGGAGAATCAATAGTTCTCTATTGAATAAATCCCTGCCCAGAAAGCCAGACTGTGTTTCCTGCAGATGGTTGATAGCTCAGTCTGACTTAATGGTCTCGAGCCATATTGACTTCCACATTTTAACACAAGAACGCTGCAATAAATACCAAGAACAGTAAAAACACGTGAAATCTTTCTCTGTATCTCTAAATGAAGAAAATTGATAAAATATACTCAAGCCAAGCAGAGATTTATTTATTTATTTTCTGCCAGTTTAAAATCTGTGTGTTTCCCCTAATCTATCTCGAGGCTTTAGCAGTACTGTTTGGAAAGAGCAAAATACTCAACCAAAGATGTTGGTTGCAAGCAAGATACATCTTCCTTCCCCCAAAGAAAAACTGAGATTTTCTCCAAACCTCATAATGTTTTGTGAGAATAAATAATCTCCTAGTTCTCCCCCACTGAAGGAAGTACATTCCTGGCCAGGGGCCACACGCTGGCCGCTGCCAGTGCCACTGCCCTGCTCCTGGATGGAAGCAGGCCCTGGAACTGCACTCTAGGTAAGTTAAACTATTAAGATCTTCTACAGTAGCTCAATATTCTTGCATCAAGCTGCACCCAGAAAGGAAACAGAAGCCAATATTGCCTATTAAGCAGAGACAGGCTAATAGCAAGGAAAACAATTAGTAACTATTATGTAAATTCTGAATTGGCTTTTCTATTCAGCCATTTTTTGGCATCCATGAAAACAGCTTTTGTGCACACTAATATTTGGGAGAGAGGTTTTATTTATGCAAATAGATGCATTTCTAAAAAAACGCCTGAAATTGCATGTAAATGAGCGTATTTGTGCATCAATTAGTGAATTTGAGTTTTCTTTGCTGCAAATACACATCCATTTCAAATGGTTGCAAATGACTAGTGAGAAGGACAGGAAAACATAAATGAGTCCATTTTCCTGAGCACTCGACAGACACCAAAATGCCCATTGTGGGAGAGAAGGGGAGCTCTACAGATGGGTAAAGACAGCAGCACAAAGCAGCACAGTCTACAGAACTGTAGTTCTTGGTCAACCTTTTAAGTCTTCTGAGACACAAGAGAACAAATGGTATTTCAGAAAGTCCAAGTTTATTCTGCCCGTGTGTTGCTGGCATGCTAAAAATATTCACCGCAAAGGGCATCAGAGATGTAACTAGACAGATACTTAAAATGTGACAGTCAGTGGAGAACAGATTGCTACTGAGACCAATCCCAG
Organism: Callaeas wilsoni; assembly: GCA_013398955.1. Lineage (NCBI taxonomy): Eukaryota > Metazoa > Chordata > Aves > Passeriformes > Callaeidae > Callaeas > Callaeas wilsoni. Next base: position 43,275 of record VWPU01015908.1, on the reverse strand, counting down.
CTGATAGGATTCCTCTTCTATCAGTTAGAAGATACAACAGGCCAATAATTCAAGGTGTAGCCACAAGCTCAAGAAAGAATTCAATTCATTTCATTTGTAGCTTCCTCCCAAGGAGAGGCAGATGCCCCTCCATGTGGTCCCACCGCAGCAGACAGGTCTGCATCCACCTCCGAGGGCTGACAAGGGGAATCTGCTCCTGGCCTTTGCTACTGCTGGTTTTGGAGGTCAAGAGCGAGCTCAGAGGTGCCTCGCAAGCCTTGCGCTGCCATCTGCACACAGACTGGGCCAGCTGGTGTGGTGACCAGGGCCTCCCAGCCGCCTCCCTTCCAAAACACACCCTGTCGTGGGGCAGCTGGCCAGGCCGGGGCTGCGGCCGGCTCCGGGGCACCCCCAGACTCACCGGGCACCTGTGCCCCTCAAAGGTGGTGGGTTAGATGCAACACGGAATTCCCTCTTGGGTGCTAGCACTCAGAAGAAACTCCTAAGAGAGAGTTAATCACTTCACATATACCTTCCCAAGTTAATTGCACCCAAAAGGCTTCGCACGCTTCCACTGGAAGTGCAGAAGTAAGGGTGCAATAATTTTCACAGTGAGTGGCCCCATGGTTAAACTGCATGGCAGGTAACAGGTGGCAATCCCAGCTGGGGGTGTCCAGTGCTGAGTCCACGAACACCAAATGATGTGTGGAATACACAAATCTGTATTTTTTTGGCCTCATTTACATTACTACTGCATATTGAACAGTCTTAAAAAATATTAACAACATATCTCTTGAAAGTCAAACATGGCACGATCTCTGTTCCGTTCTGCTAGTGCATCCCTTAATTTGGGGCTATGAAATTCAGACTCCTTCTTTCACCTGCATGATTTCAGCAGAGATGTCCGTCTTGGTCAGTGTACTGAAATTTCTCTCACAAACTCGGTCACCAAACGCCCGTTCTCACCCTCTTCACGCAGGGTTTCCAGGAGGTCAGCAGCTGTGTGACACACATCTACTCTGGATAAAGCACAGCCATGCCTCTGCCTTTGGCGGCGGTTGCTGCTGTCGGGAGCCGCGCAGGGCCAGCCGTGCTCCGGGCTGGCATCGCTACCGGTCTGATTTGGGGTGACCGTAGCTTTAGAAGGAAGTATCGAAACACGCTTTATGAATTTCCTACCTACAAAGATTAGGGATTAGACATGTGGAAGCATTTATTTACTTAAATAAAATACTCCTAATTTTGCAGTCTCTTGCTTTTATACATTGCAATTAGAGCAGTGTATTAGCTGATTTGCTTCAGCAAATGTTCAGGTATTCCTTCAGTATCCCATCCACTGTCTGGGGAGGTTTTTTCCCCTCAAAAATGCCCACATTTCTTTAAACAGTAATATAAAACACACAGTGGGTATTTGAAAAAATTTTGAAACTGTTCAGGCAATAATATTCTCATCTGATCTTAATAGTGCTGTTTATGCAGCATATATAATTAAAAGCATTTTCAGTATCAGCTTAATTAATCTCAGAAGTTCAGTATTCAAAGAGCAGAGGAAATAAGCTTTTGCTGCTCATTATATATCATGCAATTATATGATGAAGACATCCAATCATAATTATGTGCCACAATAATAATTCTGTGTCAGAGAAGTTCCATGATCTAGAGGAAATAAAACGGCATGCCTTGAAGAGTTTGCCTCCGGGCCTGAATGGGCGATTTCAGAGACTCTGAAGGCTCTCCTCCCCTGAAGAGGAGAAAGCAGCTCGGGGCTGGGAGGATCTTGCCGCCGGGAGAGCACACAAGCCCTTCCCACGGCCGTGGTTCCCAGGAGGTGACGGAGCAGCCGGGGCAGAGGGCAGTGACAGACCGGGCGGCGGCCGCAGCTGTCCGGGCTCAGCGCACGGAGCGCGGCGTCGGACAAACCAGGCTCAACCCTGCCTCCTGTTCTCTCAAGAGATAAACACGCTAACAAGTGAAATAGATGGCTAAATGCCTCCTCTCCACAGGTTTGAGCTGCAGAGCTCCATTCTAACTCGCCTTTAAAACTCGGTGTGTGCCTGGGCGTGCGAAGTGTCACCCCGTGTTCTCCCTGCGTCAGCTGGGAACCAGTTCCCACCCCAGGGCAGAGTGGGGGTGACTCTACACATTAAGGCAGAAAACACTTACACCAAGAATTGGGGAAAAGTGTGAACACGAGGAAGCCATTCAGAACTACTCATTGGTTTATTCCCCAGCTTGTAGCTCATGACTACTCGAAAACAGAAATCCTTTCATATTTAAGGACCCTGTCCTCAAAACCTGACCATTTAAACTGAAATGCCTGAAAGCAGTAAGAGTTACACATTGAAAATGAATGTGTTAACTAATTTTGACAACCACACCTTAATTAGTTATTGCAACAGCTCCAGTGCACTACAGTACTGCAGCATGTTTAGTGAATAAAGAGTTAAGTGACTAAAACATGCTACAGCTTTCCATATATCATCTATATGCTGAAAGGTAGGAAGGGGCTGCTGCCAGCTCCTTAGCCAGACATCGTACAGTGCAGTCAACAGAGAGCCAAGAACTTGTGTGCTTTGCTGTAATTATGCACATAGGAAAAACCTGAACACAGGTTACTAATAAAACATGAACTCCTCTAATTATCCCCACAACATTATATAATGATTTATCTGTTTCTCGCCTGCTAACCACTGTGTGACACCCAGCAGTATGTACTGCAGACAGAATCAACCTGATCTGGTTGATCCCCAAATGAGAACTGAACAGAAGCCACTTCCCAGGCTAAGTAATTAAAACTGTCTAATTTCAAGTGTACGCATTTGAGCCAAATGCTCTCCAAGGCCCCTCAGAAATCCTGAGGCAAAATTGTGACGGTAAATTAAATCTTTGAAGCCTACCTGGCTTCAATAGCCCTGGAAGCATCCAGGACTCAGCATGGATTCACTCTTGCACCAAGGAGCTTGGTGTTGCTATAGGAAGTAAAAACTATGATTATAAAACCAGGAAAAAGGCAAGAGTAATAAGGATTGAAAACAAGACAAGAAATCTTCCAATTCCAGTATATACATCAACCACTCACCATGTAAAATACCAGGTGTAATAATTGCTTCATCTTAAATCCCAGTTCAGAATACAGAGTACAGTTAAGGCCACAGAAAAATCTGCAGCTAAAAAAGCAGTGATAGCTCTTGGAAAAGGGAAGCAAGGGGCTCCTGGACAGCATTGAAGGTCACTCGCTGAAAGCTGAGGAAAGACTTCCCCAAATGAAGTACAGCCAGCCTGGGGTATTTCTCACTGTACAGACCACTGAGCTGAAGAATTTTTCAAATGTAAAAATCAATCTGGGTTACATAGGTAAATCATAACCAGAATTATAATGGCTTACAGAAGTAAAAAGTTGGGCCCATCAGTAAAAAACACACTGCAGAGGCTGTAACTCTCAGGTGCACAACTTCTGCATCAACCACCAGCAACTCAATTCTTTTCTGGTGAGGCATCTGCCACCACTCTAAGCCACTGTCTCTCAAACCACTCCAAATACTGGTGACAACGGACTACACACACACACAGAGGAATGGCAGCGCCCTTAGTCTCTAATATTATTATCCCAAATATGCCATCCCTTTTTCCTCATTGTTAGTTACAGCTAACCCTTATAATTTCAGTGTTATTTCCTCAGCAAAGGAACAGAACATGCCATTCCTAAGAAGCTGGCAGGAAAACCAGCAGAATTCATCCTTCCTTGAAAAGCCACAGTGACTTTTGCTAAAGCAACAGTGACTTTTGCAAAAAGGAAACCATTAAGAAAGCAATAATGATCAGATTTTATGAATTCACACAGAGGTAAAAATCTCTTCAGTTTCTATCCCTTTGTGGGTTTTACACCACTAAAACCCAGGTGCTGTAATGGCCTGAATGGGGGGGAGCAGGTCATTAATGCTCAGCTCCCTGGTGCTAAACTGCCTCTTAATGTACCCCTAAATTTCATACACTGTTGCCATGAGCACAGCATGCATATGGTACATGAGATAAATAAAATTAATTAACCTTGGACTTGGGATTCTAAACTCCCTATGCATAGCATTTGGGAAAACAGTTCCTCAGAAGCTCTCTATCCCATTTTTACATCCTCTCAGACCCTGTGGGTATGCTAACCTACAGGTTCCTTTAGCCCCAGGTTGTTACACCACCTCAATATAAAAATAGCCTTCTGCCGAAACAAATAATATTATTTTTCACTGCAAAGAAAGCACAGAAAGCATCAGTGTCCCCAGGCAGTCTCCAGGGTGCTAAACGTGCTATTTCAGTTTGGTACTGCATGTACTGTGAACACTCTCAGTCCTCCCACACGGAGTGCTGTCTGATACATCCTCCTTGGAGAGTTCTCCAGGCACCAGGAGCGCTTTCCTTTCCTACCACGAAACTCCAGGAGTCAGCTAACCAGGACTGGTTAAATGAAGGTTTTGCCCCTGCTGTGCACATAAATGAATACTCCCATACTTATCCACAAAAACGTATGCATATTTACACAGATTACCTGGGAGCTGTAAATCCCACCTGTTTGTAAGGCATTTTCACCCCTGCAGTGTAAGTGACCTCAAACGCCTTCAAGGGGCTCCCAGCATCTTTCCTTCTGCAGAATTTATAGACTCCTGGGGAACTCCTACACCTCAAAGCTGGAGATGACTGATGAAAAGGAGCCACTCAGAAGGTTCCAGGTGGTTACATCCGCTCTGGAGAGCAGGCACCCTCCAGCTGCTGCTTCGCCTCACGGAGCCGTTGCTCGCTGTGCCACGCCGCCCTCCCCTCAGCTCTCCCTCAGCCCAGGGCTGCCTCTGCACACCCTGCCCCAGGCCTTTACTCCACTCACAGCCCTGCTGATAGCTCCGTTCCGGGACGGTTAATTCGGGGTGTCAGAGAGCTCAGCCAGGTGCTCTTTTTTAGAATATTCTGTTTCTAGGCCTCATTCATCAGGATTTCACTCTAATGTCTTACTAAACAGAAAAATCTGAATTCAGGCACTTTTGTAGAAAACAGGGATAAGCTTGGAATGAATTACCCTTATAGAAAGTGTGCCTTCTGAAGAGCTGTAATACAGGAAGAACTTCCTGAGCAGGCCAGTGCAGTTCAAGCGTGATGTTAGGGTCATTATTCCAAGTTCTTACCAAAACATCCTGGATCAATGCAGACACAGAAAATGAAAAACCTTTATCAGGAAAGCCTGATGGAGGTCACAGCCTCTTGGCTTTTGTGTTATCTACCACTGTTGTCTTCTGTTCCACACAAACTGCTATATCAGTTTTAATTGTCTCAGATGCAAATGTTCCATATTTTAAAACAGAAAATAGGCATAATTAGATGTAAGACCCAGTATTTTCTAAAATCCTTTAACTGATCTTAAGAGAGCTGCAATTTCACCTTTCTTCTGAGAGGTGACCAGAACTGATGTTAGATTTATGCTTGTGACCCGCAGAGCCAAGGAGAGGCAGGACTGCCCCAAACTCCCAATGTCTCAGGAAGGGACAAGACCAGAGAAACATTTTCTTTCTTCAGCTACCAACATCCCATAAAATCTGTCCTTTAGTAAAAATGCACCATAGGAAATCTCAGGAGAATAAAGAACAATACTGAGAAGAGATCCAATAATCAGTTACTTATTTTTCACGTGGAAGAGTTCAAAGGGCTGCCAGCACAAGTGTGTTGGTATGCAGGAGCTGAGAATTAAAAATAGTACTATAAAAAGTGAATGCTTTTTCTTCCTTTTTCTTTATGCTTTATTTCTCTTCACTAAATGTACTTTGCACATTGTTAGGTAGATATAATGTGTGTAGGAGGGATTGTCGAGGTTGCCATGGTTTCTCATTTTTAATGAGCTTTGAGACTTCATAATCCAACCAAATACATTAATAATTACTACATCTATTTTTTCTCCCTTCCCCCCTCCCTCCAAAGCACTCCAAAAATTACCGGTGCTAAAAGTAAAACCAGTGATTTGAGAGACAATAAAACATCAAAGCAGAAGCCCACCCTCAAGGAGTCGGCAAACAAAGGCTTAGGGAGGTAACAGTAGAAAATTACCACCGTGAGTCAGGGATCTGTTCCATGGCCTCACGTCTCTGTTAACATCTGAAGTCAGCACAGTATTTTGTTCGGTTGGGTGCAAAACTCCCCAAACACACAGCAAACCAAGTCACATCTGTCAGAATCAGAAGCTGCTGAACCACTGAAGGCTGGCTGCACCAGCTCTGGTACTGTTTGCTAACTCTGCTCAACGTGCAAGGACAGACTGAAGCGCTCGGAAGTTTGTGGGCAGCCATCTCCCCCAAACACACAATTCCAGTGCTTGCAGCCTGGATTTGGCAAAGGAAGTGAGCAATTGTCTGACTTCAAACCCGAGAATCTGAATGGGACAACTCAGGCACTTACAGGCAAAGCCTTTTTTGACTAATTCACTGACTCAAAGTAAACAACACTAAAGAGGCAAAACCACTACTCATTTAAAAAACAAACAAACAAAACCTATTTCCTTTGTAAAGTGCTTTGCTTTTACACTACTGGATCAAGTAAATAGAGGTAAATAAGATTAAATAAAACACTGCCAGCTAAGTGTACAGCTAAGGAGAAAAGCGCTTAATGCTTCAGCAACCATTGAAACGCGTTTCGCACGAGAGCTTGTTGGCTGAAGCCATTTACTGTCACATCATTTTTGATGGTCTCCTGATACTGATAAAATAGGTCAAGGTGTAGAAGGAATTTAGGCTCTGGGTCTGTGAATAACTCCTTGTCCCAAACACATTAGCAAAGGTGGATTTGTTACTTGCTGCCACTGTTCACCTAACTTTGGGCAGTGGGGAGGAACAGAAATCCTGCCCTTCGATTTGAGGGCAGATCAGATACAAGTACTCGATTTCTGTACAGGAGAAGGGAATTCTATCCCGCAGGAAACCATCCAGATGATACCACAGTGCTTACACAGCTCACAGGCCACCAAGCAGCTGGGGCCGAGAGCTCTCAAAGCATCAGGCACTGCACGGACAGAGGATGAAACCTCCGAGGGCTCCTTGTGGAAATTCCAACCCGTGCTGTCCTATAACCTTGAAAGGCACTTGTGTGTATAACCATCTCACTTCCGAGAGAGCTGGACACATAAAGACAGGAAAGCACAGATGAGGTAAGAGACTTGCTGAATGCCACACAGAAAATCAGTGCCAGAGCAGGACACCAAATCAGCTCCCAAATCCTGGAGACTTCTCAGTCGTGGTTCTCTATCCACAGACCACTTCTCTCTGTAAGGACAAAAAAGGACACCAGCACTACCTCTGGGTAGGGCAGACAAATGAAACCCTGCTGTGGTGTTAGAGATGAGAGGAACCCTAGTGCAGAAGTGCAATTTGGCAGAAATCTGGAAGAAAAAATTTAACTACTTCTGCAGTATGAATCATCATGAACTTAAACATTGTGAAATAAACTTTTGGTGCCAACTTCCTGCATGAAGTGACTGAGGACTCCAACAGACCAGCAGTGCTTTTTTCCCCGATAAACTCTTACAGAATGAAAGAAAATTGCAATCTAAAAATTTCCATCCCACGTCGTAGCATGAATCAGAAATTGCTGATTTCTCTTGGAAAGGTCGTTAGCATTCCCTCGGGAGTTTCCGGAGGAGCGGCTCCCCTGAGCAGAGCTTTGCTGGAACAGCGTGTGCCATCCCCACGCCGCCACCTGCCCGCTGCGATCCCTGGCAGTGCCCGCGGGAGGAGGCTCTCCCTGCTGTCCCAGCAGGACACATCGGGGGCTGGTGGATCTGCACCTCAGCCTCCCCAGCACGGCCAGGAAAACCAGTGCCAGGTACCGAGCAGGGTACGGAAAGGGTCTCGGTCGTTGCCTTTCTGCATTTGCTTACACCCTTAACAAGCCATAACCACCCTGTAACACACTCCCTGCTACGTGGCTTTTCAAGCCATAATGTTAAAAAGATTGCAGAGGACACAAAAATATTTGTGTATTTGGTCTCTTTTTTCCTCCCCCCAATAATATTTCCACATATGTAGATTCAAACTTTAAGGAAAAATCAACCTGGTCTCAGGTGATTCTTTAGATACATCATAAAGGTGGAAAAGGAGAAACTGTGATGAGCAATAAAAAAGTTTGAGAGTCATTCTTTCACATTATTTTTGATGCTGTCTGTGATTTGTTTTTAAAATTATATCTTATGCTTTGATTTATGTGAAGTGCTTTTAAATCCATGAGATAAAACATCAGAAGTCAGCCCAACTGGGACTGTCCTTGAAGACAAGCTACTTCTTCACAGTCCCTGTAGGTAACAGATTCTGGCATCTTTCTGCAGCCAGTGGTGGCACAAAGTGAAATTCTTCCTTCGCAAGCTCTTACACAATTTCCGGTGCCAAGGACACCACACCTCTATTTGTCCTCGTCCTTTCTCTGTTACACACAAGAAGGAGCCCACATGGGGGATCTGAACAGCAGCAGGCCCAGGACCCACTTCCATAATTCAACTTTTAACTATTCTTCAAGCTGCATAGCTTTAATAGCTTTTTCATTTGATATTGCTTCATTAAAGGTCATTTTTGTGTGACATTTGCAGAACTAGTTCTCTAATTATACTGCTCACCATATGAGAAGCTTTTCCAGGAACAGTTCATTCTCCTTTGCAATGAGACAAAATTTAATTACAGAGTGGAAGATTTAAATAATGGTTACATAAGAAATACTTCTGCAAATCCCTTTTAGTTTAGGCTTTGAATTCTGAAAGGTCAGGCTCTTTTAAGGTCTGTAGTTTAAAAAGAGATCATGACTTAATTATAGACCATCATTACATACTTCAAATTGTTTTAGTGGACATTGTTCATTCTCCTTTGTCACAAATTGTGAATTCTGGAAACAACTAGAGACTGCCAGTCAGAATAAAGTAATCATCACCCTCAGGGCTGGGCTCTGCACCTGGACATTTTCAGCAGAGTCAAATTAAAACTGGAACAAGGACCGGAAGCTAACCCTCCAGAAAAAAGCTCATTGCTGAGAGGTTGGCAGTGGCTGCCATCACCTGTAACGCCACACTGTTCTTCTGAGGAGGAATGAGTTTGGATTTGTCTCTAGTGAGATACAGGACTGTATCTTTAAATTTACCTCCTGAAAGCTGGTATGAGTGCTCAGCTTCCCTGAGTGCTGGATGCCTTGGAAATTCCAGCCGTAGAGGAGACAAGGTTCATCTTAGCTGGGCAGGACACCTGCTAACGGGATCCTCACACATCCAGCACACGGGCTGCAGCTCTGGAACTGGGAAAGACAACCTTTATGTTCCCCTCGTTCACATTTTAACTTTTTCATTCGTAAATGTATCAGAAAACTTCCTAACCTCATTGGTCGCTTTCCTAGAGCCTAGACTAAATGGCAATTGACCCTTCCACCAGCCAAATCCACCTCAACTTTAAGGATTTCCTCTTAATTTCTGCAGGATGCTTAGGCTTTTCCAAAACATGATGTTAGCAAAGGAAATGTCCCATGTTTTGCCTTACTGGTCATCCATATGCTGCTAAAAATAACATGAATTTTCATCTCTCCAAGGCTCCTGTGTATTCTTTAATTTTTTCTACTACATGATTATCATATTGCTTTAGTTTCTCTAATTTAGTACACAGTCAGTATTGGAAGGTGGGGGGTTTTTACCCTTCCTTCACATAGCTAGGATATTAAACATGTGAAGCTTAGAAATTCAATGAGCAAGGAAGAAGACACAACAAAGTCTTTCTCCCCTGAATCACAGGATGCTTGGAATACAGAGCTCAGAAATGAGGTGAAGCAACTGTTTGTTAACACAGAGTTACTCAGCAGGAAACTTACCACGTGTTCATTAAAGGAAACTCCACGTAAGTTCGATTTCTCCTGCACAGGGTCAGAAATCGCACCCTTACCTCCAAACCCAGAGGAGAACTGGATACAAGGGGTCTTCTGAGCGGCAGGTGAACCTGCAAAACACAGCCAATGCATTTGTAAGCAGACAAACAAAGTCCTTGCAAAGCCGGACTGAGGACACTCAGCAGGCAGGTGGGCTGTGGCTGAGGGGGTCACTGCGTTCCCAAAGGCAATGGTAAAGCAGTTTGTGCTAGTTTCTGCTCCTTTCGGGATCTGTGAGCTTTGGGCCGAGTGGCCTTCGGGAAATCTGCCAGAGTGACGTGTCTGGAATCCCCTACAGCTAGGAAGGCAACCTTGGCCCACGAGCTTTCTGCTTTTCCTGATTCACTGTGATTTCAGTTCCTCCTTATTTTAAGCCCCAAAATAGTTTCATACTGAATCAATTCCTACATCACTTGGAGCACCCAATGACTTCAGAATACAGACTGCAGAGAAGGGCACATGCAACCACAGCTCCTCAAACAATCTGAGAAGATGCAAAAGGAAAGCTGAGCAGCTTTTTCTCTTTGAAAATGAGTATTGTAACATGTGTAACATTGTGAGGTTAAACAGATTTTACTCTAAAACAAGTAGAGCAGTTCATAAACAGTTTATACCCAATCCAAGCATCGCTTTCAAATGCACATTTCCCAGTTTTGAGCAGTCAGGAACGGCACATCTGCAACGAGTTTGGATTACATTCGGATTTGTGCTTTGTACAGTGAAATTTATGCCATTCTTTTTTAGATCAAATTCCTTTTTTGATTGCGAGCTACAATCTACCCAGCATACTGATCTCTCCTGCAGCACATGCTGCTCTCTCACGCATTTTCAACCCAGTGGTTCAACATAAACCCTGTGCTATTGTCCAGCAGCCGAGTGCACGCAGCCCACAGACATTCCCCACGGCCATGCTTGCCAGACGAAGTCATCCTGGCTGGGCTGGTGACACCACCTGTGCCAGGGCCACCTGCCAGGCTCAGCACGGGGCCAGGAAAGGTCTGTGGATGGTACCAGTGCCAGCTGTCCACAGCACACCTCCCACCGGGGCCCAGGGGGCTGCCGGGGGCTGCTACAGGTCTGTTCGAGGGCAAGGAAGGCAGAAGAACCCTGGCTTTTGGTCACCATGACAAAGCTGGCCGGAGCAGGGTCATAGTCCAGCGCTCAGGGCCCAAGGCTGCAGGCAGGAGGGGGGACCGGCCGCTCCTGTGTGCAGAGGTTAGGGTTAGGGTTAACACGGGCAGTCACCTGCAGGACCTCGTGGGACACCTGCAACTGCAGCTCTGCGTCACCGGCTCTGATCACAGTGACAGCTTGAGGTGCAGCTGCAGTTGAGCACAGAGGGACGCTCTGGATGCGTGTCAGTGGGGCAGGAGAAGTGGCAGAATCCATCAGCAGCACACAGCCCAGTTAGGAAAGAGTTCCCTAAGGATGCTCTGCGGCTTTTACCAAGGAACAGAAACAGGCTGCTGAAACAGCTATTTTTGTGGCAGCTCACACATCCTGGGAGCAGTTTAGTGCCAGCTCCAAGGGCTGTGAACATCATTCTGACCCTGGAGAAAGCAGGGCTCTCCCTCAAAAGCAGCTCGCCCAAATTGGCTTCCCTAGATCTAAATTTCATTCTGTACAAGGCGACTGAGGCCTTTTCTTCCCTGCAGCTTGGTGCACAGCCACCCTACCCAACTGCAAGGACTTTGGCCCAAGATATTATTGCATGCTTACTATGAAATTAACATTTTCGTAGATGTTAAAAACAGTGGTCATTCTTAATATACCAATTTTTAAAATTAATTAGTAATTCAAATCACTTTCACATGATAGGACATGTTGGTTTAGAAATAAAGAAAATCAAGTACGGGTAATCAAGAATAAAATAAATAAATCAAGTATCAGGAAAGTACATTCGAGTTCAGTTCCCTGCTACAGGTGCTCCTTGTTAGATTAGAAAACAATAAATAACTTCTGTTAATGTGTTTTCTAGAAAAAGACTCCAGAGAAAGTTTCTCTTTCCAGATTCATCCTGTGGAGAACCACAAACCTTTGGCAAACTCTATCTTAAAGTCACTTTCAAATCAGAAATCTCCGGAGAGAAGGACACCCTGAGACCCTAGAAAGCAAATGCTCCTGCACCAGAGCGACCTGGGGAGCTGTCTGGACACCCAAGAGGCACAGCCCTGTCGTAAGAAGCTGAACAAAACGATTAAAAAGTATTTGAGCTGAAGTGACAAACACACAGCATATTTGACTGATGTCAGAAAGCAAATTTTTAAATAGTGTTACGCAATAAAAATATACATTTAACTCTATTTTATTGTTCTCCAAAGATAAAAACCCCAGAATGATACTGACTACTGGAGTTAACTGAAACAATGAATGGAGTTTTAGGGTGCATCTTCACATTGTTTCCTTAAAAAAGTCTCCCCAGTTTCACGCATAAGATGAAAGAGCTTGTCCACAGAAACTTAAGTTAAATTATCAATTTGCTCCACTATTAAGCACATTTATAAACTTAAATGTCACAATTAGACTCCTCCATGGTAGAAGGAGAGCCACTGGTGGGGTTTTTTTGTTTGGTTGGTTTTTTTCCTTAAAGAGATTAAAAAGTAGGGCTTCAATAAAAGTAAAGTCCATTAACTTTCATAAAACACAAAATAAAGGTCATGTAAAAAGGCTTTAAGTCTCCTGGGAAATAAGAATTTAGTCCTGTTCTCAGAAAGAAAGATAATCAGTGGCAGGCCTGGTCTGTTCTTCCGAGTCTTTCTTGCTCAAGAAGTTTTATTTCCCCTTTTTTCTGCTTATAATAGGAGACACTGAAAATTTAAGATATATTTCAAATATTTTCCATTTTACTGTAATTCAAAATAGAGAAGTGGAAAATACCTCCACAAAGAGTTTACAGTGGCTAAGAAGTGAAAACAAGCCGTGTGTACTCATAGGAACACAAATTATTTCATCTCCTGTTAAGTTTTAATCTTTTCCACAGCTGGCTAATTGTAAATTCAAATGAATTTTCAGCTCTTGATGTCCCAAAATCGTTTATGACTTTACACACCCATAGGGGAAGGGGGGGAAATAGACAAAATACAAACAAAAATCAGAATGAGATTGATGGTTTTATTCCTGTTATCCAGGTCAGTTTTAGAAGACTCAGCTTTGAACACATTCCTGTCACTGTTGGGGCACCTCTTGGAAGCTGTAAGAAGAGTTCAGGTTTTGACAGGAACATGGCTCCAAGACTGCCAAAGCTAGGAATAATAGTTCATTTTCATTTTGCAGAATTTGTCTCAGGCCCTTAAATCAGGCACGAAGGTGGGAAAAGGATCTCCTCATTTTCCCCGAGATTCAGGAGAGGATCTCAGAATCTGAATAGATTAAACTGCATTGTGCCTTTCTCCATATTCTCTTTACTGATTCTTTTCTTATCCCAATAAGAAATGCAATTAGTTAGACACTGAGCCATACAATGGAACAAATTTTAATTGACAGAGGAAAACAAAAAGATTACAAAACCAATTAATTTCTTCTTTATTGCTTCAGAATCTGTAATAATTTGTGTTCAAGTGAACAGCAATATCTTTCATCTGAAAAACATTCCAGACTAATACTTCTGTGGTTTCTTCTTTTGATTGCAGATATATAATGGCTTGTTAAGATCATGATTAGATCATGACACTTTCTAATTCTTTGGATGGTGATTCAGAATTGCTCCTGAGAGGCCTGGCCTGCCCTACAGAGGGAATGACAGAGAGTAAGACTCTTCTGGAAAGGAATAGCACTAGGTTTGCACCTAGTGCAAATATTTAACAACCTCTTTCCATTTTTCTCTGTTACACAACAATTGCTCATTTCACTTCTTTTTAGAAAGGTATTAAGAGCTGTAAAATGCATTTACTATCTTTCCAGATCTAACCTCCCTGCTGGGAAGTTTAGCATTATGTTTGTAACCGCCCTGCCTGGGGTTCCGCTCCTGGCTCTAAGAGCCCAGGGTGTGAGCAGAGAACGGCTCCAACAGCTGCTGACTTGTGCTGGGAGCCTGGAAACTGCTCAAGGATCCCCCTGGCATGTGTCTCAGCCTCTCACAGAGGAACATCACACCAGTTTTCTTTTAAATGCAATCTTGAGATCTAATAAAAATAAATGCAATCTTGAGATCTAATAAAAATCCCTTCCTAGAAAAGAATTCTCTCTGTCTCCTGGCCCTCCCTCTCATCAGCCTCCCTCCCATTCTCCTCGGGTGTCCACAGCCAAGGCTGCAGCAGAGCAGCTCTAACTTGCCTGCTGGGCCTGGGCAGAGGGAAAGCAGCTCACTGCAGCAGCTACAATGAAAAGAAGAATAAAACAGTTCTGAAGCTGTCATCGACTTTTCTGAGCATAAGTCAAAATATTTCTAATCAAGTCTGATGGCCCAGGAAGATGAATTTCATTATGTCAGATGGGGCCAGCCTCCACATGTTCACTGTGGGGATTTTGCCTCGCTCCCCAAGCCATGACTGCAGAACAGGATAAGGCACAAGACAGAATCCCACTGGATATATGTGTCCCTCTAGTAGCGTGCCTGAAAGCACTAAGCCATTGTGACACTCGGCCAACACCATCAGCAAATCCCAGGAAATAGGGGATGGCATAAAGTAGGTGAAGGATGAGCTTCTCTCCAGCTTTCTGCAGCAGGTTGATGCATCTTAGCTCCTTCATGTTTTGGCAGCCACTCAAGGGCATGAAAACTGCCAATCCCGCAACTTTCCTCAATATGGAATGCTTGTCTACACAGGGAAAAATTGCAGAATAATCTAGGGCATGGATGTAGGCTCTTACCTATTCTGGTCTCATAACTGGTTCATAAAAGCACACAAAGCCCAGTTGCTACTAAATAGCATTCTCAATATGCCTTAACAGACCTCTCAGATACTCACATTGCACATCAAGAGGACTTGTTTAAAGCACGAGAGGGTTTGGAGACCCTGTGCCTGTGTGAGGGCTAGCACAGTTCGGGATAAGCCAGTAAACAAGGATTGTCACCTTTTCTCAAGGCATCCCTGATATCAACACCCAAGAGGTGGAGCAAAGCTAGGAGCAAACTGCACAGTTGTCATAACAACAACCACAGGCACGCCCAGGAGATGAGTAAGTCGCCAGGAATCTGAAGCAAGACAGAAATCAATTAAATCAAGGGATTCAGGACCTCTGGGCTGCTTTGGCCACTGGTCCTTGGAATGGAAAGATTCTGATTCTCCGTGTCTATCCCGGTAAATAGACACAACCATCCTGTGAAAACATGGCAAAAACTGTACACACCTATCTTTTAACCCAAGATCTTTGCAGCACATGCCCCTGCCAGGCTGTCAGCAGCACCTGGATGTGCCAACACACCTCATTTGCTTGTTCATTCACAGTTTATACCCTCCCAGCTGAGCTTTTCCCCTGTAAAATACTTGTGCACTGATCTACCCAGGCAGTAGGATCTATGCAAAGAGCAAATGGTATCCATTCTTATTAGGAATTCAGTATAAGGCTGGTCTTGCACATTTCTAGTTTTAATTTTTTTGCTCACAAAGCTCAATCTAGAAACTTATCACCACTTAAGGAGAGAACTGAAAGACTGATTCACTTTTCTTTGCGCTCAGGAATTTAGAATTTTGCAATCAATTTAAAGCCATATAAAATCTTGTCCTTGGTCCCACTGCAAACATATTTTTTTGCAAAACCAGCAAAAATGTAAAAAATGCAGATTGCACATTCCAGAAGACCATAAAAAATTTGCAGATTTTCAAGAGAAACTGGTAGTAGAAAATACTTTGAAGAAGTTCAAGCATTACATGGGGAGTAAGTTGCCGTTAATTACTATTGCGTTTACGCACTGTGCCAGAGACACACACTCAGTGGAATTACAAGAAGAAAATTTTGTAGGAGTGAGACAATCCAAAACATTACAAAATGAATAAAATCTTTGGGGTTTAGAGCTTTAGCACACCACTCATAGCTGGAAGTCTGTCAGAAGTGTCTCCATAGGCAGCTGACTCTACAAACTGATGCTCCAGGATTTATTACAATTTCATCTGGAACATTCAGCTATTTTCAGTGATTTTTCAGAAGAAACATTCATACTCATTTATGGCATATACTTGTGTGGGCTTCCAAGCAGGGGTTCAGAGATGCAGCGAGGCAGGAGTTAGAGCAAGGAATGAATTATTTATTAAATTTACAATACCATTTATATATTCTAGTTCTATAAAGCAATTGAACAGAAGCTTACACTTCTCCTAGGGTGATTGGTCAAAATCTCAGACACCCACTTAGAAATGTTTTTTCTTAATATAATGTACACAAGGTCAGAAGATACCAGATATGAATGCTATTTACAAAAACCCTACCTATTGATTACATAGCTTACACAGCAAAGGAAAAGATCTCACAGAATGAATGCAAGAAGAGATAATTTCCCTGCTAACAGCATTTCAGCATCCACATACTTGGCTTCTAGGGAGTCAAATATCCAACTCCCTAAAACCTGTAAATCCTGACAGCAGCCTTACAAACACAGGCTACCCCAAGCCAGGACAGGTACACTCACATTGCTCCTACTTAGGTATTTAGCCTGTCCTTAATCACACATTCCCATTGTATCCAGCAGTTCTGATGAGCAGAAAGAAATGTCAGCTCCACCTGAGTCCTGCAGCATGGAGACTGAGATAAACAGCTCATTGATGAAAGCAGAAAACAGCAACACTCATCTGTCTGCACTCACAGCTTACAAAGAAGCATTGATCCTAAGTGCACCTTAATGCTCTGATCAGCACGTTAATTGAGCTTTCCAGTCGGGTCTAGTTGGGGTCTGAAAGGGAAAAAATAACTAGAAAGTTTTTGTAATTTCACAAAACACGATCTGAATACTGAGAGCTAAAAGATAATAATTTACCAACCACGGTGCATTATTATTCTCGGGGATACTGCTTTCTAAAATTATGGGTCCTTATGGAAAAGTATTTTTCATAGTAACCAATCCACTGCTCAAGAATTTATTTCATAGCAGCATCCTCCCAAAGGCATTTACCAGGGGAAACATTCCAGCTCTGTCTGTATTACATTTGAAATAATGTTAATACCATCTCCTTGGCAGGCATACAAATGGACACAGGGTTTTTCCTGTGTTCCCCCTGTCTCCCCATGAGGGCTAACCATCCAAACTTTCACCATCCAAACTACTTCTGTTATATTATTTATGTTTTAAAGAGTACAGACTCACAGGCCAACAGCAGGGATGTAAAGCATAAAGACCTGGCTATTTAGTGTACAGCAGCCGAGTTAGTATCAATTGAACGAAGAGAAATCCATGAACATGGTGACGAACAGCAGGACTTCAGCAACTTTGTACTGGGTCAAGAAGAAATACTTCCAGAAGTAGCGACACTCTCAACATCAGCCAGTGTACTTCAGTAACTCTCTTTCATGTGCTACAGAGTTTGAGGTCAATTATTCAGTTTGGACATCAGTACCTCTACCACTGGAACACCATTTAAACGAAGAGGTGGCTGCCCCATGGAATGCAAACCCTCGATCTGTTTGAGGACACAGACACTGCGTGTGCCGGGGCCATCAGGACACCACAGGACCTGGGCAGGTGGCTGCTCCCAGCCATGCTGTCGCTGACGGGACTGCTCGGTCACAGGAGCAGCAAAGACCCAACCAGGCCAGCCCCGTCCGCGCTGGAAGCGCCTGGTGCTGGAAGTGCCTGGTGCTGGGAGCTGCCAGCCGCGGCTTCTCCGGCACACCTGCGGCTGGTTCCAGCTTCGGCCGCGTGGAACTGAAGGTTCTGCTCTTAAAGAGTACAGCAGCTGAGCTGAGAACAGAGGGACAGGAGGAGA
This sequence comes from Callaeas wilsoni, assembly GCA_013398955.1. NCBI lineage: Eukaryota > Metazoa > Chordata > Aves > Passeriformes > Callaeidae > Callaeas > Callaeas wilsoni. The sequence goes on along the minus strand of VWPU01015908.1, from coordinate 25,528 downwards.
CGAGAGCCCTTCTCAGCCTTCCTCAGCACTGCAGCTTACACAAGACAAGGCAAGCAGTGAGGACAGGAACAGTTTTCAGAACTACAGCAGGAGTTCAGAGACTAAGTCCTCTTCCCACACAACTTCAGAAGCCCTTTTGCTCACAATACCAATTCTCTGCACATTCCAAAGAAGTATTTCCTCCTGTCAAGCCCCTTTGGGACTCCCACTCTCAAGAAAAACACACCAGCCATGAACTCAACAAGCTTTCTGGTATTTCCCCCTATAGCTTATTTCTATCCCCATTATCTACTCTACAGAGATTTTTTTCCACCACAAACACCTCTCCCCTCGCAGTGGAAAGACAGGCACACTCATGTATACTCACATTCTGAAAACTGGGGGGGTTCTCACAACATTAGGAATTCACAGCACCCCAAACAAATTAGTTCTACCATTCATTTGAAATAAAATTTAGGTGAAGTGTCCCTGGTGTGTGAGAATCCCAGCCCCGGGCAGCAGATAAAGAGCAATATGATCAGAACTGTCCCTGAGCATCACACATAGCATCCAAGAGTTGTACTGCTTCAGTAACAAGTGGGAGGGGGAAGAGAAGCAGCAGCAGCGCAAGTTTCTTATCAGAACAAATCCTCCTGCAACCAGAGAAAAATCAGAGCTTTGCATTCACACCAATCTGGTCGCTTGAGTGTATCCATGGTAACCCCCATCCTTCAGAAACGCCAGTGTGATCTACACACCGCTTTTACATTCCACTAACACACGAACAGAATTGAGAGCACTGGAGTGTTGGCTCCATTAATCTGCTTCTACTTCAGCTACAGAAGTGCATTAGGAGACAGAAAAGCTCCCCCACATCTACTCTTTAACCCAAATTCCTCCAGCGTGCAGCTGGAATTTCTGGATTACTCTGTTCTTTGACAACAGTATTTATTGTCTGCATCAGGAGGGTGAGCCCTGCAGGATTCTGAACAGTCTGAACGCATTGCTGAGCACCATTTACTAATGTCTGACATACATAAACTTCTGATTACATCAAAAAGGGTGAAAATTATTTTATTATATCAATAGTATGTTTAAAAATTCTTAGCAAGAATATGGTATAGAGCATTTTCTCAAGAAATCTTAAAGTTTTAATAACATTCCTAATCTGATTTAATCAAAGCTGTCTTAAAAGAAAGGTTTTTAATATGTGGATCTGAAGAAGAAAATTACATTTTGGATTTCTCTACGTCAAAGTCAAAGTGTCCCGCTAACTTAGCTTGCTATTCTTAGATAATTGCCATGATTTCTTTTTAATAGCATATCATGACACAAAAATCAGAATGAAAACCAATAGCTGAAACAATAGCCCACGAAAATTGTGATGGTTAAATTACTCCATGAACAGGACCAGGGTGTTGTTTCATTGGACCAGAACAGCGTGATTTCATTACAACGTCATTACAACTCTCAGTAACTGTGAAAGGAGCAAAGGGACAGAGTTCTGCCCCTGAAGGACCTGAGAGAGCCCCTGAAGGACCTGAGAGCCAGCCAAGGGCAGGAGTTCTGCCCCTGCAGGACCTGAGAGCCAGCCAAGGGCAGGAGTTCTGCCCCTGCAGGACCTGAGAGCCAGCCAAGGGCAGGAGTTCTGCCCCTGCAGGACCTGAGAGCCAGCCAAGGGCAGGAGTTCTGCCCCTGCAGGACCTGAGAGCCAGCCAAGGGCAGGAGTTCTGCCCCTGCAGGACCTGAGAGCCAGCCAAGGGCAGGAGTTCTGCCCCTGCAGGACCTGAGAGCCAGCCAAGGGCAGGAGTTCTGCCCCTGCAGGACCTGAGAGCCAGCCAAGGGCAGGAGTTCTGCCCCTGCAGGACCTGAGAGCCAGCCAAGGGCAGGAGTTCTGCCCCTGCAGGACCTGAGAGCCAGCCAAGGGCAGGAGTTCTGCCCCTGCAGGACCTGAGAGCCAGCCAAGGGGAGGGGTTCCGCCCCTGAAGAGCGTGAGTGCCAGCCAAGGGACAGAGTTCCGCCCCTGAAGGACCTGAGAGGCAGCCAAGGGAAGGAGTTCTGCCCCCGAAGGACCTGAGAGAGCCCCTGAAGGACCTGAGAGCCAGGCACTGCCCGGATGGCAGCGCTGCCCCTGCTCCTGCCCAGGGACCGTGGCTGCCCCGTGCAGCACTCACTGCCAGGCACCTGCCCACACCACTCTGCTTCTGCTGTTTGCCTCACCACAGCAAAGTTCTCTTTATCTGAAACAAGAAAGAAGATTAATTCATGTTGAAAGCCACCAAACAAACAAAAAACAACCTCCAAAATCAACGTGCGGTGGATAAGGAATTGTTGTTCTTAAAGGAACTTGTTTTCCATCAGCTTTGTCTTTGTGCTGCTCTTTATAATTCAAATTCAGAGCAGTGCCAGAAAATGGCAGGCATGTCCTTGGAACAACACATGCAAGACAAGACTATTTTTATCAATAAAACATTTCCAGTGATATCTTTGGCAAGACTGGAGCAGCAGTGTCCTGGAACCAGGTAAAACCAATGGAAACCTCCTCTCAATCTCATTTTGGCACCTTTGAAATCTCATTTATGTTGCCTTTTCTGGTGAAAACAGATGGAGTTAATTGCTGCTTTTTTAGTTACTATGTGAGAAAAAAGCTAAATTACCTCAGAATGAGACCTGCACGTATGCAGAGCTAGCACGAGCTCTCTGCAGAATACAAATAGAACTTGCCAAGCAACATTTGGATTTTTAGATTGTATTTCATTCAAATGCCTAAAATTTGGAAGAAGCTTTTCTCGGGAGGAAGTTTGTTCAGTGAAGAAATTAGTGTAAAATTGCTATTTACACAAGTGCCAGTCATTTTCCAAAGCCATCCTCTGCTCTGGAGTCCGACCACCACAGCAGTTGTCTAAAGCAGATTTCCTTTCACCCGGCATGCTCCTACTACACCTACAGAAACTCACAGAATGCAGGATGGAAGCTTTTTGCATTTACATTGGAGAAAGAAAAAAATAAACAACAGCTTCTTCTGCTTGGAAGAACAAAAAGGAAATCTTAGTAATCATAAAGAAACTGAAGAAGCTGTAAAGTTCTCCCTTGCCTGCTTCGCACCTGTCCTTGGTAAGGACTTGCACAAAAAGATACAAAAGGGAATATTTTTGCTTCGGTAAAGGGTTTATTAATATCTCACCTGCAAAGTCACAGCATCTGCATTCCTTATCAGAAAAGTACTGAGTTATTTTTCCCTTTCTTCACCTCTTTATTAAAACTCCAAATATCACCATTGTGCCCAGAACATTGGGGGAAATCAATCTGATGTCCAGAAAGTCCAGGCTTAGACACGGGAATGCTTTTGTCTTTCAAAGTTGTATTAAAAGTCAGAGTAATAGAGCAAGACAAACTAAGAGAATATGAAAGGAAACACAATAGAGAAAATCAGAAGATTTGGAAATGTATTTTAATTACAGAGACTGCAGATAAGGTAAATGCAGGGCAGACTCAGGAGATTCAGCAATGTCTGAATTCTGACAGGTTTTAGATGGCTCAGACTCGCTGTGTGGAAGGCAGTAAATATTTCATGGTGTTTATTTTGAGTGTTTTTACTTGGAGTCAGGTCTGCTGGGTCAGTAAAACCCAGCACTGTGTTACAAACTAGCCCCCTGTGATCACACACCCTGATGAGAGCCCTGAGTCCGTTCAACGAGCAGCCCCGTTTGCCTTACCGAGCCGTCGTCAGAGCCGAGGGCTGCAAACCCCACAGCTCCAGCCGCCTCTCAGGTTTGTCCTCAAATGTGTGGAAAAATTGATCCACAATTCTCCAGCAGTTTTTTTACAGATTAAGTCAACAGATCTACACAAGTAAATCACCTGTATCCTTCTGCCAGGTCAGAAAGCCCAGCTGAAGAACCACACCTAGCCATGCGCTGTCAGTTCATCCCGAAATAATAGTTTTACAGAAGGAAAGGAAGAATCCAGGTAAAATCGAGATGGCACAGTGGCAAACAGCCTCTCCCTGCCACAACTCCCCTCTGGAATTTACACACCTGAGACCTCCATTGCATTGGCTGTAGGCTCAAAGACTGTTTGTTCTTCAAGCCCTCTCCCCCATAAGCCATAACTTTACTTCCTTCTAAAACACAAGAGACTGAACACTGGAAAAGGCAGGATGTTGGGCACGTGCTGGTACCCCACAGGGAATTACAGTATCCTAGGGATAAGGCACCCCTGATATTTGGAATCAAGGATTTTTCTACCCCACCAGAGACTTGTTGTGCTTTCTTGTTTTCCTGGGAGAAAAGCTGCATGGGGGCAGCAGGGTTTGTTCATAGCTTTAAAGCTATTTGTGATGACTCAGTGTAATATCTCCTTTGGAACCTTAAATATTCCCCAGTAAACACTTGACAAACCATTCACATATAGAAATACATTTTAAAAATCAAAGAAAAGAGAGCAAAGTTAAAATATTTCACATTCTGGTTGAAATGATGAAAAGGTGACACGAGATGTTTTCTGCCTCTACCCTGCAGACATCACATTTTATCGTCCTTGGGGGCGACGAATTGGGCATTTGTACAGTTATTTTCTTCTCTACTGGAGCCTTTCTGGAATACTCTCAGACACAGACACTTGCCTTGCTCAGGTGGTAGAATTTTATTCATATTCTCCTGTAAACAGCTTAACAGCAAATTACCAGTGCGTTTCCTTCCCACCAAATCACCTTAGCAACCCTGTGAAAAAGCTCCAACTTTCAGAGGGAACTTGGAGTCTCACGGAGACCTGCAAAGCCTCCAAAGGAAAAACAACATCTCTGGTAAAAACAACAACAAAAGCTTTATGTTTTGCTACATGGAACCTTATAATCCTTCAAAGACACAGACTGAGGTTTTGAGAAGGAAGCGGTTCAATGTAAAGGTGCAAACATTCCCTTTCAAAGCAGAACCTTCTGCCCAGGACACGGTGCTGCCCTTGGCTCCTGCCCAACACGGCTTTAGACTGAGCCAGGTCAGTGACAGCAGCACTGATCAAACACCACCAGCAGGAACTTCCCTGACTTAGCTCCATGTGTGACTCTGGCCACACATCTGGCAGAAGAGCAGCATTTTTTGCTTGAGGGAGACTGAATCTGAGCTGGAGTCAAACCAGTTTTTTTTTTAGAACTTCCCATGGATTGGGAATGCTAAGAAAATTCAGCAGGAAGAACATACATGTGCATGCATGCTTCCTGGCTTCTCAGTGAGAGATATGCTTTTCCCAATTTCCTGTAAGTAAGAGATCCCAGATTCTCTGTTCTCCTTTTTTTTTCTTCACTATCAGCTTCAGGAATTCTTGAATGCTTTGCTAGACCTCAAGCCTGCCTGCAGCTGATTGTTGCTATTCAATAGCCAGTGTGTGGCTGGGGTTAACCAGTATCCTTATCAGGCAGCTGAAATTCCAAAAATGTTATTTTACAGGGTTTTTAAAGGACTCAAGTCCTGTGGCATTGTAAGGCACTTCCTCTCCTGACACCTTCAAGCTCAACCCTGAATATTTTAACTGCAGTTTTCCTCTATTACATATTATCCAGGAATCCAGATGAAACCCAAGAGGAGGTGCTCCCTGTGAGACAGAACGCAGATCTTCACACACCTCACTTCACCTCAGACAACAAGGCTGCCTTACATTTTTAACAACTTATATAGAAACACTGTATTTCCACCAGAATATTCCAGCCTGGAATACTCAGACAGCTGGCCAGTGCTCGTGATTCGAACGTGAGCCCTCGTGGGCCTTGCCTGCCGTGAGCGTGCGGGTCCGTGGTGGGGACCCCGGTTCAGTCGCGGATGCCCAGCACACCCCGGGCAGGCTGCTGGGCCGGCTCTCCATGGCCAAGCCGCTGAGCCCTCGCCTCCGGTCATCCTTCCTTCACAGCGGGACTTCCACCAACGGGACTTGCAACTCACGCCAAAGTACATCACGCTTTTAACTCTGACAGTCCTTTGGCAGCAAGCAGCTGTACTGCCAGAACACAACTCCAGGTGTGGCTTTTTGATCACAATTTTCTCAGCTCCTCTGGATAAAGAGGATGAGATCTGCAGGCCATGTCAAAAACGCTAAGGCCAACTTTGTAATGAAACAATTCACTTCCAATACTTTGAGAACCTTGAATACGTTTGAACTATGTGTAACAGGAGATGAGGCAGCGTTTGATTTACCTCTCACATGAAATTCCAGGAAGGTACATTTATAGATGGCTAAAAAGAGCTGCAATAATTCCACGAGACCGTGCTCTACCTGAACACATCCGTCTGCTGTAAAGTTTCGCACAAGGCGCTTTGAAAAGACGAGGTAGGGCAGCCTGATAGATCCACTTCAATTACAGATCTAACTCAAAGCCTGCTTCTGCCCAGTTCTGAGCAGCACTTTGAAGTCAGAAGGATGAAAGGGTGCTCAGTGGCTGACAGCCTGGGGGCTCTGGTACAAATGAGCAAAAGATCTGGCTCTTCATTGACCAGGGCCGGCGCCTGCTGGAGGGATCCCCAGCTTCAAGGGAAAGGTCCCCTGCCCACTCCTGTCTCGTGCTCGGCTGGGTAATGCTGCTTAAAACGAGTTCTGAACCTGGATAACAATAGATCACACCAAGGATGGGTAAAACAGCCTTAAGGATGGAATTAACTTAGAAAAAACTTTATCTCTAAGAACGTGGTAAATTTGCTAGATGAAAATAGTGTCCACAATTGCATTCCCAAGGCCTCAAGACATCCAGTAGCATTCAGTACCAGTACCAGTTTCTACCAGCGCAGGCCAGGAGAACCAGATTAACAATTCCCACAGCCATTTATAAAGCTGCCAGTCTAAACAATGGCTTTTTTAGTATCTCACCATCGATCTGAAATAACAGATCAGCTTATCTCCCACGGTTCAGAAGCCTCAAAAAGAAGACAAAATTTAAGTCACTTAAATTCACCAATTAGGGCATTAGAGGGGTTTGCAAGTCTTTGGGTAGCCATGCGCCTTGACTCCAGCACGTATTTCACTGCTGAACCACGATCACAAAGCTGAAAATAATAATCAGCACGGCCAGTTCAGACACACATGACCCCACATCCCTCTGCACAGATCCAGCACCCCCGGTTCACTCCAGCTGCTGAGCTGGGTATTGTTTGGTTTCTGAATAGTAATGGGGCCAGACCTCTCTGTGAATAAAAACGCATTTTTTTGCGAGTCAAAACTACCAAAGGATTTTGTTTCCCTCCCCCATCTCATTTTCCCTAAATTCTGGAACGCAGAAATGCGTCATAATTACCCTGAAAGCAGCAGAGGGAATACAGCAAGGAGGAAGTTGGTCTCTACATAATTCTATTCCTCTGCTTTTTGATCATGCTCCAACGAACGAGTGTCGCCACAAAGACTCCGTTATCAGTGTGCAATTTAAACCTTCCCAGAAACATATTCAGATTATATGTAGGCATTCATACTTAAGGGATAAAATCTTTGCCATGTGCTTTAGAACTCCTGCATAAACATTCAGTAATTGTGTTCCTTTCTAACAAGTGAGGCTTTGAGAGGGGGATAATTTTCTTCTAGTAACTAAATGATACTAAATAATGTCATAAATACAACAGCTCATAATCCAGCACAGCTTTTACATTTTGTTGTGCAAGAGCTACAGCAACCATGTAAAATGAAGCACTGGAGATGGCTGACGAACGCACAGGTGTTACACTCGCAGGATGGTTTCTTTTGGTTGTGGGTTTTTGTGTTTCCAAGTGATCATTGAGTAGTTTTTCCTCTAAATTTCGATAGTTTCCTGGAGCATTTACAACACAAACACTACAACACTGTGCTAGGGCAGGACAACTTAAAAAATATTTAAAAAGAGAAATTAAAAGACTTGTCAGAAGAAGAATTTCTCTCCGTTCTTCAACTACACATGTCAGTTGTTTCTCCTCTTTTTAGTGCCTAGCACCAGAAAAACATGGGAAGAGCACACAGCATAAATGACAACCAAACAATTCAGTTGTCCTCACGACTGGCAAGTTCACCTGCAGAAATAATTCTGCTGCTTTCCATTCTGCAGCTGTGAGCTCCCCGAGCGAGCTGCCTGCAGGAGACCGCGGATGGCTCAGCACGCTCACGGCTCCCCGGGAGCCCATCTCCGGCAAACTTGGAGCCCGACCTCAGTCTCCACTGCGTCTCATCCCCTACAGTGATTCTGTGAAAAAAGCTCATTGACAGGAACTCCTGAAGAGAGCACTGGGAGAGTTACGCTCTTACGGGCAAGTTCATGTCTCCACAACTCAATTTACCATATGCAGATTTTGGGTTTTTTTTCTATACTCCTTAAACTTACTGGGGTTTTTTTTTTTGGTCTTTTACTCAGTAATTTAGGCTACAGAAGGGGACACACAGAAATTGTGGTAGGTTGAGACTGCAGTTAGCTGAGGAACTCATTAGAAGTGCAGAACGCGTAAATTTTCTGTGTCCATGGTTAGAATGTTTAGATAAGTACGTTTTAAAAATTCATCAAGTATTGCACTCTGAAGCAGAAGCAATAAACATGTTGTATGATATTGGAAACATAGTGTGACTACTGAGATGATTTTAATTAGTCAGCTTTTAAGTCCTGCAAGGTATCTTGTGTTATTGCAACCCTGTTATTTTTTGGTATATCAGACTGGACATAGAACTGTTATTCACCTGAAGGGGAGCATCACCTCTCACAGCTTATCTGCTTTTTGTGACAGTGTGGTGGCTGTGGGAGTTGGCATGCCTTGCTCTGAAGCAGCACACCATCTGAAAATGAACGTGCTCGTAGAGAAGAACAGGAGAGGCAGCCATGCTTACGTAGAGCAAACTGCACGGTTGTGGGAACAGGCCAAGCTCATGGGAGCGCAGAATGATTTCGCTGCAGTGTCACAGCTCCGTCCTGTGTCGGCGACGCTCCCCTCACGCTCCCGCCACCATGTTTGCTCCCCTCAGAGCCCTCACTTCCACACGCCGAACCTTCCCCACGGCTGCAGAGAGCGCCAATCACCGCACTGCGCGGGAACGCCGGGCCAATCGCAGCGCGGCATGGGAACACTGGGCCAATCGAAGCGCAGTACTCCCGGGTGTGCGTGCCCGCCCCTCTCGGCAGCCTCTGAGGGCTGGGCACGCTGAGGGCGCGGCATGATGGGCTCCAGAGGGAGGCCTCGGGCTGTTGTCTGCCCAGTGCAAATGTCACCAGAGAGCAGCAAGTGTAGCTAAGGGCTGGTCCGCTGTTCACGTGTACCTGAGCTGCGTGGCCCCAGCCAGTGCCCCACAGGCACCTGTGACAGCAGCAGCTGACTAAAGGTCATTAATGTGCCTCAGCTTCCCAGTGCCCTCTAGATACTGTAATGTAAAACTCACAGAGATAACTGTGTTTATGTGCATGGTCAGCTAAAAATCTATGTGGATTTATCTCTGGTTGTTAAAACCTTTTTCCTTGAGAAAATGACTGGTAAATTACAGAAGAGACAGTATTGTTTACACCTGTTTATTCTGGTAAACTTATACTTTTAAATTACTCGCTCACATTAATTACAAAGTGATGCCTGTTCCTGAGCACAGGCACCTGCTGAGACAGTCACAAACAGGCCTGGGTTAAATGAGGGGGAAGGCAGATTTTTACAGCCATCTCTTCTGTTTCCTATGTAGGAATCTGCTTATAAATCACCTTGTCTGTACCAATGTGGATGAGTGGAAAAGAAGGGTGGACTCGGCCCCAGGCTGAAATTCAGCCTCCCTTTCATGCAGAGGAAGATTTCAGAGCAATAAACTGCAGCACATAGTAGTGGTGGTATAATAATGTATTCTACTAATGAATAGAAAAGTAGAGCCTGTGGAATCTGGAAGTGATAACTGCTTTTCACACAACATACAATTTCCATTTTTTGCTAGTCAGATCTTTTCACACTTTTCTTCATTAGTTCACCACAGGATAATTGATTTTATTGCTGTGAGCTTGTCTTAATTGTGCTAAAACAAACATTTTGGGTATGAGGGACCCTCTCAGTAACCACTTCCTCCAGTCACCTCCTTGCCACAACCATGTTCCAGAATTTGCTTTCTGCAGTGCCTTATGCTGGCACATCACAGTGGACTTTTCAAAGTGTACAGCAAATGTATTGTATGGTGCATTAAATTGAATGCTTGGGTTTGTGCTTTCATTTCAATCTATTACTTGAATTGAAACTGATGGAAAGTACTCAGTACAAAATCCAGGTGTTTGGTGGGTACCTGCCTCAGAACTTGATGCAAAGTTCCATGTCCCACCTCTGCTTACAGCTGAGCTCTGGAAAGATCATTCTCTGCGCTTTCCATTACCAGTGACATTCCTGTCAGTGATCCAATACTTCACACGTTAACTCAGACTCGTGCAGGGGTGGAGAGCAGGAGAACTGTGCAGAACCATCCTGAGTAAACCACCTTCCTCCACTTGGTCTCACTCACCACACCCTTAAGCTGGGACCTTGCACAAAGTGAAAGCTTTTCAGGTTCTGTTCTCTGTGCTTTTAGGATATTTGGGGGAAAAAACGGTAAAATTAAACTGAGAAATATTGGTAATCCTTTCTCAGCTTAATATGAAATAAAATTAATGAAACTCATTTTTGAATACTTTTCTGTGAGGCTTCTGTGGCGTGCTGTGTTGTGGAGCCAATTGCAGGCTGCCCCACTCTCTTCTATGCCTCCCACATTTCTTTACTTCCTTGAATTGACTTTTCTTTGTTTTACTTCTTGCTCAGATCCCCAAAGGATCCTGATTTATATCTTAATCATCTTTTCTACTTCCTTTGTTGAATGACTTGTTCTCCATTCAGCTGGGTCCCCAAATCCCACTGCTTCTCCCCGCAGCTGCCTCAGTCCCCACTTTGTCCCTGCTCCTCTCTCGCTCCTGGCTCACACCCGCTGTCCTTTTCCTGACCTGAGTTTGTAACCTCTCAGTCAGCCATGACTCTGCTTTCTCCACGTCTTTTTACCAGCAGGCATTAGCTAATTCCCACTCTTACTCTTTAACATCATCTCTCAAAAATTTTTCCTCCTAAACTTTGTTGCCAAAATGATCGTGCTGTGTTAATTTTGTGGCTCATTCCCTGCACCTCCCTTCCGATGGGAACTTGGCCATACCATCTCTCCTCTTTCAGTGCACCCAAACGCAGCTGCAAAATTATTTTGGTTTTTTGCCCTTCTCTGTTGTGGCTTCTCAGCTTCCTTCAAAGAACCAGCAAGATTCTGTTTGCTGGTTAGGCCTTACCTCCTGTCTCCTGTCTCACAGAGTACTGCAAAATAAAGTGAAAAAAACAGGAGATTGAGCAACACATCCATGGATAGATGCTCTGGAATCCCTGTCCTTAGCCAGTGTGGCTGCTCCTAGGCAGGACAACAGCCATCCGTCATACCAGTGCTCCAGCACAGGTGTGAGAGGGAAATATCCAGGGGCAGCAAAAGCTCCGCAATAAATCCTCTTCGTTTCATCAGCAAAACAGGGGGGAAAGCTTCTTTATCTGTCAAATATGGTACTGTTTTAAATTTTTTTATTAATTCCAGTTCATTCCCTGAAAAAAAAAAGAACATGTAAAATTGAAAACCATTGAAATTAAGTATTAGTCCTTAAAAATACTCCTCAGCCAAACTCTTTAGTTAATTCAACTTAATCCAAACCCAAATTTTTGGTTCCATGAACTGTTCATCTAAGTCTATCCAGAGTCAGATTCTCCGAGGATGTTTCCTGTGATTGTTGCTGCGAATAGACTCACACTGAAAGGCGTGGGAGTGGGGCCCAGGTGGGAGGGCAGTGCATGCTCGTCCTGAGGTGTTCACATTTCATTTGGAACGGCAGACGGACCGAGGAAAGGGAGCTGCGGCCTTTGGGTCCCCGTGCCGCCGCGTCGTTACCGTCAGCCGGGCGGATACGGTCGCGCGTGTGATCGAGGGGAGCAGCTGAGGCAGGTCCCGCAGAGGCACTTCCCGGGGATCCGTCAGCCCCGGGCTGGCGGCGGCTCCGCTCCCCGTTCCGTGCGCTGCCGGGCCTGTGCCTTCCCGCGTTCACACCTGGCGCCGGGAGCTGTTCCGCGGGCGCACGGGGCCGGCCGAGGGCAGGGGATGCCGCACCCACGGATTCCACCTCTTACCCATCGGCTCTGCCGCCCGCGGTCAACCCCACGGAGCTATGATCGACGAGTGGAAAAGGAAGAATCGGCTGGGGCAATTGCTTGAGAACTAGTGGGAGGTCAAACACGCAGACCCACAGGTGCAGGATGTGCACAGCTCAAATCTGGGACTGTCGCCGAGTACTTGGAGAACGAATCTATCTGGAATAGGCTTTTGTATATTGAAATAATTTTTAGGAATTTTTTTCCTTATTTCAAATATATTTAGCCTTCCAAATACTCTGCCCCAGTCCAAATTTTATCTTCAGTCGTTGCGGAGATGTTTAGAGTAGCTCAACCATTTGTCCACGTTGAATACAACACCTGATAGCCCTGTGTGTAACTCACAGGCCTTTCTTTATTCTGTCCTTGACTTACACACAATTTTACTCTACCACCCATTCTTCCCAGTAAGCCATCTTTTTTCTGCCATACCTGTAGGTGTGAACAGCATTTGGTGCTTTTCAGGTGTTTCTGCAAGGCCCAACAATGACTGCAGCCGAGGTGTTCTCTGTCAACTGTTTGCCTCCTTCCTTTTTACAGCCCTGACACTTCCCTACAGGCCACAGGACATTCTTGCAAAGCTGCCCATTTTAAAGCTCTGTGCACCTCTCCTGTCATCTCTGGCAACACGAAATGTTCCCAGCAGCATTTGTTTGTTTTCTTGAAATAATTTGATTTGCAGTTGCTTCCCAATGCATTTTCCCTGCTTTGCATATGGCTTTGTCTGTGCCTATTAGGCTTTTCAGTTTCAAGAAATTTCTAAGCTATTCTTAGTCCTAAATAATGTTAGACTCAATTTGAACCATGAGCCAGTATTTCATGGGGAATTACGCATAAATCAACAACACCTGTCTTCATAAAAGAAATTTAAGACTTTTTGTTCATACTAATTTCCTTTGTGTCTGAAGAAGAAAGCACAGCCGTAAACCAAGGGCTGTTCAGCAAGAATTATTTCCAATAACATTAAAATTATTTACAACAGTATTTACAATAAACCTGATAGAAGTTTTCTTTACATGTAAATGAATGAACCCTCCAGAAACAACCACAACGTACCTAACTCCCTCTCTCACTTCATCCTCATCAGTCCCAGGATTGTTTTTGTTACAGAGTTAAAGAGCCAGAACAGATCAGAATCTTTCTCAACAGGATTTTAAGTCAACACTATTTAAATTAAATGATCCTACCAAAAAAAACCAAAACCAAAACCAACCCCACACACACAAAAAAAGCAACACAAAAAAACCCCCAAAACAACAATAACAACAACAAATGAAAAAACAAAACCAAAAAAACTCCACACTTTTGTACTAGTTATGCTTTGAAATTCTCATGACAGGAATAGACATTTGAGCTTGATAAAAATCAGCAACAGAAACTTTCGGTTTGGGAATGTTTTTAAGAACCCATGAATTTTCCAAGTGTTACTACAGTTTTGAGGTTTCACGGGAAGTGTGAGGTATTTTAAATAAATTTAGTGCTGTTTCACCACCAGCAATAAAATTTTCTAATGAAAAAAACTTGTTTGAGTTCAAATGTGGGAAATGGGCTACTAGAAATATTACAGCTTAAGTTTTTCAAATGCCAAACAGACAAAATCTCTGTTAAAATGCTCTTTAATAAAAAAATACATTTTAATTTGAGAAATGCTACAAATATTTTTAATTTTATAAAAGGGATAATAGTTTTCTTAAACTGATATTTCTAATAAAAATAACCCTCTATCTATGTGTTTGTCTCTTATGTTGTTCTCCATCAGATCCCTCTTGCATGGAGGTAGGAATTTGCATAAGGGAGCATGTACTTTGTTATACAGTAAGCATGAATATTAGCAAACGTGTACATCCTTCTGCCTTATATACCCATGTTTTATTCAGAAGTGCTTGGGGTTTATTATGTTTAAAGTGAAAGATTTTTCAGAAAAGCTTTGAGCACAAGAAACCAGCCTCACTGGGCTTTATTTGGCATTCGCAGTGCATTTTGAAACAGCAATATTGTCTAGAGACTTTTATAGCCTTTCAAACATTTTAGAAACAATTAAACACGTCTTTCTTAGACTAAAATCCTTCTTGCCGCGCTCAGCTGTGAGGCTGCCGAGGTCTCTGTTCTCTACACCGCGACTGTGGCTGTGAGCAGCGGTCGGTCCGTGGGTAAGGCTCGCTCGCGGCCAGGCCGCCTGTGCTGCCGGATCCCTGCTCTCCGGCCTGGCGGGTTCCTGCCGGGCTTCCAGCTGCTTCGGGCCGTTTTCCAGGGAGCTGGCAGCAGCCGATCGGCAGCAGCACGCTCTGGTCCTCAGTGGCGCTGGAGGGAGCCTGGCTGGGGAGCACGGAGAACATTAATGCCCTGCCGTCATTCCTTCAAACAGGACGAGCCCTCTCTGCCAGGCCCAACACTCCACACTTACGGCCTTCAGGTTCCCTGGCCGGGTTCTTCACCCGCACTGCAGCGATGGCGTGCGTACTCCTCCTGTTCTCCAGGGCTCACAGACCTTGGACCGAGCTCCTTAACCTCTTGGCATCGTGTCCGATGTCCCATTACAATAAACCACCGTTGAGAAGAATAGTATCAGAGATGAGGTAATGTTATTTACCGCGGCCGGAAGGAAGGTTTTCCTGTTTGTGACTGAAGTCCACTGGAAACATCCCCACTGGGGTACGGAGAAGGGATGCTGGGCACGCACTGCAGAGCGTTGGTGAGGGGCTGAGCCAGGCAGGAGTCTCGGAGTCAGAGAAGTTGCAGAAAGAATCAATAATAAGAGAAAAGTTTATTGGATTTTTATCCTGTCTTCTTTCTAATGTACACATAGCAAACAATGGGGAGAAATCCCAGTATTCACTAAGGCAGGAGCACACACAGCCATCTGATGTGGGACATGCATTAGCCATGGAAGCATCCTGAGAGGGGCTATTTGTGTGTGAAACGAGCTCTAACAGAGCTCACAGGAGAGGAAATCAGAGGATTAAAAATGCATCGACAAAATAAATGGTAAAAGAATTAAGATGCAGCAGAGAAGCGGATGAGCATGCTGTACAGAAACCTCAGGAACTGCGTCCTAGGAAGAGAGGTCATCTACAGAAACACCATCACAAGGAAACAGCAGCTTGATCATGAGCAGATTGCACATTTAAATTAAAAGCTAATTTTAAAAAACTAAGCAAACACATGCCCATAATTAAATATTCCATAAGGGAACATTTTTGAGAAGTTCAGGAGAGCAGTGAGTGGACTCAGCAGGGAGTTACACAGAGAGGAAGCGCCACATTTTTATATTCTAGTAGTCTTAGATGCAAAAAAATGCTCTATAACTTTCTTCCAAAAGGGGAGTTGTGGGTGCAGAGCTGCAGGAAAGGCTCCAGAGCCCGACTGACCAACTGGCCGGACGGACACGCAGTGCCCGGCTAACAGCGTGCCCTGCCACACACGATCCAGCTGGAACTGGAAATCCAGCGAAGGACTGGCTGCTTATTTAACATTCCGTATTTTGCCAAAGTCTGGGAAGGTAAAATAGTTTGTACTTAAATGTGGAAAATGCATCTTTCAGCTGTGTTTTCTATGCCAAAACTCACTGATACGGAGCCGGGACGTGCTCCTGCTGTAGCAGCGACACGTTTCCCATCCGGTTCTTGTCACCAGAGGAGCCCACTGAGGGGACATCCCTTTGATTTCCACCAGCAGAGACACGGCTGTTTTATACACCACGAGTACACCTGTCGCCGGTTGCCAGATCTCCAGGCCTGTTTCCGAGTGCTGTCTAATTTATGAGATTCCCAGTTAACGTGACTGGAAATAAAAGAGAGAAGGGATGTTCTGAGGGACTCAGCTCTCCCCAGTCCTGCTCCCATTGACTTTGTCATGGAGAATTTGGAAACCCAACAGCCAGTGTAAAAGCACCACAGCCGGGTGTCCCCAGGATGCCATCCAGGCTGATCCAGGCACCCGCGGTTCTCAGGGAACATTTGTGATGGGACTGTCCAAAGGAAAAACTGAGATTTAAAAAAATTTAAGGGGATGGGGTGGGAGGACGGGATGACACATACTCACCCTGCAGATACTCAAATTGCAATATGCAGACAACCTCAGATTAAACCCCAAAACTGAATAGCAACCAGGGCACGTTTTTGATGAAGTACAGTTGGAGATGTACATCTTTATTCTGGCTCAAGAGCTAATTATATCCTCCAAACTGTCTAAATGCAGCCAAATGGGGTCTCTAATTACCATGCAGTCATTGGCTTCCCAAACTCTCTTGGACAAAAATAAAACCCAAATCCTGCAACACAGGAACAAAGAGGAAAATGGCATTGAATTGTAAAGCTGTTTCACCTGGGTTTCTACACTGACACAGAAAGAAATAAAAATTAGAAACGTACCTATTCTTCCTATCTCTGCGAGCAGCTGGCACCCGAGCACTCCAGGTGCCACCTCTCAGGATGGGGAGTGACATGGAACCGATTTATGTCCCCCAAATGACTGGCCACTGACAGCGTCTATCTGCCGGGCGCGCCTCTAGGGCTGGGACAAGCACCACCAGCTTAATTAGCAGATTCTCCACATGGAAAACAGCGGAGTTCCAGACAGACCATGTTATTTGTGGACTTCTGGGGTTTTAGCAGCATTGTAACACGACAAAAGAGCTACTTGAAAGAAAAAGGTGTCAAGAGGACATTCAAATCTTCTCAGGAAGTTTCAAGCATTTCTCACTATTTCCAAATGCACTGGGAAATGATCCAGCTCACCCAATGCCCAATATTTATCAGATTGGTGAAGATGAAGGTTTTTTTAGAAAATAAGCATCATAAAAATAAGGATTTAAGCAAAAGGAACTGTGCTTCAACAAAAATTGCTGCTATTGTTGGTGTTCCTTGGTTTTAGCCTTTCCAACAACAGTAGTGGAGCTCCAGTTCCCACCTTTCTCCTTGGTTCGGTTAATGACATGTCATGCAGATCTTGTAGAATAATTGTGAACTATTTATTAGCTCTCTGAATCAACAAACTTCAGTCAAATTGCCATCAAAGGCCTGACAGACAGTCTTACACATAAGCACACCTTTCATAGGCACATCTCCAGCTTATGAAAGGGACTGACAAATAAATCTCAGGGGAGAGTTCTTCAACCAAAATGAACCATAGATCTGATTTTAAGAGATTTGAGGTGACAGATGGCATTCTTCCTGTTCTAATGTTGGTTTGCATTTGCTGAAAATTATGAAAAATTAGAAGAGGTGCTACAAGCCAAGCAGTCTGACTTAAAAATGGAAATAAACAGACAGAATCCTTTCTTTTGTGATTAGTCTGGAGTTTGCATTGCTGGAAAGAGGGACCAAGGGTTTGTAACTGAAGAGCACTGAATTTTATTGCTGGTCCTCTGTGGAGTCATCCTACCCATGATGGAAAGGTGCACACACATAAAATATTAAATTCAATATTAATTCAAACATTACTGTTCTGGTGGAAAATAGAAATGTAATTGGAAATTTGTTAAGATTTCTAGGTTTAGTGTGTAAAGACAAATCCAGCATCATGACAGCCTGACCAAATTCTAAACAGGACTTTGTGGTCCAGCTGCCTCACAGTTTGCCTTGTGAAGAAGTTCATCAGCATCCATTAATCTTTGTTTACATCAGGCATCCTGCTCCCATCCTTATAACCGGAATGCCTGAGGTGATGAAAGTGGAGGGACTATAAATGCCACGTGGACTTCAATACAAAAATTCTTTTTCCCATTCATGCCCAGTGAAAACCAGAAATGATGGAAGACATTAAATTCCCACCTATATCAAGAGGGAAACCCTTTTTCCATTACTGCAGAAAATTTAGTGACCTCGGAGATGCAGAGAGTTCCCAGGAGCAGAGGCAGTCCCTGACAACAAAGAGTGCAGACAGTGCTTGGCCTTTAATAAACAGATTTTTCATTCTCTGGGGAGAGCTGTAGGTCTGTAACAGTGAGCATGAGGCATGAACAGAGATTTGGGCAACGTAAAATGTATCTTCTACTTATTTCAGGGACTTAGCACAGTATATAGGAATCAGTGTGTAAAACACTAACCTTGAAGATTTTCGCTATTAAAACCAGGAGTCAGCGGGATCCTGACACAGACGTAACCCCCCAGCTGCAACTGCAGGTGATGATGAATCCCCACCCAGCAGCCTATTGAACACCGGGGCAGTGCTTTCCACTCTGTCAGAGCAGGGGATGAAGTTTGCCATGGTTTGCATGCTCGTGGGTACTTCTGAGAGCCAGGAGCACCATCATCAGTCTGTCTCATGTTCTGTAACAGCCTTCTGAGTCTTCAGTCGGGCTGAGGAAACACAAACCTGACACCCCCAGCCAACACAAGGAGCGAAGGCTGTCGGAGCATCCACACTCTGTCCTTGCACTGGGAGAGAGCTCTAGTGGGATCTAGAAAATAATTGCCCAGCCTTGGCTGGTGGGCATTTGATCATTTTCTGCTTGGAAAGACGAGCAGAAATGCTCCCTTCCGACATTCAATTAGGAGAACTGTTTGGTGTCAAAGCGCCGAGAGAATATTAAGGGACCAGTTATTGCTGCTTTATGCATAATTCTGAATTTGCTGCTCTAATGAGCCCTTCTCTATATCATCCGTGACTGTCACTCAGCTCGGTGAAAATGGCTTGGCCTGACAAATCCTGTTAAGCTTCAGAAATTAAATGAGATCTGAAAATGCCCGAGTCCACACCCCGTCGCACCACATGCTGCTTTGATCAGCAGTGTTAGTCAAGCAGGCTTGGAGGCGAGCCAGCAAACCCAGGGCTACCACCCAGGATCTCAGGAGCCACGGCGGCCTGAGGATGGCAGGGGCTCCACACTCCCTGGGATCACTCTGCAGACAGAGAACAGACACAAGCTAATGGAGCAGAGGTCGTTCTGTTCATTTACTTTCCAGATCTAACAGCCAGGGAAGAGGGAAACTTGCAGGATCTCTGTAGAGCTGTTTAGATTCCTTAGCTCTACCCTACAAAAGCCTTTTCCATACAGCCCATCAGCAGAAGTGCTGGCCCATCTTCATCTTCCACTGGCCAGCTGCAAATAGAAAATTTAAAAAACCAGTATTGAGGGGGGTGTAATGGGCAGGGTGGCTTGTGGCATTGTCCTGCCTGTGATGGTCAGGCAGGAAAAGCTGGAGTGGGGGGGGAATGTTCAGATAGAGTTTTAGATTAAAGACCTTTCTTCAGATTCCCCAAATCAAAGCATGTTTCCAGGAATTTATTCTGACAGTTATGTTTTTAATAATTTATTTTAACTAAAAGATCTCTAATGGTAGACAAAAAAAAAGCAGTAGGGTCATGAAAAAATTATCTAAAGGAAAATACAAGGAGAGGTTGAATCCTGTAGTGTTGATTTTAGAGCTGCAAAATAGAAACTGACCATTGAGTATTTTCTTGCATATTGTAAGTAGATCAGGAGCACAAATACCATGAGAACATCTAGAAATTCACCTTGAGGTCCATTCTGATCAGCTGAAACTGTAACAAGCTCATGGCAACTGCAGGGACAACCCACCTGAAGGCTGGCACAGAAAGAATGCCAGAGCCCCACAAGATGCCCCAAACCCTCAAGACTCACCTGCTTCCATTGTCCAAACCCCAGTCCCTGCCAGCCTCCTCAGAGCAGCCAACGGGGCCATTTGCACCGGGAAGACAACAATGGTGAATGGAAAGCTGATCTGTCTCACGGCTTTCCTCTCTTTGATACCCCCTAAGGCCGTTTGGAGCATTTCTTTTGGGTGGGAAAGCTCCTGCTGGGCTCACCAGGTGAGAATTCCTGGCAATCGCACCTCTCCCCATCACTTCCACCCAACAGCTCCCCTCCCCGCCCCAGCTGTCAGATTTAATCTGCTCCCATGTGGGAAACTGCCCTGCCAGTAGGTCTTTCCAATTTCAGTCAGGCTGAGTTACGGAGATGGACTTTGAAGGCTGCCGGGCAGCGTTCCGGGCTGAGACACTCGGGGCCGTGAGGAAGAGCCGGGTGCGGGGTGCCTCGGGAGCGGCGGCAGCTGCGTGTCTGCAGACGGGGCTCGGGGCAGCTGGAAAGGTCACGCAGAGCACCGGTGACGTGCTCCAGCATGTGATTCTCATATGAGTTCAGCGGTTTGATGTGGGAACTGAGCAAAGTCAGCATTTACACCAGATGACAATCATTCATCGCAGAGGTGTCAGTCAGAAACGCCGACTGCCGGAGAGACGCCGCTCCTGGTTCAGCTGCTCTGGCAGAGCCTCCCCTGCGACTGCAACAGAACAACCATCTCACCACTCCTGCGGCATCATTCTGTGTTTAACCCCAACAGCTCCACAGCCTCGAGTTCTCACTCGGTGCAGCCACAGAGGTACACAGGTACTGCATCCCAACAGGGTAGCTCTTACTTCCTACAGCAATAACCCATCACCACTAAGCCCTGCAGCTGGGTTTCCGCATCAGGACATCCCTGCACTCGGGCAGTCTGCAAACAGCTGTCCAGAGAGGGGTCAGTGCCCTTGGCCCCCGCGAGCCCCCTGGCTGAGCCCAGTGCCCTTGCAGAGCTGTGCTTTGGTGGGAGGATTGGAGTGGTCACAGAGCCGCTCAGCTGGAGGGGACCAGAGGTGCTCACCTGCGTGACACCTGGGCAGAGGAGGTGCCAGGCTCACCAGAGCAGCTAACCCTGGAGCAGACCCACATCCCCACATCACTGCTGCAGCCCTGGTGCTTCGTTACCGGCCTCTGTGCTCTGTCCCACACGGCCACTCACAACAGACATGTAAACATAAAAAGAACCGGCGTGACCCGGCCTCTGCAAAGGCAGGCTGTGGCACAGCAAAAGGGCACAGCAATCCTACAAGGGGAGAGGGAAACCTGGGAGAGTCCAGCGAGACAGGTTATTCATTCCTTGTACATTCTGCAGTAAATCAGAAGAGAAGCCAAAACAAATTCCCAGTGGCCTCATTTCCACCCCTCCTCCTTTGGGAAAGCACTCTCCTGAAAAAGGAAAGCCTCGCTCTGTACTGATGGCGAATGTGCTCAATGTGATCTGCAGCCATCGTTCTTGCCCTGATTGCAGGGCCCCGCTTGTGACCCCGGCAGCAGCCAGCCAAGCGCAGGAGCAGCAGTGAACATCGGCACCCGCGGCAGGACAGGAAACCTGTGGCGGAGCCGCCCTTCCTTCCCGTGCGCCCGGGCCAAGCCCCACAGCCCCGGGCGGGCGGCTCGCTCAGCACCGCCAACGCCGAACCAAGCACTCTGCAACTAAATTTAGAGCTTCTCATCTCACACAACCACTCCGCAGAATCTCTGAAAAGCTGCCGCGGTTGTAAGTCAAAGCATGAGCAACACATGCTAGGAAAACCACCCAGATTTCTTTTTCATAGCATTTCTCTAATCCTGGACTTTACCTTGACCCAAAGGAAATGAGTGAGGTCCAGGCTGACACAGCCCACTATTTAGTGCAGCATGTGCAAAGAACTACCAGCCTCTGAAACCACAAAGCTGTGTCCCAGGGTTACAACATGCTGAAAGCCTGCAATGGTGAAGCTGACACAGCAAACGAGAGATCTTGGGACAACATCTGGTCCCCCTGACACAGGGGGAGTTTCCCTGAAGAGAACCCAGACCCACACATTTAACCTTGTAGTCTCTTAGCTATTTTTTCTGTTACAAAGATAAACAAAAAAGCGCAACCCCCTGCACACCACTTCTAGCAAGCAAACTTCAATACAGTTAGCTGTGACCAAGAGTTTTTCTTCATAATGAATGTTCCATTTCTTGGAACTACAGAAAGCCACCCATCCCTAGGAGCTGCTTCTCCATGTGCCGGGTGGGGGATCATGTTTGGGAATTTCCTATTGCCAGACCCAGCTCAAACAGGACTGACCTGCCAGGGGCCTTTGGTCACAGCCACCTTCCTCCAGACCCTGCTGTGCAGGGCAGCGTTGCACAGAGTGCCTGCAAAGTGCTTGTTCTTCCCACCAGTAATAAAATCCCACCTAAACCAACCCCTGGAACAGACCCCTCGGGCTGTGCCGTCTGGCCTCTCACGCGGCTCCAGGCACAACCTGAACGGAACCGTTCGATCCAGCTCGAGGCTCCAACCCGTGAGGCTGTTGGCAGCACAGGGAACACCAGGTCCTGCTTGCACGGCAGTCTGGCAACCTTCTCATTCCCCTCTTTATGATTTCTCTTTGCTTTACCATGGTATCATTTAGGATCTATTTTTATTCAAATCCCCAGTGAGACTGACTGAGGTCTGTAAAGCCCAATTGGAAACTCTTTAGCTCGGCCAGGAGCATTACAGGCAAAAGTAAACAAACTGTGAGGGTATATTTTTCTTGGCTATTTACCCTACTGCTCTTAGGACCTACAGGCAGACTGAACAGTCACATCTTTTTCCTATTCCAGCTTTTTCCAGGCTGGTTTGCTATATAATCCAAGAAGCAAGTCTCAGAGTTACCATAATTAGGCGTACTCTGAACTCCCACCACCTGACAGACACAAAGACACCACCAGCCAGAACAACAGCCATGCCACTCATGTTTGGTTGTTGGTTTTGTGTGTGTGACTAAGAAACGCTGGGCACACTTCTTAATGACAGAATCTTGGGATGGTTTGGGTTGGAAGGGACCCTAAAGCCCATCCTATTCCACCTCCTTCCATGGGCAGGGACACCTTCCACTATCCCAGGTTGCTCCAAGCCTCATCCAACCTGGCCTTGGACACTTCTGGGGATCCTGAATGAGGGCTGCCTCATCTGTTGCATTTCTGTTCTGAAGACCAACCCTCCCTCTCCTCCTCCTGTACCCTCCTGCTGTTTTCCTGCCTGTTCCTGCCATCAGCCCCCTCCTGTCTCCAGGAGCCACGCTCACAGCCCGGGCTGAACACAGCCCTGGCTGCCGTGGGAAGCACAGAGCATCCAGGGTCAGCTGCAATTAAAACACTCTCAGTGTTCATGTGGAGGCCAGCTGTAATGGCAAGTACTGTGACTATTTATCCAGTCTGTGCAAGTGTAAATCAGCCTTTCCTCACTTTTTCATTTTTTAAGAAAATCAACCCCTTTTCCAATATTCCTGGGAATCATTCATGTTTTTGCTGTCAATAGTATGGCATTGAAAAAATTATTGATCAGTAATAGAATTACCTGAGATCTTATGCAACCAATTGAGACAAGCTATAAAAATTCCCCAGCCCCACCCCACAGGAAGGAGCTGGTAGGTCCAGGACACTTCAAGGTACTGAGAAAGACCCCACTAGGGTCTGATCAGATGTAGGAAAGACCAAACCACTCCCGTGTTGAGGTCTGTGACAAAAGCCCCATCCCAGACAGGCAGCAGGGACAGCACAACTGCTCAGAGAAGCTCCACAAAAATATTATTAATCAGAAAGCCCGAGTTTGGGTTAAACAGGAATAGGGGAAGCTTAGAATAAAGATCAGCTTTGCTAAAATCAAGAAGAAAGGCACCGCTTTCACCAAGCTTCTCTCCCGCCCCTTATTTGCATTTTCTGATGCCAGCTCCCTGCTACAGCATGGGAACGGTCGGACCAAGTGATGGATCTGCAGGTTTCTATGGTGATCAGCACAGAAACTGCCTGCCCAGCCGTGTGTGAAGGGAAGCATCCATGTCAGAAACTGCATGGCGAGAGAAAACCCTGCGCTGGACTGGGGTGTCGGAGTTGTGCTGCAGAGGCCCAGAGCTCCCTCACCGACCTGGGGATGTCTGTGCAGGACAGTGTGGGGAGGTGAGAACTCATAAGAGTACACAAAACCTAATGAAATACTAGCAATCAGCACTGAGTAATTACACAACATCATTTAAAAATATTGATACACACGAAGTACACATTATTTGTAAATATCTGAAATATCAGTTTCCTCTCATCCTGTCGCTGTTACCTGGGAGCAGAGCCTGGCCCCCACGTGGCTGGACCCTCCTGTCAGGGAGCTGAGGAGAGTGAGAAGGTCCCTCCTGAGCCTCCTCTTCTCCAGGCTGAGCCCCCTGCCAAAGGCACATCTGCCAAGAAAAGAAAGGGATTCAATTCCTGTACTTGGTAACTGCTGATTGTAGTTTCCACCCGTGTAGAAGGTTCTGAGTTCATGTTCACTGTCCTCATGAACTACAGCACAAATCCTCATCTCTATAAAAGTGTTAGTTCCTTACAAACCTGTAAATCAGAAAGCGAGGGAGGGTTGGTGAAGAAACAACCTCAAATCCCAACTGCCACCCACTTAAGGCAGAAGCGCTGATTCCATCTATTTAGGCTATTCCCAAAAGGGAAGTCTGGATAATAAAAATGAGCACTGGCAACAGGACAAACCTCGTTAATCGATCCAGACTAAGCCACTGGCTGGCACTTTCCAGCTGAGAAACATCAAGTACCTTCCTCTTGTAAACCTTCCCCTGCGGCTGTCTGGGAAGGTGATGGACTAACGACACCAGTTAATGCACTTACTCCCTTTAGGAATCAAACCTGGAACTCGTCAATTCAAAGTGCAACTTGAAGTAGACACTGATTTTTTTAAAAAAAGTAAATTATTAAGAAAGACATGTTTACTCTCAGTTTTTACCCAAACGGGCTCAGAAAAGCCAGCCAGTTTGGTGAAACATAAATGGGGAAACATAAATGCCAAGTCCTAAACGTATTAGGGAACTAGCACGGCTGAGAAGAAGGACAGAATACACACAACGATTTTCTTTTCCGAAGTCAGTTACTGCAGCTCCCAAGGCTGAAGGAAGCAGCTGCAAACCTCCCGAAAGCAGCTGCTCCGCGAGCCCCGCGGGGGCTCTGCCCGGGCAGGCGCTGGGGCCGGCCCCGCGCACGAAGCCCGGCTGTCCTGGCTGTCCCGGGTGTCTCGGGTGTCTCGGGTGTCCTGGGTGTCCCGGGTGTCCCGGGTGTCCCGGGTGTCTCGGGTGTCCTGGGTGTCCCGGGTGTCCTGGCTGTCCCGGGTGTCCCGGGTGTCTCGGGTGTCCTGGGTGTCCTGGGTGTCCCGGCTGTCCCGGCTGTCCCGGGTGTCCCGGGTGTCCCGGCTGTCCCGGGTGTCCCGGCTGTCCCGGGTGTCCCGGCTGTCCCGGGTTTCCCGGCTGTCCCAGCTGTCCCGGGTGTCCCGGGTGTCCCGGCTGTCCCGGGTGTCCCGGGTGTCCCGGCTGTCCCGGCTGTCCCGGGTGTCCCGGGTGTCCTGGGTGTCCCGGGTGTCTCGGAGCACCGCTTCGTCACCCAGGGCCACGCGCCGGCCTCGCAGCGCGGCAGCGGGAGCCGCGCGTTCCGTACGGCCTCAGCGGGCAGGAGCGCGGCGAGACGGGCTGCGGGGCACGGGGGGCACGGGCTGCGGGGCACGGAGTGCGGGGACACGGGCTGCGGGGCACGGGGGGCACGGGCTGCGGGGCACGGAGTGCGGGGACACGGGCTGCGGGGCACGGGGGGC
>VWPU01015906.1:17817-73686 GCA_013398955.1 Callaeas wilsoni | reverse complement strand
GTGACACTTCCCCCTCAGAGCCCTCAGGGCAGCCTGGTTTGGGGGTACCGAGACCCTTTTTTGCCACCCTGAGGTGACAGCCCCCAGGGCAGCCTGGTTTGGGGGTGCCGAGCCCCCGCAGGGGTGGGGACTGTCCTGGTGTCCCCCGTGCTGCGGGGCTGGTGGCAGTGGTGACAGTGGTGGCGTGGCTGTCACGCCCCGTCCTCCTCGGGACTGATCTTTCCCAGCTGGATCTGGGCTGGGAATGATTTGGGATGAAGGGGGAGGGGGGGGTTGTCCCCCTCACCTCTGCGGTGTGGGGACAGCGCCGGTGACACCGCTGGGGACACCGCTGGGGACACGAGGCCGTCCCCACCCCTGCCCCGAGGCCGGGTCCCCTCCGCTCCCTGCTCCAGCAACATTTCCTATTTTGGAGGCTGTAAAATCCCTTCCAAAGGCCGTCCTTCCCTCTTTTCTCCTGGGGGAGATGACGGGAAAACAAACAGCACATGACACCCATTAGTCACAATTCCGAAGAGTGGCACGACAGAAAAAGCTCTGTCTGTCCCTGCCCCAAACCGGGGCTAACTCAGTCCCTCCGATTTTGGGGTTTGTCCTTAAAAACGGAGATGTTTTTCCGACCTCGCTGTCCAAGGGGAAGGGTGATGGGGCTGCTTCCACGCAGGAGCAGAATTGGTGGCAGGAGAGGTGCAGGGATACGGGAACGATGCGCTTTCCTCAGCAGCAGCTTTGGCTCTCGCTCATTCCCTCTCCAGGGAAGGTTCATTCCCTATCCAGGGAGGGTTCATTCCCTGTCCAGGGAAGGTTTGTTCCCTATCCTGGGAAGGTTTATTCCCTCTTCAGAGAGGGTTCATTCCATATCCAGGGAAGGTTTGTTCCCTGTCCTGGGAGGTTTCATTCCCTATCCAGGGAAGGTTTGTTCCCTGTCCTGGGAAGGTTTATTCCCTCTTCAGAGAGGGTTCATTCCATATCCAGGAAGGGGCCATTCCCTCTCCAGGGAAGGTTTGTTCCCTCTCCGAGGAGGGTTCATTCCCTGTCCAGGGAAGGTTTGTTCCCTATCCTGGGAAGGTTTATGCCCTCTTCAGAGAGGGTTCATTCCATATCCAGGAAGGGGCCATTCCCTCTCCAGGGAAGGTTTGTTCCCTCTCCGAGGAGGGTTCATTCCCTGTCCAGGGAGGGTTCGTTCCCTCCCCAGGGAAGGTTCATTCCCGTCCAGGGAGGGTTCATTCCATATCCTGGGAGGGTTCATTCCCTCTCTGAGGAGGGTTCATTCCCTGTCCAGGGAAGGTTTGTTCCCTCTCCGAGGAGGTTTCATTCCCTCTCCAGGGAAGGTTTGTTCCCTGTCCAGGGAGGGTTCATTCCATACCCAGGGAAGGTTTGTTCCCTCTCCAGAGAGGGTTCATTCCCTCTCCAGGGAGGGTTCATTCCCTCTCCAGGGAAGGTTTGTTCCCTCTCCAGGGAGGGTGAAGTGGGATCAGGCAGAGATCTGAGGACGCCCCTGTGCCCACTCCCTGCTCCTTTCACCCTCCTGCACATCCCGATTATTTTTTGCTCCTGAAGAAGTGGCCTTTGCTTGCGATGGCCTGGATAAAACCATGGAATTCCGACCTGGGGAGCAGGCACGGGGGAGCGTGGGCTGTGGGAATGGGGTCATGGAGGAGGGATTCTGGTGGGTTTGGAATTGGCACCACGGCTGGGCAGTGCCAGCCCCAGCAGAGCGATGCCAGCGGCACAAACCCCGCAGAGGTTTCCTCTCTCCTCCACAGCTCTTCCTTCCCGGCGTTCTCACTCCCGGGGTTTTCCTGCTGGGAAATACACGGCCCATCCTAAACTCTGACACCTTTTGGAATATTCTGAGTCCTAAAGATCTCCTCTGTGCTCCTCCAAACCTTTTTCCACCCTGATTAGATGTTGGGTGTTGGGATGGAATTGTTCCCTGTGAGGGTGGGGAGGGGCTGGGCTGGAATTCCCAGATTTGCTGTGGCTGCCCCTGGATCCCTGGGAGTGTCCAAGGCCAGGTTGGACACTGGGGCTTGGATCCACCTGGGACAGTGGGAGGTGTCCCTGCCTGTGGCAAGGGTGGAATTGATGATCTTCAAGGTGCCTTCCATCTCAAGCCGTTCTGTAATTCCATGACTTTTGGCATCACTTGTGCTTCCAAGCTGCCAAGGATCCTAATTCCTAATCCATTCCTAAATCCCAATCAACTCCTAAATCCTAATTCCCGCATCAGGGGTGGCCAGAAGCCTCCCGAGCGCAGGTATTCCAACAAAACCCTGTCCCGGGATGACCCCGGCTCCTCCTCGCACTCCTTGTTTCTCTTCGAGCTCCCAGGAACTCTTTTCCCGGGATCCGCAGCTCTGGGATGCTCCGGGAGTTGATTTTTTTTTAAAAGCTTTCTCTTTCATCCCCTCGAGGCTGAGCACGGAGGGCTCAGCTCTGGAATTCGGGCGTTTATCCCGATTTCCCCACTCCATCTCCTGCTGATGGCTGCTTTCGGGAGCGGAGCACCTGACCCGCCCTGGGCTGCTCCTGATCCCATCCTCTCCTCCCTGAAAAGCCATTCCCGGAGCTGCGCAGGGAGATAAGCTGAGCCTGCCGCTAACGGGGTGACAAAAACCCAAAAACCGATCGTTCTGCTNGAGATAAGCTGAGCCTGCCGCTAATGGGGTGACAAAAACCGATCGTTCTGCCGCTGTCAAGATTCCGATGAGCAGATTAAAGCTCTTCCCATCAGGTGCGGCCTCTTCGGAGCTCGTTAACCCCGAGCTTTTGTTATTCCCGGCCTCCGCCTTTAACTCTCTGCACCCTGAACCTCGGAGAGCTCTCGGGAGAGAGGACTCGGACCTAGGACGAGCTTAAATCTTAAACCTAGGCAGGGTTCTCCTCTTGACTCACCAGGGAACCAGGCGAAGAACTTGGCAGAGTTTTCCAACAGAATTCCCCAGTTTCCGCAGCCAGGGTGCTGCTCTCGAGAGATTTATTGAAGGATTCAGAGCAGCTGGAAGCTCCATGTAGAGAGGATTTCCTGGGAAACCTTTTTGGTGGATGGTGGCCCAGTTTGAGGCGTTGTGGGGTTTTCTGGTGCTCAGTCACCTCTCACATTCTGGGTTCTGCCTCATCCCCGAGCTCAAGCCTTCACTCCTTCCTTTCTAATTCCCCGATCTTGCCAGAAATTGAGGCGGAATTCCGCACCTGGCACAGGATTTTGGCCAAAATGAGGAAAAGCGGAGCGTGGAACCCACCTCCGCCGCCCTTCCAGCCACTTGGGATCACCTCCAGCTCTTGTCCATGGCCATAAATCCCTCTCATCTTCCCAAAACCGCGCGGAGTTGCATTTATTTCCAGCAGCATTGGCAGCTCCTCTTGCAGCATTCCCTGGCAGACGATCCGTGGTCTCCGGATTGTCACTGCGATGTGAAGATGAGCTCCAAACCCAACATGTTCTTGCAGGAGGGCTCTGGGATCTTGCCAGGAATCAGCTGCTCGGTGGAGCTTTCCAAGGAATTCTAGCTCCTCGGTGGAACTCCGGGATCAGCAAACTGCGGCTCTTGCCGCTGGATCTGCTGGAGGACGCTTGGATGGGAAGGGCTCAGGGATAGGTGGGGTGATTTAGAAGTTGGAGCTCTTCTCTCTTTCCCGTTCCCCTGTCCCGGCTGGTTTTTGGGATCTTTATGGATTCATTATCCTGTTCCATAAAGAATATCCATAAGGGTTGATCCTGTAGGTGTTGGATTCTGGGATGCAGGAGGTGCTCAGGAGGAGCAAACCCCAATCCTAACCCTATGGAAGCTCTCTGCTTTCCCACCCCAAAGGTATCAAATTCCCCTCCAGGAGGCTGTCAAAATTCCTGTAAACCGGAGAAAACCTCCCTGTTTTGGGAAATGAACTCTCCAGTTGCAGAGAGGGTACGGAGTCAGCTTGGAGCAGGGATATGGGGCAGGATGCAAGGCTGGGAACAGGGAATTCCTGCATCAGGGAATGGCTTCATTGCAGACACCACCGGCATTGAAAATTCCTATAAACTGAGGAAAACCTCCCTGTTTTGAGAGGGGGAATCGGGGTATGGAATCGGCTTGGAGCAGGGATATGGGGCAGGATGCAAGGCTGGGAACAGGGAATTCCTGCATCAGGGAATGGCTTCATTGCAGATGTCCCCGGGCGCTGGCTCCGGCCTTCGCCTCGGGCAGAGCTGGGAGATCGCAGCAGTTAACAAGGAATAAATAAAAGCAGCTCCAGACTCCTCTCCTGCCCTCCTGGGATATTTTTCCGGGCCAGGCTGTTCCCGCTGCTGGAGCACGGTGTTTGTGTTGATGTTGGAGAAGGAGCTGGGCCACCCCTGCTGGAGTCGGAGCTCCACAGTGGAATTTTTGTCTGGAATCACCTCCAGGTTCCAGGAGCGACCCCGTCGCTCCCACCGCTGGCTGAGCAGGGTCTTTGCTCCGGGTTTTTGGTGGCAGATCCCTGTCCCTGCCCACCCCATGAGGGACGAATGCCATCCCTTGGGATTGGAGCTCCCTGGGAAGGGGCGATGGGATCATTCCTGGCTCCTGCTCCATGCTCCGGTGGTCTCCCCGTCCTGCTCTTGTTTCGGCCACCCAACGGTGCCACGTCTGCCATTCCCTGTCCCAGCCTGGCTCTTCCCTCCGTCCTCGTCCCCTCTGATCCCATCTTGTCCTTGTCAACCTCTTCAGTTCCCATTTCCGTCCGTGAAACTCCAGATTTTGGGAGTGTTGATTCCAGGGTGAAAGGAGCTATAATGATGGCAAAACGAACCTGATCTTAGGGATACTGCGGGCTCTGCTTTTATGCAATCTAATTCCAGCAGGAAGCTGGAATGCAGCACTCCTGTGCCTGCAAGGGATCCTGGTGGAGAAGGAAATGGGAATTGGAAATTACCAGGGTACGGCCTTTAGGGTTTAGGTCAAGCCTGAGCAGCGCCCGGGGCCAGGAAGGAGATTCCCAGTGCAGGATCCTCACGGGAAAGGTGAGGCTGAGACTTTCCTTGGGATCATCCAGCTTGGAAGGAGAGCGCCGGACTCGTGTTCCAGCGGAGCCATCCCAAAATAGGCACAGCCGGCTCCCAAAAAAAAAAAAAAAAGAAAAGAGAAGAAAAAAAAAAAAAAAAACAAAGAAAAAGGCAAGGAAGGAATAAAATAGAAGCAATCCATGGGATTGCTGGGGAGACATCCAGGGATTCCAGGAGGGAGCAGGGAGCGGAGGAACGGCCCTGGTTTGTCTCAGTGTCCAGAGCTGCATTGCTCATTAACACACCGCAATTAATGCTGTGCCTCCGAGGCACGCAAGTGTTGAGCTCATTAGCACCGAGTGGAAAGGTCCGAGGCTTTCATATCGTTTGCGAGGGGATTAGGAACACAAAAGGGGCCATAAATTTACGGCCAAATATAAACCAGCTGCCGCGGGCTCGGCTGGGGGGCAGGGAAGGATTGGGATTGGGATGGGGGAGAGGGCTGGAGGAGGAAGGAGGGATGGGGGGGTCAGGAATGGACCTTTCCCTACGGAAAACCCAGGTAGTTGAGAGGGGGTTTTTCCCAGGGTTTTCAGGATATCTTTTTTCCGTGTCCGCCCGTCCCTCCCAGCCTGCTCCGTGTGCCTTGTAAATCCCGCGGCAGAAAAGAAACCATCCCAATCCATCGGAGCCCACTCCCAAAATCACATCAAACAGGTTGGATTCCAGCTGCTGTCAGCTCCAGCCCCTTCTCCATGCCCTGGGAGCTTTAATCCACGGGCAAAAGCCTCTGGAGCAGGGAGAAGGCTTCCATGGATTGAGGATGGCTCCTGCTCCCATTCCAGGGGAGGAATTCCTGGGCTGGGTTGGCTCCTTGACTTTAGACCAAGCGGTGCCGTCATCTCCAGGGGTGTAAATCCAGAGTAATTCCAAGGGATTAAAAAAAAAAAAGGCCAAATGGATGAGCTCCTGGCTAAAATACAAATTTGATGGGATTTCACAGCGCTTTCCACCCCAAAATTCCCCGTGAGCTCCGAGCCTGCTGTGCTGGCAGAGTGGGATTGTGGCCGTGGGATACCCTGGGAGCTGAACATCCCTAAAGTTGGATTTTCCACCTTCCTGTGCCATCCAGAGTGGGAGATTTTGGGTGTCCTGGGAGGCACAGAGAAGGCTTGGGCAGGGTGGAACTGCAATCCAGGCTCCACTTCCAAAGGGATGAGGAGCTATTCCCAGGGATGGGAGGGACCAGGAGCGAATCCATGGGGTTCAGGATCCATCCTGCACCATGGTTCCTTTGTTTTTTTCCATCCATCCTCCTCTATCCCTCCAAGCAGCTCAAGGAACCTCCTCGCTCGTGGTTTGTAACATCCCACTTATCCCTGTGGTGAGAACGGAGCTCTCGGTCACTTCCCAGGTGGAATTTCTCCCATGAAATATCTCTCGGCTGCTGGTTCTCCAGCTTCCTTCTCCTTACGGGGTGGCCTGAGGTTGGGATCACCTTGTGGGGTGATCTCAGCCCGTGTCACCTCTTCCCCGGAGGAGCTTTAACCCCCACCTGGTCTGCAGGAGCTCCTCAGGTGTTTGCTCATCCCATGGAGCTCTTGCAATCCTCAGGATTTTCTCGGAGGAATCGCTTTTCCAAGCTCTTTTCCCTGTTCCTTCCATGAGACCATGCATGCTCTGGAAGGCGTTTTTATTCCTTCGAGATGAAGTGGCTGCACCATGGATTGGGAATTTCGCGCTCATCCCCTCCTGAGTGTGGCCACCTCTTGCTCTGTTCTGTTCCCAGTTCCTGGAATTCTTGGCAGGACCAAGGACTGGTTTCTTTCCAAGTCTGACTTTGTCTCTAGGAGAGACTCGTCTCAGTTGCTTAAATCCATAGGGATCCTTCCCTTTTGTCCTCTCTCCATGCTCCAGGAAAGTGCATTGGGTCAGTAAAAAATGGGATTCTCTTCCTAATATTTTGCTTCCATTGGCTGCCTGGGAAAGCTGCTCTCCTCCTCTTTATCTCCAGGGAAACTCTCGTGTCCACACCACAGGCAGTCATCCATCACCAGTCGGGAATGCCCATCCCAGGGGCTGGAATTAGATGGCCTTTAAGGTCTCTTCCAACCCAAACCATTCCACGATTCTCTGAGGAATGAGAGCTCCGACCATGCCCGGTGGGTTTCTGGGATTCTCCCTGCCCACGGCTCCATCCACAGGAATCCCAGCTGGATCTTGCCCAGCTGATCCCACCTTTCTGATCCCTTTTCTCTGGACACGGGTCCCATTTCTTTGCCACGACATCCATGGATGTGGGATCTTTCTCCCTCCTCGAGGAGCGTAAGGTGAATTTTATTCTCCTTGTTCTCCATGAGTAAATAGGGAGAGGACACTTGGAGCAGGACTCCGGAGCCGACAAATCCCAGATCCTTTTGGTTTCTCCATAAGTAGGGCCGAGAATCCAAAGTTGCTGGATGGAATTTTGCTGGGAATGGAATTTTTGGGAGCCTGGGGCAGTTTTGCAGAGGGGGTGCTGGGGCAGACCCTGCTTGGTCCTGGCTCTCCCCCACAGCCCCTTTAACTTCTCAGCCTGAAAGGATTTGGGGCCAAAAGCCAGGCCTTAAAGGGTTTGGGATCGAAAGGAAAGCCTTAAAGGGTTTGGGATGGAAAGCCTCCCATGCCATGTGGGGGATTTGCAGGAGAAATTCTTGGACATGGAGATGTTTGAGTTGTGTGGGAAATGCAGATCTTGGGCTTAATTTTTTTCTGAGCTTGCCTGGAAATGCTGGAGTTTCTCATAATCATTTTCTTTTAAACATGAAAAACTCAGGGGTAGGGACAACCCTCAAAGGTGCATCATGACAAGGCCCGAGGATCCGAAACGATCCTCACTTTTTTTCCAGCAGAAATTTTTTGAGAATCATTCGGATTTCAGTGCAGCCGCCTTTGGCAAAGGCGCATCGTTCCTTTTAGCCTGGAGGCTCCGGCTCCTGTTCCCAGACTCCCTTTGGAGGCTGGAGCGTTCACGAGGGCCTGGGTTCCTCCAGGATGGAGCCTTCCATGCGCTCTTTTTTCCAGAGGAAAAAGGGGAGAAAAGGAATCTTTTATAAACAGACCTCAGAGTGTCCGGGCAGGAGCGGGATTTTGTGGAATTTTCTCTCCTTTTGTGGTGCCTTTCCAACTTTTTTGCTGTGCTTTCCCTTTGTTCATGCTCCCAGTACCAGGACGGCCTCTTGCCCATGAGCCTGCTCCAAAAATATCCCAGTTTACAAGCCTGCTGGAGCATGGGAATGGGCTCTGGAAAAGGGCAGACTTCCAGGATAATGTGGTGATGGGACAGGGCTGGGACAAACACAGCCTGGCCTTTGGAAATGTGGGAAGAATTAGGACGAATCCAGGTTGAGGTGTTGCTTTGGATGCTTCCCTACGTATCCTGTCGGCCAAACCTCTGGCAGGTGCCAAACTGGTTCCTGAAAACATTTCCAGGCCCATCCTGCCTCGCTTTGGTCGGGCCAGCAGCTCCGGGCTGGATGGGATGCAGGTGGCTGATCCCAAAATTTCAGTTTTCCTCCTGGAGGGGAGGAACGGAAAGCTCCGTTCCCTCTTTTGCGAGGATCTGCCGGGTGGGAATGAGGGGCCTGCAAATCATGGACGGCAAAAGGCAGGGATTGGTGCCGGTGCTTGGAGAGGGAAGGGGAACACCATGGAAAACATGGTGCCCCCCATCCCAGCCATGCACGGAATCACTGTTGGGGAGAATTCCCTCAAATTCCCTCTCCTCTTGGCCGTGGTTTAAGGATGGGGTTGGGACATTCTCCAGCTGGGACTGGAGGCACTTTCCTGTCATATGGAGCTGAAGGTGAGGCACTGGGAAGACATCTTCTGCCTTTGGAAAACCATAAATCCTTAAATACCCTTTTTCCATGCGAGGCAGAGTGGGAAGGTTCCAGCCAGGCTCGCTGGGTGGTGGGGTCTCCATCGGTGCCGGTGTGTGGTGGAAATGAACGCCCTTGGAGGGAGCAGATTCCCAGATTTGGCTCTTTTGGGACGTATCCCATCTTGGAAAAACAGGGGGCTCTTTCCAGCATTCCCAAAAAGTCCTGGCACTGCTGTGAGCCCTCGTGGCCAGGTGCCACCAGAGCCGGGCTGTGGCATCTCAGGGTTAACAAAGCTGAGCTTAGAGACGATTTTGCCTCTTGGCAGCTCCGGAGCAACTTTTTTTTGCCCTGATTCTCCTTGGCTTTGCCTGGATTCGCTCCTGGAGCAGCCGAGCCGCTCGGCTCAACTTCACTAGAGGGCGCAGGAATTTTAGGCTAGGAACGCGCCGGGGTTCGTCGGGGAAAGTTGGCTGCCTTCTCCTCCTTTTTAATCAACTGGAAAGATGCAGGGTTGAACTGGAGGTGACTGGAAGGGGATCCAGACTTGTGTCTGGCCGGGGAAGGATCTGCTGACATGTGGGATTAGGCGGTGCGAGCGCGGCGGCGGCGGCGGCCGGGACGGAGCAGCGTGGCCGAGGCTCGGGACGTGGTTGGGAGCTCCAGGGAGCAGCCAGCTGGAGGAGCCTCCTGGCACAAGGAGAGCTTCAAAAATTGCACAGAAAGGGGATAAAAAAAAAAAATCCCCCTCGCCCCCCGGTGCTTAACGCTCCCCTTTGTCAGGCTGGGCAGGTTTGCGCTGACCCCGTAGGGTTCGGTCTTCTCTTCCCAAGGGTGCTTCCATCTGTTCACACCAACCCTCGGGACAGGATCTTTCCTCTTGGGAGCCTGGCTTGATCTGGGGGTGCGGATCCAGCCCCCTCTAGCACAGCAGCGGTTTTGGGACCAGAGGCACGTCTGGGACTGCGTCCTTTTTTCAGGGATCAGGGGGTCCCCAAGCGCTTCTCCTGTAGGAGATGCCGGGAAAGGATGAAGTCAGGACCCCCAAGGACTACCTCCATTGGGATGGTGGCTCCAAGCAGGGGTGTAGACCTGGTGCTCCTAAAGCAGAGGTTGTCCCCTCACTGGCCCTGCTTCCAGCTGGGGAAACTGAGGCATGGGAAATGTTTGGGGACATTCACTGCGAGCCTCTGCCCTTATTCCAAGATCCTCAGTGTGGACTAAGGGCAGGTGAGAGCTGGATGGGGAGATGGTGGTGTCCCTTCGCCGGCCCCACCCAGGTGGTCTTGTCCCATCCCTGTGGAACAGCTCATGGCTGCCAGCTCTGCACCAAACCCCGGTGTCCTGCTCGTGGACAAAGGAGCTATCCCTTCCCCCTTCCCTTCCTCCATTCCACGCTCCCTTCCCACCTTCCCCGTGCGGCTGAGCGTCTCGGCTTTACCCCCTCCATCTTTTCTTGCCCCAGCAGCTGCTTTTTCCAGCAGAGAATTCCTGAGCATCGCTGCCTTTCCAGGCTTCGAACCGGCTCTGGATGCAGGCAGGAGGCGGCCGCCGCCGCCGCCCCGTCCCGCGCCCTCGCGGTGCTCTCGCTCCCTGCTGTTCATTCATTCATTCATGGATTCCTCCTCTCATTCATTCATGCCTCGGCTCCGTGCGGCCATCCACGGATGGCTCCCTGTCTCCAGGCTGATCTGCTCGGATTTTCTTCCCTATCCATCCTCCCATCCCGGGATTTCCTGCGGGGTGCCCGCCGTGTGCTGAGTTTCACCCGGGGCTCAACCTGGGGAGCTGTGGAGCGGCTCTTGTGGAGCCTCCGGAGCCTCCTGCCCGGAGCTGCAAGGGGACAGAGGTGTTTTTTCACCAAACAAACTCCCAGGGAACGCCGGGCATTAGCAATGAGGGGTCGCAGCCAGGAAAATATTACCTTTCCCTTGGAGTGCTGACTGCGGAGGAAATTCTCACATTTACAGCTCCAGCGAGCCCGGCGCTCATGGAAAAGAGGGGGCGGCTTTGATTTCGCTCCTCTCGGTGGGTTGATAACTTGGCAGCCCCCCCACCTTGCCTCCATTCCCGCCGGGAAGCGGCCACCGGTGGAGGCTCCGGCGCGCGCAGCTCCCTCCTTGGAGTCCTGGTTTAATTGGATTTTCCTGGAGGCCTGCGGTGCGTGTGCGTCCTGCCCCGTGCGTGTGTGTAGGTTAATAAAAAATAAACAAACAGCACTTTCCCCCCTTTCTCGGGGAGGGATGCGGCGGGAATGCCGAATGAAAGCGCTGCTGTGCCGGGAAGGGACATTCCTGGCATTGCTGAGCTCCTCGCGCGGGCCTGGGCCCAAATTGGAGGAAAAAAACTGGAGTAAGGAGCCGTTAGCGTGGGGGACCTGGGGAGGCCCAGTCCTGCTCACTGTTTACTCGCAGAGCTTAAATTAACGCTGGCTGCTGACATCAGGAATTTTTTTTTTCCTGGTTTCCCAAGGAAATGAGCCGAGGGCGATCGCGGCCTCTGCGTACGTGCAGAGGCTCTTCCCCGCTTGAACCCCTGTCGGAGTTCAGCCAGATTCCACAGAGATCCTAAAGGCTCCAAAATAATTATTTTGCTTCACTTTACATCCATGGAAAAAAAAAAAAAAAAGAAAAAAAGAAGGTGGCGGAGAGGTGGGAGGAATTGTCAGTGCTTCCTGTCGGGAGAGTTGTGTTTTCCCACTTTGTTTGTCTGTGTACCCGTGTGGGACACCGGAGAATTCCTGTGGGAAAGGGGCATTAGTGACATTCAGACCATGGGATGAACATAGCTGGGATCCATCGGACGTGGAAAGCTGGCTCTGTCCCTCCTGCCACACGTGGGATGAAGGAATTTCTCCCAACCCCGGTTTGCTCCGTTATTCCCTGTCACTTGTGACGGCTGTGGTGGGAATCTCAGCAGGAGCTGCTGTTTCTGGCAGCTTTTTTAGGAATTGGTGATTCTGGATGAGGAGTTTGGAATGGCGACAGCTCCGTGTAGGACGCGTGATGACCTTGGAGAAGGCCAAGCGTGTTGGGGCTGTGGAGAAACCTCTCCTTGTTGCCTTTCCTAGGTTTTCTCCAAGATTTTCAGCCACGAGGCTCTGGAGAGTTATCTCCCCAAGATCCAGCTGGTGATCAAGGACACCCTCCGGGCCTGGAGCAGCAACCCCGAGTCCATCAACGTGTACCACGAGACGCAGAAGCTCACGTTCCGCATGGCCATCCGTGTCCTGCTGGGATTCCGCATCCCGGACGAGGAGCTCAGCCGCCTCTTCGAGGTCTACCAGCAGTTCGTGGAGAACGTCTTCTCCTTGCCCGTGGACCTGCCCTTCAGCGGCTACAGGAGGGTGAGATTTGGGCTGGGTTCTCCACCCTGATAACACCAATTAATTAACGGGCGGTGATTAATCCGCACGTTTCCTGGCTCTCTGTGGGATTTCTCACCCTCTGACCTCAAGGAGCCCATTTTTGGCCACAATTCCGGATATAGTGGAGAAGACAGAGGAAGATCCATTCCTCGGTGATTGGAGTGGTTTGATGACAGAAAATAGTCAGGACTTGCCCAAATTTAATTCATATTTTTCCTCACTCGGCAGTTTTCCTGTAGCTTTTTAGTTCATGTGACCTTTCTCCTCTTAATTAATTCCTCTTAATTCCCTCCTGCCCTTAGACGGAAACAGATCCTTGTAATTCCAAGAACTAAACCAGATCCTTGTAATTCCAAGAACTAAAACAGGTCCTTCTAATTCCTGAAATATTCCAGTTGTTTTGATGAATGATGCAAAATGAAAACATAACAAAAAATGGACATAAAATATCTATTTTTTTTTTTTCCATGGGAAATATTGATAACAGAAATACGGGGGTTCAAAATTTATTTTTTGTGGTATCCCTGCAAACTTTTAAAATTTTTATTTGCCCACGGGAATGATTCCATCCCCTCAGAGTCCGGAATCATTCCCAGCAGCAGGTTAGCCCCGAGCAGCTGCACTCCCGTAGGAATTGCTTTACTGGGACCAGGTGATCAAATTGCTCGGAAAGAGGATTCTTTGGGATGAATGGGTTTTCCTTTGAGAGGGAATTTTCCCAGGGGTTTCCATGCATCCCAGGAGGAGCCGGGGGCTGTGAACCGGTGCCGGACAGGGGCTCCCAGCCCAGACCCGTCATTTACACCTAGGTGTCGATTACTCCGCCTCTGATCTCCCCCACTCCGGCTTTACTCCTCCTGCCCAGGGGACACCTCCAGCATCTTCACACCCCTCTTTGAGCCTCTGCTTTTATGGCTCGGACCTGTCCCGAGCACGTCTGCAGCTCCTGGGACGGGCAAGGTGCTGCTGGCGGTGTGGTCTGACCGCTTCCCGCTCCGCAGGGAATCCGGGCCCGGGAGACGCTGCAGAAGGGGCTGGAAAAAGCCATCCAGGAGAAGCTGCAGAACACGCAGGGCAAGGACTACGCCGACGCCCTGGACATCCTGATAGAGAGCGGGAAGGAGCACGGCAAGGAGCTGACCATGCAGGAGCTGAAGGTAAAGCTCTTCCCTGGGGTCACCTTGTCATTGTTCTGCCCAGGGCAGGGCCTTCCTGAAGGGAAGAGTGTGGGGTGCTCCAAGGAGGAATTTTTGGGGCAGACCTGAGGTGAGCAGTGAGAGCTGGAGGCCCACGATATGGTGGTGGATCCTAGTCTGACCAGTCCAAACCAGTTGCTTTATCCATTTGCTGATTGTGCCCAGCCCCTTTCTACAAAGCGTTCCGTGAAATCGT
Organism: Callaeas wilsoni; assembly: GCA_013398955.1. Lineage (NCBI taxonomy): Eukaryota > Metazoa > Chordata > Aves > Passeriformes > Callaeidae > Callaeas > Callaeas wilsoni. Next base: position 60,098 of record VWPU01015906.1, on the reverse strand, counting down.
TAAGCTTGGAAAAGGCCTCCAAGATCATCGAGTCCAAACCTCCGTCCCCACTAAATCATTCCACAAAATTCCAGACCCACTCAGTTTTGGAACACTCCCAGGGATGGTGGCTTCAGCACTGCCCTGAGCAGCCTCTTCCAACGTTTGACCCCTCCTCAGGAAAGAAATTTTTCCTGATATCCAGCTTGAATCTCCCTGGTCACAACGGAAGCCTCGATCAGCTTCATCCCCGGACCCTTCCACTTTTCCTGGTGCCTCCTTTGCAGGGCACGGGAGCCCCTCAGCAGGTCCTTACCTGCAGCTGGGTCATGGCATGCCAGGAGCCATCTCCTGGGATTTTTGTCTGATCCTCAGAGCCTCTGTGGGAAGCTCCCTGTGTTGGCCATCCAAGGAGTGACCTTCCCGCTAAATGTGACCAAGGTGTGACTGTCCCACCCCTGGAGGTGTCCAAGGCCATTAACAACGGACACAAACTCTGCCCGGATTTCCCTCATCCATCCTGGCGGGTGGGAAACCACCGAGGAGAATCCATCTCCCTTTGTATGCCACATCCCATTTTTCCCTCTCCCAGCTTTGCGATGGGACCCCTCCTCAGGTCTCTTGGCCCCTTTGGACCTTAAATCTTTGCGGCAGCCGCTTTTGGGTGATGTGGCTGCTCCATCCCTGGGAGTGTCCAAGGCCAGGCTGGACGGGGCTTGGAGCAAACCTGGGATAGTGGGAGGTGTCCCTGGTTGGAACAAGGTGATCTTTAAGCTCCACCCAACCCAAACTCTTCCATGATTTTAAGGCCAGGGTGGAAAGCTTCTGCGGAGAAGAGCACCCCGTGTGCCAAGGTCCCTCTGTCCCACCCCTGCGTCTCACCCTGGCTCTTCTCCTGCCCCCCAGGACGGCACCCTGGAGCTCATCTTCGCCGCCTACGCCACCACGGCCAGCGCCAGCACCTCCCTGATCATGCAGCTCCTCAAACACCCGCGGGTGCTGGAGAAGCTGCGGGAGGAGCTGCGGAGCAAAGGGATCCTCCACAACGGCTGCATCTGCGAGGGTTCCCTGCGCCTGGACAACATCAACGGCCTCCAGTACCTGGACTGCGTCATCAAGGAGGTGCTGCGGCTCTTCACCCCCATCTCTGGGGGGTACCGGACGGTGCTGCAGACCTTCGAGCTGGACGTGAGTAGTGCTGCACGCTGAGCTCCCCAGAACAGCCAGGCTCACCTGAGCCTGGCTTAGAGGAGACCTCCGAGGGGATAAATGAAGTCCTGCCTAGCTGAGGAGGAAACCAGTGACTGGGCAAAGGGACACGGCCTTAAGCTGCACCAGGGGAAGTTTAGGCTGGATATTAGGAAGAAAATTCTTCCCAGAAGGAGTGGTTGGGCATTGGAATGGGCTGCCCAGGGAGGTGGTGGAGTCACCGTCCCCAGAGGGGTTTGAGCAAAGCCTGGATGTGGCACTCGGTGCCGTGGTTTAGTCGATGAGGCGGTGTTAGGTCACAGGTTGGGCTCGATGATCTCAAAGGCTTCTCCAGCCTAATTAATTCCGTGATTCTGGTGATGAGGTTTGCTCCGGATCCAGCAGAGTGATGGGATGAGGAGCAAGGGATGCGCTGGAGCCGTCAGAGAGCAGACGGGTGTGATGCTTCAAAGCCCAACTCGTGACAGTGACGCCAGATTCTGAGCTGGGGTGTGACAGGGGAAAGGTTTACGGCAAAGGGCATCTCCAGGCTGCCGGATGACAGGCGGATTAGTCACCGCCATGGCTGGAATTTCCTCCCAGCAAAACAAAATCTCGGGAGCTGCCTTGTCACTGTAAATCCTCCTAATGCAATGGTTTGAGTCAGAGAGACCTTTTAAAGCACTCAGGGGATGATAAATCCACCCCATTTCTCATCGCCTGGGCCCTGACGTGGGTGTTGGGTGTGTGGTGCTGACAGGCAGCGGGGTGTGGGATGCTCTGGGATGCTGGGGGATCCTCTGGGATGCTCTGGGAAGGGCCGGCTGGCGTGTGGGGCACGGGCGCAGGAGAAGCTGCTTCCCCTGCTCGGCACCGCGGGGCTCCTGGTAGGCGACTCCTGCCAGTGACCGCAAAGCAAATAAATGGATGGCTCATCCCAGGAACCCTTGGGATAGAGGGAGGAGTAAAGCCAGGATTTGTATCTCTTTGTACTGTGCTCTCTGGTTTTCCTTTGAATCTGCATCACACTCGAGGGATAAACCCAAAGGAGGTGGGAATAAACAGGGAAAACTGTGAGGGTGGTGAGGCCCGGCACAAACTGCCCAGGGGTTGTGGATGCCACATCCCTGGAAGTGCCCGAGGTTGGGTGGGGCTCGGAGCACCCTGGGATAGTGGGAGGTGTCCCTGCCCATGCCACGGGGGTGAGGCAGGATGGGTTTAAGGTCCCTCCCAACCCAAACCATTCCATGATTCCATGGCAACAAAATTCCTTTATCTCGTCCCCCTGCTCTCTCTCTCTCCCTCTCCAGCAGGACTGACCCACTCTGTCCTTCTCTCCACCCCTTCCCGCCTCTCCGCAGGGTTTCCAAATCCCCAAGGGCTGGAGTGTGATGTACAGCATCCGGGACACCCACGACACCGCTCCCGTCTTCAAGGACGTGGACGTCTTCGATCCCGACCGCTTTGGGCAGGGCCGGAGCGAAGACAAGGACGGCAGGTTCCACTACCTCCCCTTCGGAGGAGGCGTACGGACCTGTCTGGGGAAGCACCTGGCCAAGCTCTTCCTCAAGGCTCTGGCCATCGAGCTGGCCAGCACCAGCCGCTTTGAGCTCGCCACCAGGACTTTCCCCAAAATCACTCTGGTGCCCGTGGTCCACCCGGTTGACGGACTCAAGGTCAAGTTCTTCGGACTGGATTCCAACCAGAACGAGATCCTGACGGGGACAGACGCCATGCTGGGGGCCACCGTGTAAAGCCCGTGCCGGTGGCACCAGGGACGGGCGGCCGGGGGACGCAGGGGGGGGGTGGGGGCGAGGGGATGGACAGCAGGGGAGGAGAGAGGGATGAGGAGCTTCTCCACGGCGCTCACCTCCGGATCGGGACTGCTTTTCCAGCAGGGAAGCTGCCAAAAGCGTTTTGCTCTTCCCACGGGACACGGAGAAGGGTCGGGGCGTCGGCGGCGTCTTGTTTCGGTGGGAAGGAGGAAGATCCGCAAAAGCCGAGTCAAGCTGGGATGGCTGAACCATACACAGTATCTAAATATTATAAATATATATATATAAATATCTATAAAACACTTCTGCTGCCAGGAGAAGAAGGCCCGACTGCGGGAAGGGCTTGGGAATCAGCCGAGGATCTGAGGTCTGGTGTCCCGGGGCAGCTCTGGGGTGACCTCTGACCTTTTTTTTTTAACAGTGTTAAATTAGCTGGTGATAACAGTGTTTTTATGTTTTTTGAGGTTTGGTTTTTTTTTTTTTTTCATTTGTTCGGTTGTGTTGTTTGTTCCGGGGCATTGGAGCCTTTCCTTGGCCGGGGGGGAGACAACGCTGCCCATTCCCAGCCCCTCTCCCGCTGGTGCCGGGGCAGGCTGGGGAGGAGGAGGGGTCGTTTTGCTTCCCGAAAAACCCCTCCTGTGGTGTCTTGCCGGGGGCTGAGTCACCCCTGAGGCCCCGGGCGAGGCGGGTTTGCATTTTCCAGGATGTTTTGGGGCTCTGGGGAGGGGGATGCCCTTTTTTTTCTCTCGTTGAGTTTCCTGCTGCTGCTACACGGCCTGCGAGCACCCCCTCCACCGCAGCCCCTCGCCAGTCCTGGGCAGAGGCACCCGGCTTTGGGGACATTTCGGTGCCTTTGCTGTCCCCTCGAGGTGCTGGCGCCAGCCCCCGAGCCCCAGCGCGGCTCCGGGAGCACCGGGGCTGCTCCCGCTGGAGGCATTTGCATTAAAGGTGATCTCTCGGATTAAGCCAACGCGAACATTTGTTTGTCTCATGTTTGGGGTTTTTTGGCAACGGGAGAGAGCTCAGCAGGAAGGAGAGGGCTCCGTGTCAGCTTCCACCCCGCATCCCAGAGGAATTCCAGAGCCTCTCCAGCACAAGCCAGCAGCCACCAAGAGGTATCTTGCCTTCCATTTGCTGGGGGGGATTTATTTTATTCTGGTTTTTTGCATGCAAGAGGCTTCTGGGTTGAGTTGGAGATTCGGGTGGTTGTGTTGGGAGGGTGAGCGGCAAAAGCTCCCCGAGCACCTGAGCAGGCGTCGGGTTCAAACCGGAGCCAAACGCCAGCTTGGGAGACCCCTCCGCGACTCGGGGCAGCTCTTCCAGCCCATCCAGCCCCGCTCCTGTCCCATCCCAACCCTCCGAGGCGGAGCAGACCACGCGAGGTGGCTGAGAACGGGGACAGGAACCGATCTCGCGCTCGGGGAGGGGGCAGCTTGGCTTTCAGCTCCAAAGGGGTCCAGAGAGGTCCGAGGGCTTGGAATAGGGAAGGAGAAGGGGCAGGTGTGGCTCACCAGGTGGCTTTGCAGGTCGTGCTTTTGCCTCTCGGGCAAGAGGTGCCTCTTGGGAAGGTCGCAGGAAGTGTGAAGCGAGCGGAGGCGAGGCTGCCTTGGCCGGCCCGGTGCCGGCGGGGCCGAGGAGGAGGGAGGCAGGTTTGGAGCCAAGGGAAGCACTTGAGGTTGGAATGCCGTCAGCCAAGCTGCCAAAAATCCCCCCCGGAGCATCCCAGGGGATGGTGTTCCCTCCCACCGGGGTGCTCCGCTTGATTCAAGCTGGGATAAAACTCCCACTCTTCTGGGATTGCCAATTCCGATTCCGATCCCGACCTTATTTCTGGGTGGTGACCAACGTGCCAAACCCCAACGGAAGCTCTCAGGAGCCCTGGAGCGGAGGCTCAGAGTTTTTCAGCCTGGAATTTTTTCAGTGGAACACCACTAGCTCAGGCCCTGTTGGGATTCCAGGTGTTTCCTTGTCCCTGATGGGGAGAAAATTTTCCCAGTGGTAAAAGGAGCTTGGTGGAAATCCAGATCCCAGAGGGCAAAGGTGAACACAAACCTGGATGTGGTGGGAAGGGGGAGTCTCCCAGGGACAAACATTTGGGGAGACGTGATGGGCACAGGGAGGTGTCCGTGGTTTTTGTAGGACTTGGGAATGGGGATGGAAGGTGGATGGGCTGCAGGGTGCTCTCCAGGAGCCCCATTTCCATCTGGGATCTGTGCTTGGGGGTGAGCGGGCTGGGAAAGGGAGAAGCTGGAGAGGGGGACGGACAGCCAGGATAAAAGGTCTGGTTAAAGCTAAATCCCTCGGATAGACGAGCAAAGTCTCTTGGACAGACTTTTCTGGAAGGGCTCAATCCCTCTTTTCTTGGGGAATCAGGGAAGGGTTTTTCCCTGAAATTTTGATTTTAACTTCCAATGTCGTTCCAAAGTGAGAACCAAACCTGCTCTGGAGTGAGTTTTGATGGGAATGGGAGCTGCAGCCGTCCCTGAAATTCCATTTACATCCCGTGGACATACGTTTGTGTGGGGGAGTATTTAATCCAGGCTGAAGTAAGCCAGGCTTTGTTGTTCCAGTCCTAACTAATATAACTTGACTAAAAAATAAAGTTGCTGCAGTGGGTTTGCAGAATAAAGCACTTTGAATCTCAGATTTTTTTTTTTAATTAGCACAGTCCAATTTGCTATAATATTATTTTATACACAAATTTTTTTTTTTTTTGGTCTGTCTTTATAAACTATTATAAGTGCTATTTTTGTTATAATTCAAAAATAGATATTTAGGATAAAGTTGTGCTGTTAAATATTTGTTATTTAGTAAAAATATGATTTTTTTTTTCCTCTTTATTGTAAACGTCGTCTGGGAAAAAAATATTAATGTTTTATCCTATTTGTTTTTAATATTAAAAAAAAAGGAAAAAAGCACTTGTGGGGTTTTTTCGTTGGGGAATTGATGCCGTGTGAGGTTGTGTTGCAGTCATGTGGGTTTTAATATGTACAGAATATTCTGTGTCCCATATTAAAATGAATGTTGTGTATTTTGTGATCCCAAAATAAAAGAAAACAAAACCCATCCCTGTGGCTCCTTTCTAGAATTCCAGAATAAAAGGGGGGGTGGAGCTCCCAAGTTTTGTTCTCGTATTCCAGCTGCAGCTCCTTTGAAGGCCTTGTGGCCTCCTGGGTTGGGGTTTCAGGGAGAGCTCTCCCGGGAATTGGGGCATCCCATAAAGTGTGATTTGGGCATCCAGCTCCATGGCCAACGTGAACCCTGGCTGATATGGACCCAAATAGGGGAAATTCCACTGAAAAATAAAATAAATTATGGGGGCGATGGTCAAGTGTTGAATCCAGATGTCCAGAGACTTGGAGTCTCCATCCCTGGGGACCGGACATGGTCCTGAGGACCCAGACCAAGGTGAACCCTGGCTGATATGGACCCAAATAGGGGAAATGCCACTGAAAAATAAAATAAATTATGAGGGCGATGGTCAAGTGTTGGATCCAGATGTCCAGAGACTTGGAGTCTCCACCCCTGGAGACCGGACATCGTCCTGAGCCACCAGTCCAAGGTGAACCCTGGCTGATATGGACCCAAATAGGGGAAATGCCACTGAAAAATAAAATAAATTATGAGGGCGATGGTCAAGTGTTGGATCCAGATGTCCAGAGACTTGGAGTCTCCACCCCTGGAGACCGGACATCGTCCTGAGCCACCAGTCCAAGGTGAACCCTGACTGATATGGATCCGAATACAGGAAATTCCACTATGAAAGAAAAATAAAATAAAATAAAGTAATATTTTTATGGTCAAGTGTTGAATTAAGCGGGAGAGGTTTGGAGTCTCCACCCCCGGACACTGGACATGGACCTGACCAGGGTACCACAGCTCCGCGGTCCAACCCATCCCGAGGTTTTTGGGAGCTCCAGGATACCCCGTTCCTGCCCAGAGCTTTTTCCTCTTCCCAGGAAGAGAAAGAAGGGAAGGCAAGGCAAATATTCCAGCTGTGCGTGTCTCCTGGTCCTTGCTGCCATTTTTTTCAGGAATTGCTCCGTATGGAATTGGTCTCCGTATGGAGACCACCATGGGTGGAAGAACAAACACCCAACTGCTGAGTGCATGGGATGGTGGGCAGGTGGTGTGGGGTGGGGCAGACGAGGCAGGACACGCTTCCCAAGGCGGGACACGCTTCCCAAGGTGGGAATGACCCCGTGATGAGCAGCAGGTGGGGTTGGAGCAGCCGGAGGTGGGGGAGGTGAGGGTCTCCCCACCCTCCCACCATCTCCAATTTGGGCTCCGAAGAGATTGACTCCACCTCCTCAGCGAATCCATGTCCTGGAGTTTTCTGGGAGCTGGGATTGCTCCGAGTTTTTAAACCATCAGTGTTTTAGGATCTTCTGGCCCGGGCTGGTGGGAGAAGAGTTTTGGATGAGATGGGCCAGGACAAGCTGCTGGTGGGAGCCGCAGCTGCAGCTGCTCTGGAGTGGAGACGGGGCAGGCTGGGAGTGCTTAGGGTAATTAGGCAATTAGTGAAGTAATTGGCTTCTGTCTCCTTCCTCTTTTCCCCATAAATAGAGCCCTGACGGAGCCCTGGCCGTGCTGGGAGCGCTGGAGAACAGGATGTTGCTTCCAGCGATGACATCCAAAGGCAAGTGAGGGCTGCGGGAATGAATAGAACTTTGGCTGGAAAATGTGACCGTGAAACCCAAGCCCGGGTCAAGAAGGAGCAGCCCGAGGCTCCGAGGCTCCTCTCCCTCCCTTCAGAGCTTTGTGGCCGCTCTTTTCCTACTTCGGGATGTGTCCTGCCAACAAGGATTTTGCTGGCTCTGTCCTGGCTGTTGCCAAAAAACCACCCTTGGGTTGTGCTCATCCCTGCTCCTGTCCCTTTCCCAGCCCGATGTGGCACCTCCCCGTCCTTTCTGTCCCGTCCAACTCCCACAAACCCCGTCTGTCACCTCTGTCAGAGCAGGGAAGGTCATTTCCTTTTGGGATTTCTGTGCTTCCCGCTGCTCCCCTCCCTTTGCTTGGATTTATTTATAATTTATTGGTCATTTATGGCTTTCAGCGAGGAGCTGCACCACCCCTGGAGTGGGATGAGATGTCTTGCTCTGCTCCAACAGAAGCAGGGAGAGGGGTTTTTTTTTTTGGGATGGCCTCACGGGAGCCGCTGGATCCCGGCACAGGTCCCTCGGACTCCGTGTTCTTTCCGCTCGGTGCCGGCTCCGAGGCTCACGTTACTCGCTCGGTTTTAACTTGAGCTGAACTCTTGGAAAGTTTCTTTTTAAAGGTTGTGTGTGAGAGCACAGAAAAGGTGTGTGAATGTATCCAGGGATTATTATTCCCTTTCCCTCCCCCCACCCTTTTCGTCTCCTTTTTTCCCCTTCTGAAAATAAAAGGGAATTTTGTCTCCTGCAAAATGAGATGGGATTCCGGAGTGGCCTTGTGTCCCCTTGAATTGGGGATTTAACCTGAAAATCTCCGGGCTCAGGCCCTTCCAAGGCAGAGCTGAAATCCTGCGGTGTCCTTAAGTAACACTTACAGGAATCATTGAAAGGAGAGAAATGGGAGAAAGGGATGGATTTCCAGGTGGTTTCTTGGCGTCGTTTTTCTCCAGAATATTTTAGGGGCCCTGGAGGACCCTGTGCTCCGGTCTTGGCTGGAATTAAAACGTGGAAGGTGCCTCGGAATAGAATAAAATTGAATAAAACAGAATATTCTAGAAGGGAAAAATCCAGGGAGACCTTAAATCCCCTTCAAGTGTCTAAAGGAGCTCCAGGAGAGCTGGAGAGGGACTGAGGACAAGGGATGGAGGGACAGGGGACACAGGGAATGGCTTCCCACTGGGAAAGGGGAGATTGGGCTGGGATCTTGGGAAGGAATTCCTGGCTGGGAGGGTGGGGAGGGGCTGGGCTGGAATTCCCAGATTTGCTGTGGCTGCCCCTGGATCCCTGGCAGTGTCCAAGGCCGGGTTGGACATTGGGGCATGGCTCCACCTGGGATAGTGGGAGGTGTCCCTGCCCATGGATGCGGTGGGAATGAGATGATCCTTAAGGTTCCATCCAACCCAAATCATTCCACGGAGGATTCATCCCCCAAGTTTAGACTCCTGGGGTGAAAGGAGTTTGGAATTCTCTGTGCATCCAATTCCCTGCTGATCTCCTGCGAAAAACCGGCTGAAACTCCAAAATAAATCCTAATAAATCTTCCAAGGTGTGGGGATAATAATTCAGGATACCTGGATGGGCCTCAGTGTTTGATCTGTGCTTTTAAAAATGATAAAGTGTGACAGCAAACAGGACGTAAAGTGCTGGAACAGCTAATGGATTTTTGGTAAATATTCCTCTTTGAAGGTCTCCCTCTGCACTCGGAATGAAGGATTTTGATTTTATCGCAGGCTAGGAATGAAAATTGCCCTTTACGTGAGATTATTACACCAAAATCTTCACTCGGAGCATCTCCCTGGTTTTTAATGTAACTGCTGATGTGGGACTTTGATGTGGTAAAACACAAATGATAAAGGTTTGCATGGAAAAATGTGGGAAAGGGAGGCTCAGGGAAGCTTTGAGGCCATGGCTGAAGTCCCGGTGGATTTGTGAGGGTTTTTTTGGGAATAATCTGCAGCGGAGATACTCAAAATTAGGGAATGAATGGTGGGTTAGGCTACAACATCCCCGTGAGGCTTCACGTTTGTTCCTGGGGGTAGTTGCACAGAAGGTTGCTGAGATTTTCATGGAATCATCATCATAAAAACATGGAATGAGTTGGACAAGACATTAAAAATCCTCTAATTCCAGGGGAATGCCGCCGCTTATCCATACAAAAACCAGGAGCTGGTCCTTTCACAGTGGCTTGAGCTTCCCAGAGACCGGGAAGATCCGAGAGGCTGCAGGGCGAGGTCCTCACGATGGAGATCCTGGGAAAGGTCTTGGTCGCGGTGCAATTCCCAAACGGCTTCCCAAAGGCATCATGGAGAGGTGATGTGAAGTTCCATCAAGGTAAAGAATCCTGGAATACCCCGAGTGGGAAGGGACCCACAAGGATCATTTGTCCAACTCCTTCCCTGCACGGGACGATCCCAATGATCCCAACAATCCTGCCCTGGGCATCCCTGGCAGCGTTGTCCAAACACTCCTGGAGCTCTGGCAGCCGTGGGGATGTGACCATTCCCTGGGGAGCTGTTCCAGAGCCAGACCACCCTCTGGATGAGGAATCTTTCCCTGATCTCCAACCTAAACCTGCCCTGGGACAGCTCCAGCCCTTCCCTGGGTCCTGTCCCTCTCCCATGGAGCAGAAGTTGGAGAGGCAAACCCTGACGAGTGTCCCCTCAGGCTCCTCTTCTCCAGCTGAATATTCCAAGTGCTCTCATCCACTCCTCGTGAGGCCCCTCCAGACCCTTCCCCATTCTCGTCTCCCTCCTTTGGATGATCTCCAAGGGTTTTGGATCTTTCTTGGATTGTGGTGCTCAGAACTGCCCCAGAGCAGGACAATCCCCTCCTTTGGCCGTATCCTTGAATCCCTCACTAATCCTCAGGAGGGTGGACATCAAACCCGAGCATTCCCTGAGAATTCCAGGCAGCAGCTTGATCAACCTGTTCACTCACACTGAGAAAATTCCCTCTTAATGATCAAAAATTCCCTTTTAACAATCAAACCCCAGCGTCCAAACGATCTTCCTGCCATCCTCCGGTTTGTGTCACAATTCCATGTCCTCCTCCAGCACTGGACAAAGTCAATGGATGTCTTTCTTTCCAGTGCTGGAAGCTGGATCAGGCTTTTCCATGCTTTTTTCCCCGTTATAAATATAGCTGGGATATATATTTATGTATATTTGTCCTGAGGTATCGAGTTGGAGCGTTTGTTATGGAATAAGCAGTTCCTTTTCCAGGGTAAGGAGCAGTTTTCTCTGGCATGGGAGCTGTGTTTAGTCTACATTCCCATATCCCTTTTCCTTGAACAATATTTGCCCAATTACGGCTCCACGGATTCGTTTGGCTCGGGAGGGAAAGGTGGATTCTGGGATGTGCTTGTGGGGGATTGCAGGGAATGACCCCAAAAAACTGGGATGTGCTCCTTGGATACCCATGAGATGCAGGAGCAGCTCTGGTGTCCCGCTGTGCCAAATCCCTGCCTCTGAGCACGGCCAGGAATGTACACGGAGGGAAAGGGGGTATCCTGGGATCTGTGAACATCAGCCCAGGTGGGCACTTGGATCAGGAATGGTGTCCAGCGGGATCAGGGGAGGGATCGTCCCTCTGCGCTGGGCACTGCTGAGGCCACGCCTGGAATTCCGTGTTCAGTTCTGGGCCCCTCCGTTCAGGACATGGAGGGGCTGGAGCATGGCCAGGGTAGGGAAGGGAGCTGGGAAGGGGCTGGAGAATTCCTGAGGGAGCTGGGGAAGGGGCTCAGCCTGGAGAAAAGGAGGATCCAGAAGGGACCTTGTGGCTCTGCACGACTCCCTGACAGGAGGGGGCAGCCGGGGGGGATTTGGGATCTGCTCCAGGGAATAACTGGACAAGAGGGAACGGCCTCAGGCTGGGCCAGGGGAGGCTCAGGGTGGACATCAGCAGGAATTTCCTCATGGAAAGGGTGGTCAGGCCTTGGAAGTGTCCAGGGAGGTTTGGAGTCCCCATCCCTGGAGGTGCCCAAGGAAAGCTTGGATGTGGCACTCAGTGCTCTGGGCTGCGGACAAGGTGGGGATTGATCCCAAGTTGGACTGGATGATCCTGGAGGGCTTTTCCAACCTCAGTGGTCCTGGGATTCTGTATATTTGGGGGTTGGACCAGATAATCCACTTCCAACCCAAATTCTTCCATGAAAGGTTGGAAAAAATAGGGGGGGATGCAGATGGAAACCTTTCCTGGCTAAGCCTTAGGCCAGGTCTAGGAGTTGGTTGGGAGGTCCTGGCCTGGTGGAGCACCAGGATTATTCCTTAGTCTCCGGGTAAATCCAGGTGAGATGTGTGTCCCACACAATCCCCGTGTGGAAGATGCGTTTTTCCACATAAATGCACGTTTGTGTCGGGCTAAACCAGACCCATCCGTGATCCCCGGAAAACATTGGAGTTTATCCACGCAAAGTTAGGGATGGCTCAGAACCCAGCAGGAGAGACAGGAAAGGGGAGCAGTTCCCAAATAAACTTCGCTTGGAAGGAATCCTGGGATAACTCAGAGTGGAAGGGACCTGCATCCGATGGATTGTCCCTTCCTGGGCAGGTGATGGGATCTTCTCTCCTGGTGCTGTGGCTTGGAAAGCGCTTGGGAAGGAGGGAAAAGGTTGGAAAAGTGAGAGACCGGGAAGCACGGCCGGCAGCGCTGCGGGTTAAACCCGGCTCGCTCCGAGGGCTGGGCTTTGACCACAAAGCCTCATCCCGATCCCAGGGGAGGATGTCGTGGGTGTCCTGGGCTCCCATCGCGTCATGGCGCCGGACACTCCGGCATTTCCCATTCCAGAGCTCCGCCTCTGGCTGAGCCGGAGCTTCTCCTGCCGGAGTTTATTTAAGCCCAGCAGCACCAGAATGGCTTTTGCAGGAGCCTCGTTAAGCCATTATTGCATCTATTAATAAAGCAGAACATTTCCTCCGCTGGACATTCATCCCTGGGTGGATGCACTCCATGGGGTGGGAAAGGGGCCTCTGGACAAATCTGGAGTGAGGAAATTGATGGATCAGGTTACTCCTGGAAAATTAACCAGTGTTCGTCCACGGAAAAGCAGGAAAAATGGATCCAGGGAGCCCCCAGAGCCATCGTGCGGTTCGAGGTGGGGGAGGTTAATTTATAGGGAAGCCCCTTGGGATAAATTAAGGATTACAGGACCTGGAATGTTGGAATTGTCTGAGCCACCTCCGGAGTCTCAGCGAGAGCCGTTATCAGCTACTGCTGATGAGGGGCTGGAGACCCCCCGGGGATAATTAATTAATGTCTTTGTCCCACTCATCCCCAAAATTCCCCATCTCCTGGGGACTGTTGTCCCTTCCTGGACAGCTGATGGGATGAGGTGACCTGCTGGTCCCTTCCACTCCAAGTTATCCAATGATTCCTTCCAAATGAAGTTTATTTGGGAACTGCTCCCCTTTCCTGTCTCTCCTGCCACGTTCTGAGCCATCCCTAGCTTTGTGTGGATGAGCTCCACAGGCTGTTTTCCCAGGATCAGGGATGGAGCCGGTCCAGCCTTTCACCTGCGTTGTGCCTTTTCGTGGCAATTCCACACGAGTTTTCCAGGGAAACTTCTCATCTTGAAGAAATCGGGAGAATCCATCGCTTCCCTGCTTCATCCCCCTCAGTGCTTGTTTCCACTTGGAATTTGTCTGACTCCCAGACATTCAGTCCTGCTCTGCCTTTCACCACCTGGATAGGGATTCCTGCAGGACCCGGATTTCACTCGTTGGGAAGGAGTCGGTGGGATGGGATCAAACCAGATCCCACTTTTTTGATAAGCTGAGTGAAAATTATTGAGCTCCTGCTGCCTCAGGAATAATTTCTCTGTGTTTTCCTAAGAATAATTCCTTAACTCCTCTTCCTTTCAGAAATCTGGGATGCAAACTCAGCCCGGATTTCCCTCATCCGTCCTGGGGAGGAAATCACCGAGGAGAATTCATCTCCCTCCAACATCTGCCTTTGGAGATCCCATTCCATTTTCCCTTCTCCGAGCTTTGGGATGCGACCCGTCCTCAGGTAACTTTGGGTCTTAAATCTTTGGAGCAGCTGGTTTTTTGGGAGATGTTGTGGCTTCCCCATCCCTGGGCGTGTCCAAAGCCAGACTGGATGGGTTTGGAGCGACCTGGGATAGTGGGAGGTGTCCCATGGCAGAGGGTGGGATAAGATGGGCTTTAAGGTCCCTTCCAATCTGAAACATTCCAGGTTTCCATGCTTCCCGACTCTTCTTTTGTCGGGGGAGCTGTGAGCATTCAGATTCCTCCAAATTTCTCCGAGTTCCTCATTTTATTTTCAAGGAAAACCTCTCCAAGTCCTCTCAAAAATGAGGTTTCAGCGTTGCTGTGAAGTCCAGGCTGGCCAAGCCGGGAAAGCACGAGCCGGCCTGTGCTTGACTGGCTTTGGTTGGCCTCCTTTGGCTGTGGGAATGCTGCTCCTGCTCGGAATGCCACAGGCACAGGTGTGGGATCAAAGGCACCCGTGGGAGACTCTCTAAGGCCCCTTTTCCCCCGGCTGACCGGGAGTGGCCACAGGTTCGGGGCCACCGCTCGGCCCCGGCTTTGTCCGCCCGTGGCCGCGCAAGTGGCCTCGACCGTGGAGGCTGGGAAAATAAGGACAAACTCCTCGGCGCCGGGAGCTGGAGGATTTTGCAGGGGGAAGGTGTGAATGACTGGAAAAGGGTTAGAGGGCTGGAACACTTTTCCCATGGGAAAAGGCTGGGGGAGCTGGGAATGTTCACCTGGAGAAGGGAAAAATCCAGGGAGAGCTCCGAGCCCCTGGCAGGGCCTGAAGGGACTCCAGGAGAGCTGGAGAGGGACTGGGGACAAGGGATGGAGGGACAGGACACAGGGAATGGCTTCCCACTGGGAAAGGGGAGATTGGGGTGGGATCTTGGGAAGGAATTCCTGGGTGGGAGGGTGGGGAGGGGCGGGGCTGGAATTCCCAGATTTGCTGTGGCTGCCCCTGGATCCCTGGGAGTGTCCAAGGCCAGGTTGGACACTGGGGCTTGGAACACTGTGGGATAGTGGGACGTGTCCCTGCCCATGGCAAGGCTGGAATGGGATCTCTAAGGTCCTTTAAAACACAAACCATTTCACAATTCCATGAAATTATCCCCAAGTCTGAGGTGTTTGCGGGATCTGCACCTTCTGTGGCTGGCCCAATCCCACCTCCCCCATGGAGGGATGAGCTCAGGGAATTAGGGAACATTCCAGCCCGCTTTGAGCCAGGATTTCCAGACACTCCATGTACCTTCCCAAGTTCTGTGCGGGCACTTCCAGGGATGCTCCAGCATCCTGCAGGGAGCTGCACTGGGAATGTCAGCAGTGGGCAGGGAACACGGCTCCCCAAAATGCCCTTTAGGCATGTTCCTGCTCCAGGTGTGAGGATGCAGCCAGAGGACAGGATCCCGCTGGCAAAATTCCTGCAGGTCCCTCTAGAGCAGTGGTCCCACATTTCCTACTGAGTAAGAATCGTGGAATCATGGAATGGTTTGGATTGGAGGGACCTTAAAGCTCATCCAGTTCCACCCACGGACACCTCCCACTGTCCCAGGGTGCTCCAAGCTCCTCCAACCTGACCTCGGACACTTCCAGGGATCCAGGGGCAGCCACAGCAAATCTGGGAATTCCAGACCAGCCCCTCACCACCCTCCCATGCCGATAAATCCCAGGATAGTGGCTAAAATGGAATTTCCTTCTGTTCCGTGTCTGCTTTGGGAATGTCGGTTGAGCGTCCCGGTGTCGGGTGCTGGGGCAGGGAGAGGAGCCTGACCCCAGATCAGGATCCCCCCATCCCACACTCCTGGCTTTTGGGGGCAGAGACCTTCTCGAGGTATCCACGTGATGGTGGGGACAGGGAGAGGAATTTTTGGGATGTTTCTCTGTGGGGTGAATTTCACTGCCGGTGCAAATCCAAGTGGAAGGGAGCAGGGGCTGCCCAGCCCCATCCCACCTGTGCCTGAGGGGGTGTGGAAGTGCCCGAGGGAGCTGTCGGGAACACGAGTGTGGAAGGGAGCACCCGAGGCCGGACACGGTTTTTTTGGGATGCTGCTTAATCCCGATCCCGATCGCCCCCATCCAAGAGCTCTTGGAGCCGGATTCTGGCGCTGGGCGTCGGGATCCAACACTTTCCATGGCTGTGCTGCCTTGCCGCCCTCCGCAGGTCCCGTATCCAGGCTCAGCCCATCCCGTATCCAAGGGAAACAGCCCCGGCCTGGCTCGCGGCGCTCCCCCCAATCCCAGTATCCCAAAATAACCGCGCTCTGCTGCACCTCCCCCCCAATCCCAGCATCCCAAAATAACCGCGCTCTGCTGCAGCCAGACTCCGAGGGCAGCCGGGCACTGGAGCAGCAGCCGGAGCCAGCTGTGCCAAAGGGCACCCGCAGCATTCCCGGGCAGTTTTTCCACGGCTTTGGCTGCGGCCGCCGCTGGAGCAGCGCGTGGGACGGGTGTGAGTCAGCCCAGGAGTGGCTCTGGATGCGGAGGTGCCGGGGAGATGCTTCCGGAGGGGGATCCGCGCTGAGCGGGAGAGCGCGGAGGGGTGCGGGGATTCGGGGATGCAGGAGCTCGTCCAGCTGCCAGGATTCCCTCCGGTTTCTTGGAGAAACCCAGTTGTCTCTGTAATTATCACCGCAGGCAATTCCCAGTGTTGTTTGGGAAGTTTTTCTACGCACGGGCTGGACCTGGAGCTTTCTCTTCCCTCCCCCTCCTCCCTCTCTCCGCTGGGTAAATCCAGGTCCCTCCCTTTTCCTTCCCGGAAAAGTCTCTCCCGGCCCAGGAGCCAGAGCTGGAATTTCGGCTCATCCTGAATATCCGCCCTTCCATCTGATCCCAATCCAGGCTCTGACCTGGAACAGCAGGAATCTGCACTCGGAGCTCCGGGATATTTCTTAGCACCACTTCCAGAGGCTGTGATTGGATGGGATCCAGAGAAGCCCAAATGAAATTCCCGGGGGCAGTTTGGGTTCTGCAGGCACCGAGGAAATCCAAACATTAAAAAGGAGGAAAAACTTGAACCCCTCTCCCCCCAAGGTCCCCCAACACCTCATTTTCCTGGGCAGGGTTTGGATTTGGCATTCAGTGAATCTCCAAACACCCCCAAAATCCGGGAGTTCTGCAATTCCACCGTGCCTTTTCCCTGGGAATCTGGAAACACCTTGTTAGGGAAAGGGGCTTTGCAATTATCCCGAGTGCTCAGATGGAAAAAATGAGCTCAGCTGGGGCTTTGCCAAGGTTATCCCAACAGTGGCAGGGCGGGAATGAGGTGGCAAAGGCACTTCCCAGAAAATCCGAGCTTAAGTGTGAGGCAGGTTCGCTCTGAGCTTTCCAGGAACAATCCCAGCTCCAGCCCTGCTTCCCAGAGACGCCTGTTGCAAAATTCTTCGGCAGCTGAGTAGCACTGGAGTGGGAAAATTTGGGATGAAGCCTGACTGTGACCACCAGATCCCACAGCTCTGGATAGCGGGAACATTCCCTTGCCCAGCACCTGGGAGCTGGAGGTCCTTTTGGGCTCCACTGGGATGGGAAAATCCCACTTGGAGGATTGGGGGATTCCGCCTTCCAGGACCTGGCGTTCTGCATTGGTTCCTGGGGTTGCATGGATCACATTTTCCTGTTTATGGGAATTTTTGGCGGCTGAGTATCAAAGCTGTGCTCGGCAGGCCATGGATTTCCTCTGGAGGAATTCCCACTGGGAATGTGGGAGGTGGCACCTGAGGCTAAACAGGAGGAGCAGATGGGTCAGCAGAAGGAGAAGCGGAAGAGGGAATTGGTTTGTGATTCCTTCACACACCAAACAGCAGAAAATATGGGAATTTTAGGTAAAATGGAGTTAACGGGGTGGGAGAAGCAGCCGGAATCTGTTGTAGATTGGGTCAAGGTGGGAAAAAACCAGGAGAATGGACATTTTCGTGGAAAAATCTTCAAGATTCTGGTTCCCTGCCTTGTGTCCCTGTGTGTGGGCTCGGGAAAGGCACGGATTCCGTCCTGGGAGAGGAATTGCAATTTGTGGACTCCTCCAAGCTGGTGGTTGAGCAATCCTGAATGCCCAAACTTCTCCAGGCTGTTTGGAGCTGATGGACTGGATTGAAGTCCCCGAAATTCCCTGATTTGTCTTGTTTGAGGCTTTGCTGGTGCCTCTGCGTGGAGGGTGTTCGATCCTGCTCGGATCCAGGGAGATCCTGTTAATCCGAGGGAGATGGGAAGCAAATAAGCACCCAAAATTTAATTTAATTAATTAATTATTAATTTTAATTAATTGCTCCACCTCTAAGGGAGGACAACGCTGCAGAAAGGAGGGACAGAGGCCGAAACGCCAGCTCTGGAGCAGTGGAGTTGGAATGAAGGATGAGTTTGGCACGAGAGGGGAGCAGCTGTGGTGGGAATTCCGAGGGCAATTCCGGCTTCCCGGTACCTTTGCCCAGGTAAGAGGTCACTGGAGCTCCGGCAGCAGGCACAGGGATCGGATTGGAACCAGATGTCAGGAAGTGCGAGCTCCAAACGTGTGGAAGGGCCTCCCGGCCATGGCGGCACGGCCCGAACAAGGGGTCATTCACCGAGCAGTTATTGGCATCCCGCGGTTTCGGGCCTCCAGGAGCTGAGTGGGGCTGCCAGGAGCTTTCCCGGGAATTCCAGGGAGATCTGGCTGGGAGGTGGTGGGATGAATGGAGCTCCCATTGACCGTGGAAATGCTCCTGAGAGGGTTTTGCCTCAAGCCACGGCTTGGGAAAAAACAAAAATATTTGGGAAAAGAGGCCAGGATCTCTCTCTCTCCCTCAGCTTTCCTGCTGGGACATCCACTGGAGCTTCCATGAGCTGTGTTTTCCATGTTTTCCATTGGGAAGCTGTTGGGTGTTAAACCATCCAGGCAAAAAATCTGAGGTTGTTCGGTCCAGGGCTGCTCCGGGTGTTTAAAACAGGTTGGGAGACTCTGGGAAGCAGATTCCATAAATTATCCGGGAGTTGTGGTCGGAGCAGGGATATCTGGGTGAGATTTTCTTGCCTGGCTTTTGTAGGAGGTCGGACTCTTTGGACATACGGAGTTTTTTGTGCTCCTGCAATCATGGAAATTCACGTTGTCTTTCCTCTTTGTTATCCCACTCACCTCCAATTTATATCAGCTTGGCCCAAAAAACAAGTAGGATGGATTTGGGAAAGATTCTCCCTTTTTTTTTTTTTTTTTTTTTTTATTGATAAACCTTCAAGAAAGATGGTAAAAAGTTTTGAGGCTGGAATTGTGGCTTATGATTTTAATTTTTTTTTTTTCAGTTTTCCTTTCTTCCCCACTCTTTCTGCTCCCAAAACCTTGCCACCAAAATCTCGCCGGTCATTCCTGGAAGTGTCTAAGGCCGGGCTGGATGGGCTTGGAGCAACCTGGAATAGTGGGAGGTGTCTCTGTCCGTGGCAGGAGGTGGCACTGGATGGGCTTCAAGGTCCCTTTCCATCCAAACCATTCCAGGATTCTGGAGCCAGGCTGGGAGAGCTGGGAATGTTCCCCTGGAGAAGGGAAAAATCCAGCGAGAGCTCCAAGCCCCTGGCAGGGCCTGAAGGGGCTCCAGGAGCGCTGGAGAGGGACTGGGGACAAGGGATGGAGGGACAGGACACAGGGAATGGCTTCCCACTGGGAAAGGGGAGATTGGGCTGGGATCTTGGGAAGGAATTCCTGGCTGGGCTGGAATTCCCAGATTTGCTGTGGCTGCCCCTGGATCCCTGGAAGTGTCCAAGGCCGGGTTGGACACTGGGGCTTGGAGCACCCTGGGACAGTGGGAGGTGTCCCTGCTCCTGGCACGGGGTTGGATCAAGATGATCTTTAAGGTCCCTTCCCACCCAAACCATTCCAGGATTCCTTGATCTTACACCAGACCAGTTTTCCAAGCTCAAGCTGATCCAGTATTTGGCTTCTTTTCTGACTGCATCCCTTGACTTTTCCACACCCTCCATTTCCTGCAGGAGGAGGAAGGTTGGGATACAAACTCATCCCATGGAGAAGAGCTTATCCCGGTGAATATTCGGAGAACCACCAGCTCCAGCTGCTGAGCACTCTCCGGTGGACAGATCCCACTGAGGGGCAGGAGAAGATGTCCCAGTCCCTGCCTGATGTCCCAGGAAGTGTCCATGGAGCTGCTCCAGCTCCCAAGGTCGAAGGAAGCTGCTCCATAAGAAACGGGACACACCTGGAGGGAGCTGGTTTTCGATGGAGCCACCATTTATGGGTGTGGTTGTGGAAACTGTTCCCGCAGGATCCATGGAAAGAGGGTTTGTTGGCCCTCACGGGACTCCAGGAGTGGAGCTGCTGGAGTTTGGATTGGTCTCTTCAAAGCATCCAACAAGAGACCCTTTTTGAGGGAAAATATTCCCAAGGTTTGTGATGGGGAAGGCGAGCATTTAAACCTGGATCAGATCCTCTCTCTCTGCCTGATCTCCACAGCCCTGGAATGTGCCACACCTGGGAAGGCGACGCTTCCCTCCCCTGGCTGAGTGGTTGCATTCCCACCTTGCTCCCAGATGGATTTAGGGAGGTGAAGGAATGTCCAGCCGAGGGGATCCCTTATTTATTCTTTAATTAAACTCCAAGAGAGAGCAGATGCCCTCAGATTTCCCAAAACGCTGGAAGATCTGAGCATCCGTGGGCAGGAATCAATGCCGGGATTGGAGGGAATCTCTGGAGCAAGGGGACACCCTTAACTTCCCTCTGCTTCTTCCAAGTGTCACCGAGTGGAAAAGTCCAAAGGGTTTTGGCTTTCCAAGCACTCACTTCATGGCTTTGGAATGACTTCGGAACTGTTCCTCTCCGACCAAAAATAACCCCAAAAGTTCCCTGTTCTCCCCACCCCTCCCAGGCCCCGTGACTTTAAAAGGATTTGTGCCTTGAGAAAATAAACCCAGATGAATTCCCATCCGCAGAGACCATTCCAAAGGTCTGTGTCTCCTCCTCCCTGCTCCATGGAAAACCACGGCCCTGGCCAGGGCTGGAAGAGGAGCCATTCATAAGTTTGATTTCCCAAATGGAATCCCGAGGAATGGTCTCAGTCATTCCTAAATGAGCTCCGTGGGGATTCCGCTCCCGGCGTGTGCCAGGTTATCCGTGGAAAACCGGACAATGTCCTCGGCACGTTTTTGGGGTGACCTTGTAACCAAGGGATGTCTGGGAAGAGAACAGCCTCAGCAGTGGGATAATCCCCTTCTGGAAATTCCCGTTTTTTCCCTCAATTTTCCACCCGGTGCTTGAGAGAGGGATTTTAAACAGGAGATGCTGCCTCACCTTTTTATCCCTAAAGTAGGGTTTGAAAGGGTGTTTTGGAGGACTGGAATGACTTTGGAATTCCTTGAGGCTGGAAAGGGTGGATTTTGGAATTGCTTGAGGCTGGAAAGGGTGGAGATTGGAATTGCGTGAGGCTGGAAAGGGTGGATTTTGGAATTGCTTGAGGCTGGAAAGGGTGGAGATTGGAATTGCGTGAGGCTGGAAAGGGTGGATTTTGGCGTTCCTTGAGGCTGGANGAGTTCCTTGAGGCTGGAAAGGGTGGATTTTGGAGTTCCTTGAGGCTGGAAAGGGTGGATTTTGGAATTGCTTGAGGCTGGAAAGGGTGGATTTTGGAATTGCTTGAGGCTGGAAAGGGTGGATTTTGGAGTTCCTTGAGGCTGGAAAGGGTGGATTTTGGAATTGCTTGAGGCTGGAAAGGATGGCTTTGGGATTTCACTGGGGTTTGAGAGGATGCCTTTTGGAATTCCTTGAGGGTTGGAAAGGATGGCTTTTGGAATTCCTTGAGGGTTGGAAAGGATGGCTTTTGGAATTCCTTGAGGGTTGGAAAGGATGGCTTTTGGAATTCCTTGAGGGTTGGAAAGGATGGCTTTTGGAATTCCTTGAGGACACGGAGGATGCGGAGCAGGCCCTGTTTTCCCGTCTGGAGGTGACCTGGCCAAGCCTCAGGGTGGTCACAGGCGCCATATCCAAGGTGGGCGGAATGCTGGTTTCATTCCCAGCAGTTTGGAGCTATCAGGGAGCAAATCCAGCCTCCGTCCGTGTCCTTAAACCGGACCAAATCCTCGGCCTGGGTCTGTTTTAGGTCGATCCTAGGTAATTCCTTGATGTGCGGGACTTCCTTGCTTGTGCTGCTCCAGCCGGAGCTTTGTGGGGAGAAGAGCCATGGCTCCAGCTGCTTCCCGCCCGCTGGAGCGGGAATGGGAGCTCTGGACACTTGGAAGCTGCTGGAATTCCCTACACTGGATCCCACAGGAGATGCCTTTGCTCCTCGGGATGCACCCAACAGAGAATCGGCTCTGGAATGTGCCATGGATGGATGAGGAGAGCACAGGGTGCTCTGTGAGGGATCTGTGGGATTCCTGGGGAACGTTGTGGTTGGAAATGAGGCTTTCCATGGATTTAAAAGGTCGTTTTCACAGAAATTTCCCCTTGTTCGGTTTTCCTGAAAACGTTGGCAGAGAAGTGCCCAAAACTCTTCTCTTTGGTGGGTTTTGTTTTGGAGAATGCTGGAACGGTTTGGATTGGAAAGGACCTTAAAGATCCTTTAGATCCAAATCCATGGAACGTTCATTGTTCCGTGGTTTGTAATTGTTAAACTGGTGCTGGTTTTCTTCCATTCCCCTTTGGAACTCTGGGGTTTTATCAGGGTTTTGGTGATAAAACGAGAGCGGAAATGGATTTTTTTGAGAAAGCACATTTTTTGGGGGAAAGGCAGAAGGAAAACACCATTTTCAACCCTAAAATGATCTTCAATTCCAATTTTTACGGATAAAAGTCTGGTGTTACCTCATATGCATGAGCACAATGGTTGTGGATTCCCAAAACCTTGTTCTACAACAGGCTGGGAAAATTTTCCTGCTGTTTTTGGCTGGACCTGCCTCACCTTCCTCTGCCTGAGTGGTCCTGTAATTTATGACATAATTTAGGAGCAGGATTTTTCCTGGAGTTTCCTGGGTTCAGGGAGCAAACTTTGCCTAAGGAATCCTTGCGCTCCTCCAGCACGGTTAACCCAGATGGGCAGGGAGAGGAAACACCACGGAATTCCCTGGGAAATCCTCTGGACACGGGTGGGGAGCGCTGACACACCAAAAGAAACGTGGAAAAGCAAATCTCGTGATGTCCAACACATGGAATGATGAACCACCTACAGTTTAACAAGGGAATCGGGACACGGGAATGGCTTTTCCCAGGCTGCTCCAATCTGGTTTTAATCCCAGCCTAGGGAAGCCGGGATGGGAAGCAGGAGGCCTATCCATAATGTGTCCATACAGAAACGTTTCTCATCTTGGAATGCACATGTGGAGTTTTATTTCCCGTAATTGCCCACCAAGACACGTTTGACGTTGTAATTCCCGATGTTCCTTGGCAGCCAGAGGGTTTTTCCCACCAATCTATTGCTCCCACACGGTTGGGAGAGCACCTCCGGCTCTTCCTCCCCTCCCTGCTCCAGGCTGAGTTGTTCCAGCCTGGCAGAAACCAGGAGAGGAGCCAAGTTGTGCTCCCAGGCACAGAGTTTCTCCTAAAACACGGATCCCACCTAAAGTTTCTCCTGAAACGCGGACCCCCTTCCAGAGCTTCTCCTAAAATGTGGATCCCTTCTGGAATTTCTCCTAAAACGTGGATTTCTTGTACCAGCTACCTGTTCAGATGTGCCCCCTCTGAATTCCCGTGGCAGAGCATTCCCAACAATATTTATTTTCCTGGGTTCTCGCAGGGGTCAACTGTGATACTCCAAAATCCTGTGGTTTGGACTTGGATTTGGACAGTGAGGTCTCCATTATTGGAGATCGCGGCCTAAAAGCCCGGCCTTGCTAGGACAGCCCAGAACCTCTCATTATCCCAGAGTTTGGCCTAAAGTTGGATGAATCTGGAGTCTTCTGGAGAAGAGTTTTCCTGGTCAATGTGGATAATGCGGGATAATGTAGGATCCAGGATGGAAAGGAACAGTTCCTTATTCCTCCAGTGATGAAAAAGGTCTGGATTGGGTGGGGAGTCACAGAATTATAAAATCCTGGAATGGCTTGGGTGGGAAGGGATCTTAAAGCCCTGCCATGGGCAGGGATACCTCCCACTATCCCAGGTGGCTCTAAGTCCCATCCAGCCTGGCCTGGGGACACTCCCAGGGATCCAGGAGCAGCCACAGCTTCTCTGGGAATTCCATCCTAGCCCCTCCCCACCCTCACAGCCGGGAACTCCATCCCAAACTCCCATCTCTCCCTGCCCTCTGGCAGTGGGAAGCCACTCCCCGTGTCCTGTCCCTCCAGGCCCCTGTGGGAAGTCCCTCTCCATTCCAGATCCAGTAAAGATCTCCTGGTGACTGGAACCACCTGGAAAGGGACACCTGGGCAGCTGCTGCTCGTTGACCTCGTGGTGAGCAATATTTTGGGAGAACGGTTGAGATGATGCAAGAAGGAATCTTGGGATGAGGGAGGAATATTCCCAAACTGACGGCTGGGAGGGAGATTGGATGAGTTAGAGCCAGAGATGCCATAAGGATGCAGAAAAAACCATGGGATTCCTGCATTAATATATAGGAATATTGCTCTTTTATTTTCTCCAAGCAGACAAATCCATGATCTTGAAGTGTTGGTGACTGAAACTTCCCGGAGCTCCTGTGGGATGTCCTGATGCGCCTCCGGCTGGAGAAGAGAGACTTGGACCAGGATAATTATTCCAAAGGACTTGGATATGCAAAGAAAGCCCTAAAATCGCTCTTTTCTCTCCTAAATTCTGTAAAACCAAGGTCAGAAATGTGGGGCTGTTCCCCTCGGAGAATCCACCTCAGAGAGCGAAGACTGAGATTTGGGAATGGAATTCCCTCTCCGCTGGTTCTTCAGGAAGCCAAATATCCCAGCCTGGGCTGTCTTTCCTAAAGGCAGGTGAGATAAATCCAACTTCTAACATCTTGATCCTTTTCCATGAGGTTGAGCTTCCAAGGTCTTCCACCACATTATTTTCTCTTGGATTTTCCTTGGATCTATCCAACTTTAAAACACCATTTCTGCCACCTGTACCCGGTATTCCAGCCTCTGCCTTGTCAGGGGTTTCTGTGCTGTAATAATTCTCCTTTTATCCTATTTTCCATCACTTTTTAGGGAAATTAAGCCGGTCTTCTTCCCCATTTAAATATTCAAGCCCTCAAAAAAACCCCCCCGGTCCTCATTTAAATATTCAACACTCAAAAATCGTTGTCTTTCTGCTCTCTGGCTGTGGTGGATTTTCCCTGTTTTCTGCATGTTCCACTGGATTTTATTCCCTAAAAAAATCCATGGGAGCCAGAGCACTCAGCCCCTGGATAATGCTGGCCTCCTCCTCCTTCTCACTTTGCCACCTTTTGTGACTTCCAGAGCTGCCGTCAGCTGATGACAACCTCTGGGCAGGGCAGCAGATCCTGCCAAATATCCTTTCCCACTGGAATAACAGCTCCCAGCTCCCTCCCAGTCCCAACCCCAATCCATGGGGTGTGGGGTTTATTCCCGCAGCAGAAGCTGTTGCAGCCCAGGGTTGTGCCACGTGAACTCCGGCACCACACGGAAGTTTTGGCTCTGCCTGGAAGAGCCTCTTTGATGAGCAGAATTCCTCATTTTGCGAGGAGGTCAGGCCCATTTCCCATGGAAAACACGGACCGACGCTTGCTGCCAGTGCAATTATTTGGGAGGTGGGGCGGTGTCACCTGGGATAATTTTATCCAAATTCCAGCTGGGTGTCTGATCCCGGGTTCCTTCTCCAGGCCCTCCAGCAGCTGAATCACCTAATCTGGCTCAGACATCTGGCTCCCAGTGGGATGACTGCTTGGAATTGCCCGCCTGTCTCCAGCGACTGGGGAAAACGAGCAGGGATTCACTCGGAGGCAGCGCTATCCCAGAGAAAACGCCGCTCCTGTTAAAACGTTGGCGCGGCCTTCCCAAGGCTTGCTCCAAAGGTTGGGAAATGCGTTGTTCCCTTTCAGGAGTCTCGTGAGTCACAGTCTGCGGAGTTTCAGGATGAATCCTCAAGACACAATTCCAAGATCCCCTCCCAGCCCTTTCCCTTTATCCAGAAACGTGGTTAGGCTCAGCCCAAGTTAATAGGACGGCGTTTGCTAGACTGCTCCTGGTTTTCCAGCTATCCACAGGCTTTGATCCATGAGCTCTGTGTATCATCCCAGCTGGAAAGGAAATGGAAGTGGTGTTCCCTCAGGAAATCCCTCAGGAGCAAGAGGAATTGGAGGGGAAGTTGCCCATGGAGTGAGGACGGAAATGCCAACGGGATTCCTGCTCCTGCCCTGGGAGCTGGGCGGGATGGGCAGAGCCGGTGGGAACGCTCCTGGGAATTGCACCAGCACAGGATCCAGAGCTGGGCCAGGAAAGGCTGACCTGCTGCAGGTTCCTGAAGATGGGATCTCTGGGATCCAAGGTCTCATTCCAGGTGTGCGGGAATGGGAGATCATTCCATGCTTGGATAATGGACGGCTCATTAACGACCCATCTGTGTCGTAGCTCCCTGCAAACTCCAGCTGGGATAAGGAAGGGGTGGATTTCTCCAATGAATCCATGGAAAAGGAAGTGGGAGACATGAGCTGAACATGGATAAAAGGGAAATGGAGGAGGTAGAGAGGGTGATTTCCCCTGGGATTATCCATGCGGTGTCACATGGAGATGACTCCAGCCAGGTCCCAATGTCACCTTTGGGATCATCCCATCAGGAACGGGGTGTGGAAGGCTTGCAGTTATCCTAAAATAACTTTTCATTCCTGCTTGTCCTTGCATTCCTCCCTTTCCAGGGAGAGAAGCAAGGGAATAAAATCATGGAATAAAAAGCAGGGAATAAAAGCAGGGAGACTGGAACAGCACTGGAAAGACAGGGATATGCAGCTGGAATTAGGAACTGCTGAAACAGCCAAGCATTCAGCAGCTCTTAATTACAAATAAACCAAATAATTGCATTTTGGGACCTGCTAATTTGTAATGGGGAGAGAAAAGGAGAAACAAATCAAATTGAGGGCTGCAGCCAATTAATTAATTGCTTTGATAAGAAATAGGATTAAGTAGGGATGCTCTGCCAGGGTAGAAAATGTGCCTGCCTGGAATTCTCCTGGGAAACATTTGGAATGAGTGGAGCTGAAAGGATTTTATGGAAATCTCTTGGTTCATCCTTGGAGCGCTTTGTTCCCTCTTGCATTTTGTCGAATCCTGGAGGGGCTCTGATGTAGTTAATCACTAATAAGTGGTTAATCATTAATTAGTGTCAGTTTGGTTCCGTTAATAAATAGGGATTTTTTGGGAATCAATTTTTCTTTGAGGAAGGACAAATCTTGCTATGGATGAAGGGAGATGGGAACATCTTGGGGGTGGTATTGGTTGGATTTTGGACTTCTTTTCCCAGCTCGCAGATGGAGCTGCAGCTGCAGGGCCTGGCAGCAAAACCGAGGAGTGGTGAGAGGTTTGGGAACAACATAAAATCATGGAGTGGTTTGGGATGGATGGGACCATCCAGTCCCACCCCTGCCATGGGCAGGGACACCTCCCACTGTCCCAGGAGGATCCAAGCCCCAGTGTCCAGCCTGGCCTTGGACACTCCCAGAGACCCAGGGGCAGCCACAGCAAATCTGGGAATTCCAGCCCAGCCCCTCCCCACCCTCACAGGGAAGAACTTCTTCCCAAATCTCAACCCTATCTCTCCTCTTTTAGTTTAAACTCATTTCCCACTTGTCCTATCCCTAAGTTTCCAGGCAAGAAGGGAGATATTTGGATACAGCAGAATTCCCTCCATCCCACCTCAAATCCTGCACATGGAGCCGGGAAATCCCCAGGTGTGCTGTGCTTTGAGAACCTTTGGGAAGAGTTTCTATTCCATCTTTTTTCATGTGTCCAGGGCTGGCTCTTCAGTCTTGGAGCATTTGGGATATTTGCATTCCCCACAGTCCCTGGCGGGAACAGCAGAGCCATCGGAGGAAACGCGGATTCGGAACCGGATCCAGGCTTGGGAGCTTTAATCTCCCTCTCTGACGGGCCGAGCTGAGAGCTCCGAGCCGAGGAGTCCCAAAAGGCTTCAGCTGGAGCCCAAGTGTCCGGGACACGGCATTCCGAGGGAGACCAGGGCCAGCTGGAACGGGTCCAGGGGAGAGCAGCAGGAATGATCGGAGGTCCAGCAAACATGACCTCCACGGAAGGACAGAAAGAGTTGGGATTGTTTAGTCTGGAGGGGAGATGAGTGCAGAGGGATTTTCTGGGAGACTGGGAGTGTGCAAAAGGGGACTGGGGAAAGGAGGAGAGGAACCTGCTCCTGGAGCCCACCGCAGACAAAATGTTGGGATCCAAACCCAGGAGCGGGACATTTGTGTGGGACAGGAGGAGAGGGTTGGTCCTGGTGAGAGGTGGAACTGGTCCCAGGAGGGAGAAAAATGGACTAAAAAACCTGAAAAACCCTCTTTTCCTTAATTTTTTTTTTTTCTGGATTTGGTTGTAGTTTGATCCTGGTCTGGTGCCCTCCTGGATGGGGAACATGGGATGGAAGACGTGGGTGGAAAACCCCAAAGAGATAAGCAGGAGGAGGAATCCCAAGGCAGGAGCAAAACCAAACATCTCCAGGCCATTTGGGAGTCCCCAACGAGGTGGGAAGGTCCCCCCATGGTCACATCTCTGCAGGTAAAGGAGAAGAAAGGATGGAGTGGGAAAATCCATTCCCTGGTGAGCTCCAAGGCCTTCTCTCCACCATTATCCCCATCCTTCTCCCTCATTTGGGTAGAAACCTCGCAGGGAGCTGGACTTGGGAGATGTGTCGGAATCTAATCCTAAAAACCTCCTCTACTCAGCATTTTTTGGACTTCATCCCCGGGATGTGCCCAGTTTGGGGCTCTCCCAGTACAGCCAAAGCATTCCTGAACTGGGGAGCCCATGGGAGAGGGATGGGGCCTGGAGAAGGTGCTGGGGAGGGCGAGGGGGACACAAGGGGATCCTTGCAGATCTTCAGGATCAGCCTGGAAAAGCCCTGAGCAGCCTGCTCTGATCTGACACCGCTTGGAGCACGAGGATGAACTGGAGACCTCCGGAGGTCCTTTCCAGCCTGGATTATTCCAGGATTCCAGAATTCCAAGCTGTCTGTATCTGTCAAAACCCTTGAGGCCAAGGATTGCTGTCACCAGGAGGGATTGGAGGGAGATCCTCAAGGAAAAAAGGATGAAAATGGGCTCTGCTCACATCAGTGAGGTTCCTTCTTTTAATTTTTATTTTATTTTGTTCCTATTGTATTTTATTACATTTTCCCCCCTTTTTGAAATTTTTCCTCTTTTTTATTTTTCCTATTTTATTTTAAATCTTTTTTATTGTTTTCCTCTTATATTTTTTCTTCATTTTAATTTTTCTAATTCCTTTCCTTTCCCCGTTTTCCTTTCCCCTTTTTTTTTTTTTTTCTTCTTTTTTTTTTTTTCTCTTTTTTATTTTTTTTCTCTTATATTTTTTCTTCTTTTTTTTTTTTTCTCTTTTTTATTTTTCCTTTTTTATTTTTAATCTTTTTTATTGTTTTTCTCTTATATTTTTTCTTCATTTTAATTTTTCTAATTCCTTTTCTTTCCCCGTTTTCCTTTCCCCGTTTTCCTTTCCCCGTTTTCCTTTCCCCGTTTTCCTTTCCCCATTTTCCTTTCCCCGTTTTCCTTTCCCCATTTTCCTTGGTTTTATTTTATTCCCATTCCCTATTTTAATTTTTTTTTCCTTTTTTTAAAGTTTTATTTTATTCCTGTTTTACTTTGATTTGTTTTCTCACAGTTTTTGCCGTTTATTTTCATATTCACTTTTATTTCCTTGTTTGGATTCCTCTCCCCGAGCTCCGGGATGCTCCAGGCCCTTGGCAGGGATTTTGAGGCCATAAATGACTTTTTGTGGCCTGTTTGAACCCCAGACCAGGCCTCCAGGTGGGATAATCCGTGGTTCATCCCAGATGCTGGAATCTCCCTGATAACGAAGATCCACGGCACTCTTCCCAGAGTTTGTCAGGAACTGGGATGACTTTGGTGTCCAAATTCCGGGCACGGAGAAACCCTGGTGGTGAAAATTCCTATCACTGTTCTTCAGAATTCCCAGCTTTATATCTGAATATTCCCTCATTTCCAGGTGCCTTGGAGAGAAGGAAGAGTGTGAGCAACTTGCTTTCCACGCCCTCACGGAGCGACTGCCAGCATGGAGAGCAATCCTTACATCCCAAGGAACTGTGGATGCTCCATCCCTGGAAGCGCCCAAGGCCAGGTCGGATAAAGCTTGGAGCAACCTGGGGTAGTGGGAGGTGTCCCTCATGGAATGAGGTGATCCTGAAATTCCCTTCCACCCCAACCCATTCTGCGATTCCACGATCCCGTGCCCGGATTTTCCCGGATTGGGGCAGCCCCTGCTCCCCGAGCTCCTTCCCGTGGTCCAGGCGTGCTCGGCATCGCGTTGTGCTTCCTGCAGGGAACACCCTGCCTGGATCCAGCCCATCCCTACCCCAAGGACGATTCCCGAGAGCCCTCCAGGAGCAGGATTCCCACCCCAGCCCCGGGGGAGGGCGGATGTTCCCCAATCCAAGAGGTTGGGTCTCACCGCTAGGAATGTTTCCCCTGACGGCCAGTGCTCATTTTCCATTCCTTAATCCCATCCTGTGATTCCTGGTTATTCCCCTGTCGGTCTGACCCAAACAATTCCTCCCTCTCCCGGATATTTCTGTCCATCCGCAGACAGTTGTCCTCCTTCCCTGTTTTCCAGCCAAACTATCCATATTTAGCTCCTCTGGTTTTTTTCCTCATAAGTCCATCCTTCCAGCCGCTTCATTTTGTCCCACTTGGACTTCTCTCCAAGAATTCCGGCGCTGCCGAGGTGACCAGGATCACGTCAAATCCCCCAGGACTTCAGCCCAAGGAGCAGCTTGACAGAAAAAAACTTTATTTATGGGAAAATCCCTCTTTTTTCAGGGGGTGGAACCGGGGCTTTGGTGTTCCCCGTGAGACCTGGCTCGTGTCATCCAAATATTCCATGGAATGCAGGCGCTGGGAACAGCCAAGGAGTGATGTCCTGCTGGGTTATTTTTGTCCGTGTCACGGGGAGATACTGGGAGATGAGAAGCGTTGGCCGCAGGAAAAGCGGGGATAAAGGAACCCAAGAATTCCCTTTCTAGTGGCACAGCCTGGCCCTGTCCTGATGGAGAAAAATCCCAGACTCCCTTTTCCACTTCCCTCAGGATCCTTGTGCTGCCTGAAAACAAAGGAAGTTTCTGTCCGTGCCCTCTGGCCCGAGCCAAGGCTGATGCTCACCTCATATTTTTTTGGCTGTTTTGAAGTGCTTGCTAATCCAGGCCAGAGAAAACCTTCTCCAAGATTTCCTTAAAAAGTAGGAAGAACGAAGTTAGGAAGAGAAGCTGTGGATTCCCAGCTCTGGAATGTCCAAGGCCGGGTTGGACAGGGCTTGGAGCCACCTGGAATAGCGGAAAATGTCCCTGCCTGTGGCAGGGGGTGGCACTGGATGGGATTTAAGGTCATCCCATCCCATCCCATGATTCCATGAAAAACAGGAAGCAGGCTGTCAGCACACCCAAACGATCCCATGCAATTCCAAATCCTTCGTCTCCGCATGGATAAATGAAGCACCAAGGAGCCGAGGGCGATTATGGCTCTGGAGAGCCTGGATTGCTCCTTCCCCGAGATTTCCAAACCCTTTACGCTCCGCAGGGAACGGGCCCGTTCCCAAGGCTGCCGGAGCTCCGGGAGCGTTTGGACAGCGCTCCCAGGGATGCACAGGGTGGGATTGTCGGGGTGCCCGTGCAGGGAAGGAGTTGGATCCACGATCCTTGTGGTTCCTGATTCTTCCCATCAGGATGTTCCATGGTTCCCCCACACCGCTGTGAGTGGGCAGGGGCTTGGAGCCTTGACCAGATGAGCAAATTCCCTGTTTCTGGAGCAATCCTGAGCTTCCTTCACACAAATTCCAAGAGAGGGATGGCTTTAAATCATGGCAAAACTCACGTAGCCGAAAGGGCTTTGTCCCAAAATTGCATATTTCTTGTAGCTCAACCCATCCGAAAATTCCTCCTCGGATTTAGAACAAAACCTCTCATTTTGCTCCTCCAGCCTGGTTTAAAAATAGGGAAACAACGACCTCTCCTAAAAATAGGGAGAAAAACATTTTCCTAAAAAAAAAAATCAGCTGTTTTTATTCCTATTTATTTTTGCTGCCCAGTCCCTGACTCAGCAAGGAATTTCTCCTTTGTGCACATCCCATCTTTATTCCCATCTCCTCCTGCCTCCGAGGAATTGGCTCCTGGGTCCAGACTGTGGGAATTCGGTCCTTGGGAAGTGCTGAGGGAGCAGGACGAAGGAAGGAAAGCTGGGATGAGAAGGAGCTCCGTGCCAGTGCAAAATACCTGTGGAATGGTTTAGCCTCCACTGGGAATTCATCCACAGTGGAATGGGGAGAGGACCAGGAGGGAAAAATGGGAAAACTCATGGATTGATATAAAGATTAATAGGGAAAGGAAAATCCACATGAAAAAAAGAAAACAAGGAATTCCTTCCCCACCTCTCATCCCAGGCAGGTGTTTGCCCATCCCCTACGAAAACCAGGCTCCATCCCAGGAATGACGACGTGGGAAGACAAAATGGAATCACTTGGAATGTCCCCACATTCCTTCTTTTTCCCCAATTTTATCCACTGCGAATGGTGTCCCATGTTCCAGAATATCCCTGTGGTCGTGGCTGTGGCCCCTCCCAAACTCCTGCTGCATTCCCAGCCTCTTCGCTGGGATGAGGAGCAGGAAAGACCTCAGATCTGTGGAAGCACTTCCCAAAAATAACGGAACCATCCCTGTGTTTCCAACACCAAATCCAGCCCAAATCCCAAACACAGCCCCATTCCAGCTCCTGGGAGGAATATTTACTCCAGCCCAGCCAAGCCGGCACATCCCGAATTCCGCTCTCCTCCGAGGATACAGCTGGGAGGCAGAAGGAAGTGGGATAACATCGGCTCCCTGTGGGACCTGGTGCTGCCAAGAGCAAAAATCCTGGGAGCTCTCCCAGATGGAGACCCCATTCCATGGGCTGGATCCAAGCCCGTGTTGCTCCTCTCCCACCCACTGGAGTGGAGCAGATGGATTTGAGCTCCCGTGGGACTCCTGGATAATCTGGCAGGAGCAAGGAGTGAAAAAGTGGGATTTTTTTTCCTTTAGCTCCTGCAAGGAAACTTCGCTTCTTCCTGGCACAGACACATCCGTGGGCACGGAGTGATAGGACAAGTGGGAATGGCTCCAAGCTGGAAGAGGATGGAATTAGATGGGATATTGGGAAGGAATTGTTCCCTGTGAGGGTGGGGAGGGGCTGGCATGGAATTCCCAGATTTGCTGTGGCTGCCCCTGGATCCCTGAAAGTGTCCAAGGCCAGATTGGACATCGGGGCTTGGATCCACCTGGGATAGTGGGAGCTGTCCCTGTCCATGGAAGGGGTGGAATGAGATAAACTTTCCAGCCCTTTCTCACCCAAACCATTCCATGATTCCATGAATGTCAGGATAAGGCGTTTATCTGAGCCTGGCCGTGTTTTGGGATGAAGGAGGACAATTCCCACGTCATAGAGACGAGGATAAAGAAAGGATCAAACACCGACCTTCTCATCCAGCTGGCGACCAGAAAACAGAAGTTTTCTTTCCATTTTTTCCCTGGAAACAAAGGGAAAATTGTATTCCATATAACTACCCTTTCTCCCACCTTTCCCAGCCATTTATTTGGCCTTCCCAGGACCTTTTTACAGTTCCCAGAGTCACTCCGGAATCTTTTGGGATAAAGTGGCCGTAAGTGAATTTGAGAGGAAGAGGAGCTGCGGGATTTAGGAAATTCCTTCTGGCACAAGGAGTGTGGGTCAGGAATTATAAAATGGATCCGGATCGAGTCCCGGGAGGTGGTTTGATGCGGTCACATGAGCAGAGGGCTGGAGACTGGGAAAATTCCGTGATTTTCCAGGTTTTAGGTCTTCCTTCAGCATCTGCTGCTGGCTGGGCCGGCAGACAAGGTAAAGGATTTAGCTGGAATTTTGGATTAACTCTGATCATGGATTTATAGAGGGATTCTGGCCCTATCCCTGCCCATCCTGCTTTCCCAGGGGAAGATCTGAGCCGTGGATTTGTCTTTGGACTCTCCACGAGAACGTGGTGCACCTCAAGTGTCTCCTGAAGTCCAAATACTCCACACAGAGATTTTTTTGGGAGAATTTGTGGCATTCCCATGAACACCCCTGTTCCTTTGAGCATTTTTGGCAAATCCAGGGATTTTCTGGGCACTCCAGGAGATTCCTCTAATAACGACTGGATGTGGCATTTACTGCTGAGGTTTAATTGATTGAGGTGGTTTTGGATCAAAGGTTGGATTTGATGTTCTTGGAGGCCTTTTCCAGCTTTGCTGATTCCATTCCACGATTCCATGAAGGTCCAGCTCAGGTGAGCAGTGTCCAGGATATTCCCTGCAGGATTCCAGGATTATTTTAGCCATTTTTTATGATTCCACTACAATTTCCACCTCGCTGAGGCAAAACAAATGAGAAAACGCTGCTCATTTTCCCAGAATTCCTTCCGAGGGCTTTTTTTTCCCCTTTTTTTTATCCTGATGTTCCAGCTACTGTGGATCCCCAAAGGAATAAATAGGATTCAAATAATAGAGAATAATAACAGCTCCTGAAATTTGTGACATTTCCATCTATTTCCTGCTTTTACACTGCTTTAATCCCTCTCCCCCCCTTTCTCCTGTGCTCTGTAAAAATAGAATTCCGAGCTCCAAGCCTGGGAAAATCCAAACCCCTCCCTGCATTCCCACTTCACCACCAGCAGTTCCCACAAATTGGAGATTTCCCTCCCTCCTCCATGNTTTATGGTTTTCTAGGATTTTTTCTAGGATTTTTTTTTGTTTTTTAGGGTTTTCTTTTGCACTGGACAGGAATTGGGAGATTCAGGGTGAATTGGGGTTGGAAAGGAAGGGAGCAGGGAAGGGGGGGAAGCAAATGGAAAAAAAATCCGCCACAGGAGCAGCCACAGAATTCTTCCCTGCTCCAGCTTCTCCTTTGAACTGGATACACCCCCTCTTTCCTTAATGAGGAACAAATTTCCAGGGCTCGATGGGAAAGTTTGGATGCAACATTTTTCTGACGGGTCACTGTCAGTTCACACTCCAGAACTTTTCGTTTTCCTGTCCCCACCGCCTTTTTTCCCCTTTTAAAATTTTTTTTCTCCATCTTTTTTTACCCCCCTTTTTTTTCTCCCTGTTTTTTAGGTGGAAGTGGTTCCCGAACGTGGTCCCTGGGGTTGGTGGCATCCAGGGGTCAGTGATGTCCTGCTGATGTCACTCGTGGCTCCTGGGTGACAAGGAATTGTCCCTTGCTTGGCTGTGGCACAGCTTGGCCACGGCTCTGGCACAGGGCGGGAAATGAGGAGTTTGGAATTGGGAATGAGCGGCTGGAACTGGAAAATGGGGAGTTTGGAATGGGTTTGAGATACTGGAACTGGAAAATGGGGAGTTTGGAATGGGTTTGAGATGTTGGAACTGGAAAATGAGGAGTTTGGAATTGGGAATGAGCAGCTGGAACTGGAAAATGAGGAGTTTGGAATTGGGAATGAGCAGCTGGAACTGGAAAATGAGGAGTTTGGAATTGGGAATGAGCGGCTGGAACTGGAAAATGGGGAGTTTGGAATGGGTTTGAGATGTTGGAGCTGGAAAATGGGGAGTTTGGAGTGGGTTTGAGATGTTGGAACTGGGAAATGAGAAATTTGGAATGGGTTTGAGGTTTTTAGAACCAGAAAAATTAGGAACTGGGAACAGGGAATGAGCTGTTAGAAGCAGAAAATGAGGCGTTTGGAACTGGGAATGAGCAGCTGGAACTGGAAAATGGGGAGTTTGGAATGGGTTTGAGGTTTTTAGAACCAGAAAAATTAGGAACTGGGAACAGGGAATGAGCTGTTAGAAGCAGAAAACGAGGCGTTTGGAACTGGGAAAGAGCTGCTGGAACTGGAAAATGCTCGGGTGATGCATCCCAGTGGCGAATCCTAGCAAAGCTCTGGATGTTCCTGGACAGCTCAGGGCTAATTTTATCCTCCTGGCACATTTGCCATGGAAAGGAAAGCTTTGGAGAGAGGGAGCAGCAGGAACGGAACATCCAGACCTCACCACGCTGAGACAGGGAGAGCCGGGAGCTCCTTCCCGGCACTTTCCTCCTTCCTGATGGAGCTGCACCTTCAGGGGGCTGAGCTGCCCTTCCCAACCCTTCCCAACAAATTCCCAGCCCCGGAGCTGAGCTGCCCGGGAAGTTTTGGACACTCGGCTTAGTCTGGAGCTCAAGTCAAGCCCTGCCTTGACCTCCTTGGCCCAAATTCCTGATGTTCAGCCAGGTTGCTCCGCGGCCTGGCCCAGGGTGCTCCAGCCCTGCTTCCCTGCCCAAAACCAAGGATGGTTTCCAGCCCTGGCTGGAGGCAGCACTCAGAGCGCCCGAAGCTGCTCCGGAGGGCACAACTGGAGCAGACTGGGACAGCTGGGAATGTTCTGGGAGCAGGCAGGGGAAAGGCTTTGTACGGGAAGCCAACAAAACGGGGAAGTCCTTTTTTTCCCAGTTTTCCGTGAAATTGCGGCAGCTTCTGCTGCTGGGTTCAAACAGGAGGTGCCTCCTCCGATTCCTTCCTCCTCCTCTCTGCAGCACTGGAATTCAGGGGTTTTCCCATTCTTTTTTCCCTCTTCTTTATTCCCTGCCTCTTCCCATGGGAGGAATCCATGGGGTGTTTCACCCCCCCATCCTCCCAAAAAAAATTCTCGGAGCAGCTCCACCCCCCACGAGATGATGCTGAGCCAAACATCCCCTCACGTGTCCGTGTCCCACCTTCCCTGGCTTCTCCTGGAGCATCCCAGGAGTTAATAATTCACCACGGGAATACCGAGCTGCCCTGCTGCCGCCGCTGGGGAACGCTTAACGGGCTTGATCCCTGAGTTTTTTTGGAAGCTGGGCAAAAGGGTGGGGGCCGACAGCAGGATGAGGCCCTCGAAGGGCGATTTTAGGGGAAAACAATCGGATTCATGTGTCCCACAGGCCACTCGTGACATCCCAAAGCAAGGTCAGGGGTGCTGGAGGCAGAGACGAGAGGCTGCTCTTGCTCACAGTCATTTCCCAGCGGTGTCAACAGCTCGTTACGGGGCCAGGCCTGACGACTGCTGGGCTTCGGGACGGGTGACTCATCCCCTTTGCTTTCCGAGCCGTTTTTATCCGGGATCGTGGCCTGCCTAAGCCACAGAAATCTTCCCCGCGCCTTCCCAAGGGTCGGGCACGGCAGCGCCGGGCCCGGGAGGAGAAAGGGAAAAGGTTTTTGAGTGAGGTTTCGTTGGTGGGATGCTCCAAGAGGGACAGCCTTCACTCCTGACAGGGTTTGGGTTTTTCCGGGACTTTGCTGGGGGGGATTGTGGCTTTTTGAAGTGTCCCTTTTTCCGCGGACCAGGCCTCGGGGTTGTGACACTCCCTCTGTCAGAGCCCTGTGGATCCTGCTGACAACGGAGCCATCCCAGGACAAAATCTCACGGCCGTGGCATCCGAATATTCCATAAAAACTTGTTCCCAATAGGTGAAGGTGCCTGGGTCCTGTTGCCGCAAAGCCGAGAGCTCTGGGGAACTCCGGCCCCTTGTCCCATCAGCCAGGACCGTGCTGAGAACTTTAGGGAATCTTGTGATGGTGGATTTTGGGGGAAGGGAGGGGAAGTGGAGACAATTAAAATGAAAGTCAGATCCAATTAAAATCATTAAAATCAGATTGGAGCAGATGTCAGGAAGAGCTTTACTCAGAGGGTGGGGAGGGGCTGGGATGGAATTCCCAGATTTGCTGTGGCTGTCCCTGGATCCCTGGAAGTGTCCAAGGCCAGGCTGGACAGGGCTTGGAGCACCCTGGGATAATGGGAGGTGTCCCTGCCCACAGCAGGGGTGGAATGGGATCAGCTTTAAATTCTTTTCTGAACCTTTCTATGATTCCATGAGATTCCTTTCCAGCCAGTTTTCCGGCCCCGTTTCAGTGAAATTCCACCACTCCAATGGAATTCCACCACTGGAAAGTCAAATGTGAGTACCTCAGGTACCTCTTGCTACTCAAGGGCTCTGCAGACAGTGCCTGTGGAACGTCTGGTTTAATATGCAAATTGTCAAATTTAGGCTCTCCCAATTAATTTGTTAATCAACTCATGGAATTATTGGATATCTCCAGCTGGAAGGGATCCATCAAGGAGTTGGGAAGGGCAGGAGGAGGACGTGTGTGTCTCACCTCCTCCAAACCACGTCAGCCAGCGGCCTTAGGCTGAGGTGACCTTGTTTCTTCAGGGTCTTTTCCTCTCCAGTCCATGAGCTGTGCGTGAGTGACTCCATCCAAGGTTTCCACTTCGGGCAGACATTCCTGGGAAGAGGGTGGAAAGGAGGAATAAAGGCTCTGTGAGATGGTGGATCCCAAAGCAGGGTGTGAGGGATGTTCCAGGCCAGGCCGGAGGGGCCTTGGAGCCACCTGGGATAGTGGGAGGTATCCAGGGGGTGGAACGGGATGGGATTTAAGGTCCCTTCCCAACAAACCATTCCACGATCCCGTGATTGAATCTAGCAGCCAGATTCTCTCATTCCTTGCCCGGTGCCCTATGCACTGGATCACACTGTTCCCATTGTTGACTCCTTGGGATAACCCGGTGGAGCCAACGGAGTCGTGCTCGGCTCCTTCCCTTCCCTCCGGGCATGAATCAGAGTCCGGCCCTTGGCTCCGGGGTGCATCCATGAGGATGAGCTCAGTTTCCGCTCTTAGGCACTGACAGGGCCGAGCTGGGAAGAATTCGTGTCCCTGTGGCTGGAGCAGGAGCGTGTCCTCCCACCAGGGAGCACCTCCAGGAGCCAGGACAGGGACGGACTCTTGGCAGGGCCGAGGAAATTCCGCTTTCCAGTAGCAAAAGGTCGGGACACAGCACGAATGTGGCTGATCCTGTCCCAGGAGGGAAAAGCTTTTTATGGAATGGCCGTCTCCTCCTTTTCTCAGGAGAAAAGCCTTTCGGAACACCCCAATGGAAGGAGGCAGAAGTGGGAGATTCCGGACATTTTTCTCGGAGCCTCTCCAGGGAATCCTGTGGAAGCAGGAGCTGGTTCCAGCCTCCTGCTGTCCCGAAGCCCATCTCAGCAAGCTCAGGGTGACCTCTCGGTGACACCGGGCCCTCTCTCAAAGCCACAGGCCTAAAAAAGGAAGAGCTGCTCCTTCTCCTTCCTCCTCTCCGTCACCATGGAGCACTGAGCCAGGAATGCCGAACAACATCCCGGCCTTCCAAGAAAACCAGGCCCAGCCACCTTAGCAGGGAACAATAGGGAACGCTGAGGGCACGGCCACAGGAGCTGGCTGTGGTTAACCTCGGTCCAACCCCAGGAAATTCCAGCAAACCCTAAAACAAATCCGATGGCCACGGCTGTTTGCTCCCCAGGGAAGTCGGGAATAGGCTCCAGAGCTCCCGGGAAGGGAGGAGGGGATGGAGGTGGCCGCCGGTTGTTCTGCTGTGGTTCCGTGTGGGCTGAACTGGAGACGAGGCCATGGAGTCACAGGCAGGGAAAAAGCGGGATTCTGGCACGGATCCGCTGCGGAAATCCAGAGCAGGAAGATGCTGCATTCCATGGATCCATAGGGCTGTGTGAGCTTGTTGGAGCCTCCTGACGGAGAATGAACTCACCTGGAGCCAAGTGTCAGTGATTCCCAAGGTTTTCCTGTCGCTACCCCTCGTCCTTTGGGGGACATCCAAGCAGGGCCACGGACTGAAGGCATTGGATGGGTTGTGTGGAGTGGAATTTGTGTGGTGGGACAAGAGGGAAGGGCTCCAAACTGAAAAAGAGGGGGTTTGGGTGGGATATTGGGAAGGAATTCCTGGCTAGGAGGGTGGAGAGAGACTGGGATGGAATTCCCAGATTTGCTGTGGCTGCCCCTTGATCCCTGGCATTGTCCAAGGCCAGTCTGGGCACAGGTGCTTGGAGCAGCCTGGGATGGTGGAAGGTGTCCCTGCCCATGGCAGGGGGTGGAATGGGGTGGGATTTAAGGTCCCTCCCAACCCAAACCATTCCATGATTCTGTGATTCCGTGTGCTCCAGGCCAGTGATGATCTCTGTCTGTGCCTCTTTATTCCAAATACAGAATCATGGAATTATTAAGCTTGGAAAAGACCTCTGAGACCATCAAGTCCAGCCATCAGCCACCACCATGGTCACCACTAACCCACCCCCTCCAGTGCCACATTCCCACAGTTTTTGAACGCTTCCAGACATGGTGAGTCCGTCACTTCCCAGGGATTGTTCCATGATGGAAAACCCTTCCTGTGGAAAAAAAAAAAAAAAAAAAAATTCCCAGTATCCAACCTGAACCTCCCTGGGCACAGCTTGAGGCCACTTCCTCTTGTTCTGTCTCTTGTTCCCGGGAGAAGAGGCTGGATCCTCAGGGATATTGGATGACCCCTGGAGTGCGGGTAGCAGGGATCAGCACAGCAAAAAGAAGGATCTAGGCTGGAACTGACACCCAGAGGTGACTGACGGATCCATCCGTGTCCGAGGAATGCCTGGATGCGGCACTCCGTGCTCCGGGCTGGCGACAGGGTGGGCATCGGGCACATCTCGGACTCGGTGACCTCAGATGTCTTTTCCAACCTGCCTAATTCCTTGATCTCCATAAATTTCCAAGCCTTGTGGATCCTGCTAGCCAGGGACCTCCGGGGATTTTCTGTGGAGAAGGTTCCAGGTGCATTATTGATCCCATTGATGATTCGTGCTGATTTTGTGGATCCTTTTTTGGTCGATAAGAAAAGGAGGAGGCAGCAGGAATCACCTTTGCAGTGCAGGGATTTGGGAATGACCTCACTGGGACCAGTGCAACTTGGAGCTCGAGGCACTTCCAGATCCTTGGATTAGGTTGAGTGTAGCCAGCTCAGCTGTTTTACTGGGAAAACTGGAATTTTACGGAGGCTGGATGCAGGGAAAGAAGGGAGTGGCCAAGGAGTGATTCCTTAAAAAGAACAGGATTTTTTTTTCCCCCTGGCCACTGCCACCAAGCCACATCTGCTGCCACTTCCTGATGACAGTTGTCCAGCCCTGTTATCCCAAGGAATTATCGAGGGAATAACAACTTCTCCTCCCCACAAACCGAGTTACACAAAGCAAATCCCTCTGGATCAGGAGATGTGGAACAGGACGAGCAGGTCCAAGCTGGATTTTGCTGAGCTTTTGGCTTCCAGGTGTCCCTTCCTCGCAGGTAAAACTCCGACCCAGCACAGGTGAGACTCTCTCATTAGCAGCAGATAATTAGGGCAGACCTCGGGTGCAATTAATTATTGTGGGGGATGAGCAGCCTTGTTTTTAAAAGGATTTACTAAGAAATAATAAATTCATTTGCAGATGTGTGGGGTTTTTTTAACCCAGGACAGCTGAGTCAGGCATGGGGAGATGGCAGCAGCTGATGAAGGTTTTTGTGCTGAGGTTTTTTTTTTTCCCCCCCACACGAAGGATTAAAAAGTTGAGTAAATTATTTTTAATTTGCCTTTAAGAAAGTTGGAATTTCTGCCGCAAGGTAAAAACACGAAGGAAAACACTTGGAAATTTTGATTTTCAGAAGCTTTGGGCTCTGCTCCCTTTTATTCCTTGTCAAAGAAGATTGAAATAGTCCTGGAACTCCTTTTATTTTTTAGTGTTTCTCTGGAAAATATTGATTAAAACCAGGAGATCGTTGTGGAGTCCCTGCTGGTGAATCAGGAGAGGCCTGGTCCGGGATGGAGCTGGTTCTTAGGCTCAGCTTAGCACAGAGCTTGGCTTAGAGGTCATCAGGGCTCAGCTTCCCTGTGTGATTCACGGAGAGGGCTCCGAGCGCCTCTTATCTCGTGTGAGCTCCAATCACCGCCCTGTTTGCCCTTCCTGCCCTTCCACGTTGATGAAAAACTTCCAAGGTCTGGATAATGGTGGGATAATGGGATCCTGGAGTCACGGCCGAGGCAAACATTTCCTGCTGAACTCAGCTCTGCCAATAATTCCGCTTGGCTTGGGGCTTTCTCCCGCCTTAATCTTCGCTCTGAATCATCCCGGGCAGGAACTCCCTGATGTTTGGGATCTCCAAGGAGGTGGCCAGGGCTAATCTGGGAGTGAGGTAAAGTTCAGCTTTGTGAGTCACCCATTGTTCCCGAGGTCAGGATTAAGCCTGGCAGATGTCACTTGCCCGGAGGTCCCTCGGGAGGTGACTCAGGGCTTCTTGTCTAAGCCCCACTTCAAAGGCAGCTTTGGCAACGTCCTGGGACCAGACACCACCGAACACCAAATGTGCAGCGGAAGCAAAACCCAGATTCAGGGAGATTTGGGGATAAGCTGCAGCTTGGCAGCCTTCAGAATCCATTCAGGAAAAGTTCGGGCCTCTTCCCGTGTCCCCT
The DNA here is from genome assembly GCA_013398955.1 of Callaeas wilsoni. Taxonomy (NCBI): domain Eukaryota; kingdom Metazoa; phylum Chordata; class Aves; order Passeriformes; family Callaeidae; genus Callaeas; species Callaeas wilsoni. The sequence goes on along the minus strand of VWPU01015906.1, from coordinate 18,124 downwards.
GACCTCGGTCACTGTTGGAAACGGGCTTCTTCTTCTTCTCTCGGATGCTGGGGTACCCAAAATGCAGCATAAACATGGCCTGGTCACTGCCACATAAAAGTGGTGTTGTTGTTGGGATAAAGAAGGGAATTGAGCTCCTTGGAGATTTCCTGGGAGGCTCGGAAAAGCTGGAAACATAAAATCATGGAATGGTTTGGAAGGAACCTTAAATCTCATCTCATTCCAACCCCTTCCACTAAAAACCTCCCACTATCCCAGGGTGCTCCAAGCCCCAGCGTCCAGCCTGGCCTTGGACACGGGATCCAGG
>VWPU01015906.1:0-17313 GCA_013398955.1 Callaeas wilsoni | reverse complement strand
CCCAATCTCCCCTTTCCCAGTGGGAAGCCATTCCCGGTGTCCTGTCCCTCCATCCCTTGTCCCCAGTCCCTCTCCAGCTCTCCTGGAGCCCATCCAGGCCCTGCAAGGAGCTCGGAGCTCTCCCTGGATTTTTCTTTTCTCCAGGTGAACATTCCCAGCCTGGCTCCAGAGCAGAGGGGCTCCAGAATCCTGGAATAATTTGGGTGGGAAGAGGCTTTAAGGATCATATCGTGCCACCCCTGCCACAGGCAGGGACAGCTCCCACTATCCCAGGGCGCCCCAAGCTCCCCAGGGGCCGATCCAGCTTCTCTGGATTTATCCAATCTGCTCTCACCTCGCGGATCGAGACCGCAGGTATGGCCTGGCCTGGGGACCTGAGGGCTTTAATTTACTTCCTGCCGCCTCGGATGGGCACATCCACGAGCGAAACTTCCCAGGAACCCGCGTGGGCCCTCCTGTGGGGCCGGGACCAAGAGTGGCAGGAGGTGAGGAAGCGCAGAGGCGCGTGCGGCACGAGGAAGGGCTCCGGGAGCCGCCTCTTGACTCATCGCCAGCGCCACGAGCCCTCCGCGGGGTCAAAAGTTGAAGGGTTTTTCTCTTTTTTTCGCCACCTCCGTGGCCCCAGTGGGTTTTTCGGGAATCTGGGAATCCTCCCTGGAGGTGCAGGCGCTGGGAAAGCCGGGCTGCTTTGTTGCGCCTCCCGACTAAACCAACACAGCTGACACCGATCCCTGCACGGTTCAGCAGCCCTGAAAGGCAGCAGGAGGCTGGGCCTTAATCCCTTGAGCCTTTCATCCCTTGGAAAAACCGGATATTTTTCCTCTTGTCGTAGTTGGAGTGAGCCGGAGGTTCTGCCTTGCCAGGGTGCAGCCCCACAGCTCCAAAAGTCGCAGCCTGGGGCTGTGTCTGTCCCGCTGCTGGAGGGACACCGGAGCTGCCTCTTCCCTCTGGGGGCTTGGATCGAGGAGCAGAGCTGGAATCTCTTATCCTGGTTCCACGCTGAACAATCCCTGCTGGATCCCTTTTCCTCACAATCTTTAAAAGCTTACCCCTCCTGGGGGATCTCAGCCAGCGCCTCGGGGCCTTAGAGGAGAGAGGACTTTTTAGGATGGAGTTCCTGGATTCGGAAAGATCACAGTCTTGGAATTCTTCAGAAACCAAAGAGCCTGGATCTGCTATCCTGGTTCCATGCTGAACAAGCCCTGCTGGATCCCTTTCCCTCACAATCTTTAAAATCTTACCCCTCCTGGGTGATCTCAGCCAGCCCCTCGTGGCCTTAGAGGAGAGAGGACTTTTTAGGCTGGAGTTCCTGGATTAGGAAGGAGCAAAAGTCTTGGAATTCTTCAGAAGCCAAAGACCTTGGATCTGTTATCCTGGTTCCACGCTGAACAATCCCTGCTGGATCCTTGTGGTGTTTCCCCCCAAAATCCAGCTAAAATCTCCTGGGTGAGCTCCCCCAGCCGCACACAGATTTAGGGGTGTGAGGCCTTTTTAGGCTTCAGTTCCTGGACTAGGAATGAGGAAAAGTCTTGGAATTCTTCAGAAGCCAAAGAGCCTGGATCTGTTATCCTGGTTCCATGCTGAACAAGCCCTGCTGGATCCCTTTCCCTCAAAATCCAGCTAAAATCTTACCCCTCCTGGGTGATCCCAGCCCGCCCCACATGGCCTTAGAGGAGAGAGGACTTTTTAGGATGGAGTTCCTGGATTAGGAAAGATCAAAGTCTTGGAATTCTTCAGAAGCCAAAGAGCCTGGATCTGTTATCCTGGTTCCATGCTGAACAATCCCTGCTGGATCCTTGTGGTGTTTCCCCCCAAAATCCAGCTAAAATCTCCTGGGTGAGCTCCCCCAGCCGCACACAGATTTAGGGATGTGAGGCCTTTTTAGGCTTCAGTTCCTGGCCTAGGAAGGAGGAAACGTCTTGGAATTCTTCAGAAGCCAAAGAGCCTGGTTCTGTTATCCTGGTTCCACGCTGAACAATCCCTGCTGGCTCCCCGCAGCATTTTCCTGCAAAATCCAGCTAAAATCTCCAGCGTGAGCGCCCCGAGCCCCACACGGGTGTAGGGGTGTGAGGCCGCCTTAGGCTTCTGTTCCTGAGCTCGGAAGGGCGTCGTGTCTGGGAAGAGTGCAGATCCCGGAGGGCGTCGTACCGTTATCAAGGTTCCATGCTGAACAAGCCCTGCTGGATCCCCGCAGCATTTTCCTTCAAAATCCAGCCAAAATTTTACCCCTCCTGGCTGAGCCCCCCACAGCCCCACGTGGATTTAGGGGTGTGAGGCCTTTTTAGGCTTCAGTTCCTGGACTAGGAAGGAGGAAAAGTCTTGGAATTCTGCAGAGGTCAAGCAGCTTTGCATGAGGGAATCATCTCCCAGACTCTGGCATGAAATTGGAAAACACTGGATTGCTCCTCAGGGCTTTTCCAGAGTGTCCTCAGGTGGGACCTGGGACAGGATTTGCTGCTGTCCTGCCTCGTCCTTTTGCCAGCAGCTGAACTTTTCCATGGAAAAAGGAATCCACAGGCACAGGCTGGGCTCGACCTGCCCCTGGCAGGGCCTCCATCCTCGTGTCCGGCCGCTGGCATCCAGGGACACGGAATTACCCAGGATAACCAGGGTTTTTCCTCCATTTTTAATCCATTTTTAATCCATTTTATCCTATCCCAATCCTGGCTGTGACTCCAAGCAGCTCACTGCTGGAAAGAGGTGGGAATTTCGATGGCCACTGTTTTCTTTGGAAACCCTTGGAAGCATGACTGGAGATGCCACGAATCCCCTGCAAAGACACCTCACATCCCATCCCAAGCTTTTCCCTACCCTTTCTAGAATTCCCAGATGATTCTGGGAATGTGGAATGTCAGCACTTCCCACACCCCCATCCTTTCCTGGCGCTGTGCGTGTGGAACTGCTGGGATGGAGCTCCCAGGTGAAGGAATCGCAACAGTCGGGCTTGAGTTGGTTTTGACCGGAAGGGTTTTAATTAATTAATCAATTAATTAAAAGCTTTAGACCAGGATTAAACGAGGGGGATCATTCCCAACCGGGATATGGACAACCCCAAAGTCGTCATGGACACAAATTCCGGCAGAAGCCTCCAGCTCAGGGAATTTTGTGCTGCTTCTTGGGGAAAATTCTGCCTTTCCCCCTTCCCTTGTTTTTCCCTTTCCTCTCCCACTCCTTCCAAGCGTCTCCCAGTGCTCAGAACTTTGGGAATTGTTCTGATGACCTCAAGTGTCTCCTCTGCATTTCTCTTCTCCAGCCCAAGTGAGGAGATGGATTTTGGAAGCGTCTCCTCGGATATTTTCCTGAAAAAATTCCCTTCTGGAGCCACTTTTTAGGGAGAAGGGAATCCTTCTCAGAAGCAGCTTATGGAAACTCCGGGTTAATTGTATTTACTCCCATAATTAATGGACTCCCTCCGTTTTTGGCTGATTCCTGCCCTGCCAGTAAATATTCCACATTCCTTAAACCCTGAGCAAGGAGCCTCAATGACTTCATGGTTGGGAAAATTCTTCTTCCTGAGTTTTTTTCCCTTTTTTTTTTTTTTTCATGGAGGGTGAGGAGGAAGCTGGAGATCCTTGAGAGGTTTCTGTGAAACTGCCCCCGTCCCTTCACATTCCTGGCATTTTTCCTTGCCAAGAGGCGGGAATTGTGCCCAGGTAAGATCACATCCTCGAGAGGTGGATTTGAAGTGCCCTGAAAGGGATCAGTTTTCCCTCTGAAAATGCTTCTGGAATAACCTCACCTATCATCCTGTGGGAATATGGAGTTTTGCTCCTGGGATGTTGCGCAGCAACAATTCCCAATCCTCCTCGGGGCTCCCCTTCATTCCAAGAATTTCATCCACTTCCTCTCTTTTCCCTTTGTCTCCCGACTGTTCAGATCCCAAGTTTGCTGATGCTCCTGGGATATTATTTTCCCGAGCCGTGGGATATTCTTTTCCCAAGCAATAATAGCATCGACGGCACCCAAGGATTTTATCAGTATCCAGAATTTGGATACTTCGAAAATGGATCCAAAATCTTCCCCGACTTCCACACTCGGGATCTGCTCTTTTTCCATTACTTAGAGGTTTCTGCTTGGAATTCATGGATCACAATGTTGTATCCTCAAAATCCTGTAAATTACGGGACTGGACCCAAAATGTGGGACGTTCCTCCACAGGAAGTGGTGGACGTGACCCTGGAATTCTTGAGGCTGAGTAGGCTGGAAATGAGGAGGGAAAACTCAAATCAACCCAGAGTGTGACCAAGGCTCCCGATGTTTCGGTTCCATCGAAGACAAAATTTTTGGGATTTCTTTTGGATTTGTGGAGTAACGGAAATGCAGACCCGGGATCAGGTAACCAGGAAAAGGTGGCTGCTTCCACTTCTGTGCCGTGGCTGGATAGCCAAGGAACTCTTCTGTGGTTGTGGGGGGAAAAAAGGAATTTTTTCCATAAATCCAAAGAAATGAGGTGATGGCAGAAAATGCACCTGGCTAAGTTTTGAACTGACTTCGTAATTAACGGATTGCCTGTGGAAAAAGTGGGAGGCAGATCCCACTTTTCCATCAGTAAGAGAAGGAGGAGTCAGTGCAATAATGCTCATCTCGCATCCATCCGTTTTTAGGGATACGGGAAACTGGACCAGGAACACCTATCCCAGTATTCCAGCACTTTAAGGGAGCTTAGAAAAAGGAGGAGGAGGGACAGGACACAGGGAATGGCTTCCCACTGCCAGAGGGCAGGGAGAGATGGGATTTGGGAAGGAATTGTTCCCTGTGAGGGTGGGGAGGGGCTGGGATGGAATTCCCAGAGCAGCTGAGGCTGCCCCTGGATCCCTGGAAGTGTCCCTGGGTAGGGCTTGGAGCACCCTGGGATAGTGGAAAGGAAAGCCCATGGGAATTTCAGATTCCCAAACCTGTCGGAGGTCAGGAAGGGTTTGGACACTCCCAAGCACAAGGAGGGGATTCTTGGATCTGTCCTGGTGCAGGACCTGGAGTTGGGTTCGGATCCTTGCGGCTCGCTTCCGACTCAGGGTATCCCGTAATTCCATGGGTTTTGTGCTTACCACTCCTCGCAAAGGGCATCTCCCCAGTTTGGATGTGGGAATTTATCCGGTGGGATCTGCTGGGAGGGATGTGGGGGCACTGGGAATGTCCCCCCTGCGCGGAACCAAGCCGGAGCGTGAACCTGGCGTGGCAAAATTGGGATGGGGAGGAATTTTGTTGGGACTTGTCAAGGCAGAACTGGGATCTCATCCCAAGCTCCTCGTGCCAGAATCCACCCTGAACAGCTTGGCAAGAAAAAGTGGGATCCTGCCTTGATTTCTATCCCCATTCCCCCGTGGATGAGAGAAGAGCTGGATCACACACTTGGGAAGTTTCCTGGGCTGATCCGAAATATTCCCAGAGAAAAACTGGGGAAAGGTGTGAAAAGGTCAAAGTTCAAGCGCTGCCTCACCTGAGCAACTTCCTGCCAAATCCAGGGCTGTGCCAGAGTCACGGATTGAAGGATTTGGCTCCGGTTACTCATGAAAGGCGGGGAAAGGGGGAGGAGACGAGGAAGGAAAGGAACAAGGAATAAACCTGCGTTGGCAAATGTCCCTGGAATGCGCTGCCAGGTGCCTGACTCACTCTCCTGGTTGGATTTACGCTCCAGAGGCCTCTGCTCCTGGGAGTCGAGAGGGAATTGGCGTCCATGGGGTGTTTTTGTGGCACTGGGACAAACTGGGACCAACTCCAATCCTCCCCCCCCACCAAAAAACTTCTCCTTTTGCTCCATGATTTTCTTTTCCCTGATCCAGGAGCCCTTCAGGGGTGGCTCCGGCAGCGATGGGGATCCAGGGGACCACTCAGGGTGAGCTCCTGCAATTCCCAGCCGGAGGTGTTTGAGGTGAGCAAATTCGGGATGAATTAAGTCCCTATCCCAGATTTTGGGTCGGGGTCGCCTCTGGTGGCCTTGAGCTGGTCGAGGTGACACCTGGCACAGGTGTTGCTCTGGCAGGTACCAGTGAAATCTGGGAATGGGCAAGGTTCCTCATTCCCAGGTGTCTTCCTGTGAGGAATGTGCCCATGTGGAGGGGTTTTATCTCTGACCTGGCTGGGCGGGACCAGAGACCCCTCCAGACCCCTCGGTGACATTCCCAACCCAGCCGCAGGGTTGAAACCCCAGGAAAAGGTGGAATTAGGGATTTGATGTCAGGAATTGATGGTGCCTCTGGAGGAGATTCCAAAGAGGGAAGGGATTCCGGGAGCTGCTGGGGACAGCCTGGGGTGGAGCTGCAGATCCATCCCCTGCTCCCCAAATTCTCCGGGAACGCCAGTCCTCTCCTCAGGATGCCTCCACAGGCTCTCCCATGAGGAGGTTTTCCCTAATTCCCACCTCTGGCTGCCAGGGAGATATTTATGCTGAATTCCAGAAGCATCGATCCCGCCTCACGAACTCCAAAATCTCTCCCTGCGGTTCCTTGCCCGTTGCCCCAACTCCAGGCCTGGAACTCAGCCGGAAATTTCCTGCAGGATTCTCCGAGAATTCCTCATGGAATAAGGACAAACACCCCAGCACCTGATTGATGGGATCAGGGTCTGTCCTTGCCCTCCACCACCGGAAAGCAATTGAGGAATTTTTGGGACCTGGTGGTGTTTGCACGTGGACAAAACGTCTCTGGTGGTGGCCAGAATTCCCGAATATCCAAAATGGGATCCAGTTTCCTTCAGCAAACTCCCAGCAGGACAAAGAGGAACACAGAGAACACAATTCCTGGTACGTGTCCAAGTGGGTTTTCTCTCCCTGTCCTTCCAGCATGGGGCCAAGCAGGAAAAAGCCATAAAACCTCAAGGACTGCTAATTTTAGGGATGGCACCTCTGGCTCAGGGAATCTCCAAGCAGGAGATACCTGGGAATGATTCGGGATGGAATCCCAGCATGGATCTTGTTTAGCCTGGAGAAGAGAAGGCTCCAAGGAGACCTTGGAGCAAATTCCAGGGCCTGAAGGGGCTCCAGGAGAGCTGGAGAGGGACTGGGGACAAGGGATGGAGGGACAGGACGCAGGGAATGGCTTCCCACTGGGAAAGGGGAAATTTGAATGGGATACTGGGCAGGAATTCTGATGGACTTCAAGGAGCCTGGAGAATTCTCCTGAGCGGATTCCTCCGGTATCAGCTCAGCTGCTCTCTGCTCCCAGTGGATTTTTATTTCCAGGGATGTCTTCTTCCCTTGGAGTGCCAAGTCGGGCTCCTTCATCCTCCTTCCCACCTCTTCCAAGGTTTTTCTTGTTCCCGGGCTCCTGAGTAGCCCAAATCAAAGTTTCCACAGCCCAGAAGTTCTTCCTCTTCCTTGCTCCGGGTCACGGAGCGGCTTTTCCTGACCTGGGTCGTCTGGCCCCGGATCCAGCCTTTCCCTGGGAATACGGAACCAGTGGGATGGTGCCAGCAGTTCCTCCTGGAGCTGTGTAAATCCCTGATTTCTTGGGGTTGGCCCACGGTGTTCACTGGGAAATGGGATCATCTTTAAGCTCAGTCTGCTTAAACTCAAGTTTAGCCCCAAAATTCTGCGTAAAGCAGAGGCATTGGAGTGAGGAAATAGGAAAAAAATCTGGACAAACCCTGATTCCTTAAAATATTTTCAGGCTTTGGGAGGAAAATATTCCCCGAGTTTGCAAATATTTTTGGTGGGCCCAAAACCCGGAATTTTTTGAGATTTTTTTTCCCCTCAGTGAATGAATTATTCATCCCAAAATCTCCTGTGCTGTGTCAGGATCCAGCTTCTGGTCCCGACCCGAGCCAGGGGTGTCTGTCCAGCTCCTCCTCCTGTGCAAACACCGTTCATCCCAGGAAAGCTGGAAATACTTGGAATACTCACCCACTTTCGGCCACGTTTGAACCCAATCCCTGAATATTTTGGCTCCCGATATTTGCTCAAGGAATAACTGAAATATCCAGAGCTTCTCTTGTGGTTTTCTTCCGTGGCAGCGCGGATTTCCTCTCCTTTTGCCTGAGCTGCCTCTGGAAACCCCGGAATGATCCTGGATCTCTTCCTAACAGCTCAGGAATGTTGATGTAGGAAAGACCGGAGCTTTCGAGGCAGATCCTAAACCTTGAGAGTTCCTTTTCCTGATCTTTTCGACTTGGATTAATTCCCCCGTTCGGCCTCGGGATGACTCCCAGGTTTGTTACGTCTGTCTGGGCCACGTTTGATTTTTTGGGATGAAGTCACCCATCCAAGGAATTCTGGGCTTTTCTGTTTAGGAATTGTTTTAGACTCAGGGCGTGTTCTTTGCCACGGAGTGTGTTGGATCTTTAAGTCTCTCCTTTTTTGGGATTTTGGGGTTTTGTATCAATGAAGGGTCTTTAGTTTTTTGGGAATTTTAATTCCCACATGGCGACATTTGTGTGTTCACCTCGGAAAACATCTCGTGGATGCTTTGGGAAGAGGCGGGAGGCTGGAGGAGAAAGTCTCAGGATGGATCGCAGCCCCTCTGTACTTGGAACTGGAAATTCCCTCGGGAAACCGCTTTTTCCGAACACGGAATCATGGAATGGTTTGCCTTGGAAACCCCACCTCACGTGTGTTTCTTTATCTCATTCCGTGCCAGCCTCAGGAAGAATCCCCAATCCCACAACAGGAATAATCGGATTTCTTTTCTTCGGAAAAACCTGACAAATTGCGGTTATTTTGACTTGAAATCCTCCGGCTTGAGATTTATTTTAATTTTTAAATTGGTCGCTTTTTTCTTGCTCTTTATTCTGTGTCTAAATACAATCCTTAGCCCCCTCGATTCCTTCAGATTATTCCGGAATATGTCAGGAGTACCCCAATGAAGATAAACATTCCCAAAATTTTAGTATTTCCAAAAAAACCCTAAAAGCATTAATCTGAAAATCTCCCAAAATTGAGAGAAAAATAAACCCGTGGCCTTTCCTTGGAAAATCCCATTTGCTGTTCCCTCCAATATTAGGACCACCAAAAAAAAAAAAATCCCACCCCTCATCCCAATCCATAGATCAGAGGGAGTCAACTCTATTTTGGGTGAGAATTGGATTTTTCTATGGAAAACCTTGGATTTAGCCAAAGAAAATCCTCTCAAAAACATGGCCCTGGTTTTCCTCAGGCTCCTTCTTCTCCTTGGAGTGAGGATTTGGGGCCAGGTTGTCTTTCCTTAGGGAGGAGGAGAGGGATTGTAGGAATTTCTGATCTTTGAGCACTGGCAGATGTAACCTGGGATGAACTTCCCAAATGCTGGATGAGGTAGGAAAAAAGTCTGGATTCTGGTGTCTACAATTATTTTTTTTTAAAGGTAAAAATGTGGGTTTTTTAAAAGCTTTCCCAGTCCCAGATCCATGATTTCGCGTATGGGAAGGGAAGAAAAACTGCTAATTCCTACCGGGATAAATTGTGAGGAGAAAATTATCTAAAAAATGGGAAAATTAGGATTTTTTAGTTTTCCCAGTCGTAGATCCATGATTTTACATACAGGAAGAGAAGGAAACCTGCGAATTCCTACTTAGAGTAAATCGTCATGAGGAAACTGAAAAAGAGGAAAAAATTTCCAGCTCAGATCTCCTGAATCCCAGAAAATTCTGCTGGTTCTGGTGCCCACGTTTCAGGTCAAACATCTGTTCCTTATGGATGGGATGGAGGCTGATTTTCCTGCATGGGAGTGGAACGAGAGGAGTTTGCGTCCCTCCCTCACCCCCTCCTGGCACCGTTCCCTGGAAAGCCCCAGCCCGAATCCCGCGTTTGTAACTTATCCCTTCCAGAGCTATTTTGGGAGCTAACGTTATTAGCGTCGGGATAATTAGAGGCATTCCAGCTCCGGAATTCATTCTCCCGGATTCCATTCCGGGAGACAGGAGTTTGCTTAGCCCTGGGCTTCAGGCAGCTAAGGTTTCCCAAATGGAATGGGAGATGAGGATCCCGAATTCCCTTGGGGTGAGGAATTCCATTTGTGTTCCAAAGCCTTGTCTATCCCAATTTCCCTTTGGGATTTTCATTGTTTGGGACACTGGTTTATTTTCTGTGGTGGCCTTTCCAGGTGACCAGATTCCCCTAGGATGGAGATTCCAACTAGGGAGCTTGGAATTCCTCATGGGAATGGGAGGAACCAGGAGATCCCGGAGCCAAAAGGAATTTGGTGTGGGGAAACCAGAGCTGCGCTCTCCTGCCTCGGTGGGATCCTCCGAAGTTCATCTCCCGGGAGAGTGAGGAACTGGGGTGGGCTGATGGGATTATTCAGGATTGGTTTTCCCAGGAAAAGCTTCCCTCGGGTTTGGGATCAGCCCTCCAAGGGTGCTGAGTTCCTCTTTCCTTGTGAGGCCAGAACCGAAGGATTGGGATTGGGATCAGGGCTCTGGGGCTGCTGCGTTCCCTTCAGCACTGAAGGATTGGGATTGGGGCTTCGGGGATGCTGAGTTCCTCTCAGCTCTGAGGGATTGGAATTGGGACTGGAATTGGGATCAGGCTCTGAGAGTGCTGAATTCCCTCCTCGTGAGGCCAGAACTGAAGGAATGGGATTGGGATCAGGGCTCTGGGGGTGCTGAATTCCCTTCAGCATTGCAGGATTGGGATCAGGGCTCTGGGAGTGCTGAGTTCCCCTCAGAATTGAAGGACTGGGATTGGGATCAGGGCTCTGGAGATGCTGAGCTCCCCTCTCCCTGTGAGACCAGCCCTGAAGGAGTGGGATTGGGATCGGGATTGGGATCGGGATTGGCAGTGGGATTGGGATTGGGAGTGGGATTGGGATCCCTCTGGGGCTGGGCGCTCTGCAGGGCTGCTCCCAGTGCCTCTCCCAGTTGGATCAGCTCCACCGGCTTGGAAGGGGAGACTTTTTTCTTCCCAGCTCCCAGAGCTGCCAACCAGGAGGGAAAATCAGGAGGAAAATGGGAGGAGGGGGAAAGCTGGGTGGGAGGGAGCTCTTCCCTAACCAATTCCACCTGTTCCATGCTCCCAGACTCGCTCCAATTTCTGCCCAGCTGGATTTTTACTTTCCACTCTGCCTCCGAGGCTCCTCCAAGAATTAAATCCCTTTCCCAGCCTCCTCCTTGCAGCGGGAGCAGCTGATTAGTGGCTGCCCCTATTCAATTTTCCTATCTGGACTAATTATTCCTCTTGATGGTCCATTTATCGGGCTCGTTTCCCTTCGTTTTTTTGCTCTGGGATGCTTTTCCAAGGAAGGGAGGAAGGGTAAATAAAAACCAGACAAGCCAAGGAGATGCAATTCCATCCTCGCTGTTCCTTAATTACACGGATTCTGAGTTCTCAGGCCACCCCTTTCTAAAAGGAGCCAATTCCACCTAAATTTCAATGGGATTTTATCCCTTTTTTTGGGTCATTCCCTGTGTTTTTGCATAGGTGGGACTTGAGCGTTACCTGGCCTGAATTCCAGCGTTTTACTGGCTCTGCTGGAACGTCGGACCCCACGGATTTATCACGGTCCTGTTGTGTTCCCGAAGCCTCAAGCTCACCAGAGAAGAGCTCTGATAACAAAATAAGGTCCCTGTTGGGGAATTCCTCCCTGGAGAGCAGGATGTTACCCAGGGATGGACGGGATGCTCCTCCCTCTCCCTTCCCAAGGCGTGTCCAGGGATTGAACCACCCAAAAAACCTCTTTTTTTCCTCAAAAACTGGGGACTTTATGGACACAAGTGCTCAAAGTGGGAAAATTTGCACCCAGGAACTGAGGGATGGTTCTGGGACCAAATTTAACACCCTGGTGTCCTATTTGGGAAGAATCCATCTAAAAATGGGTCTCTTCCTTCCCAGGTGAGTCTGGCTCAACGAAGCCGAGGTTTCCAGGCGTTTTCCTGTGTTGCGAGGAGCCAAACTCATGGAAAAGGCCATGGAATGAGAGCTCTGCAGGCCCTTGGTTCCTCTGACCTGGAACAGAGATCCCAAAATTTCATAAAGCAAAAACCTTTTCCCTTGTCCATAACACCTTCCAGTTTCATGGCTCCTTGGAATCACGTTGGCAAAGGCCAGAATTTTTTTTATGGATCGTCTTTACTGCAAAGTCCCCATCCCTGGAAGTGTCCAAGGCCAGGTTGGACAGGGCTTGGAGCAACCTGGGATCCAGCCCAGGATGCAAATCCTATGGGAGCAGAGCTGGAATTCACACCAACAAGTCCTCAGTCTCCAGGAATTTAAGGAATAAACTGGGAGGGCAGTTTGATCCTTGATTGTCCAAGGAACAGGAACACAACCTGAATTTCAGGGTATCTTGGAGGAGCCTCAGCTCTGGCCCGGATTTTTGGGAAAGAAAAAAGAACTCTGACGTTTTTCCTTGTAGCGTGAAGGACAATATTCCTTTGGATTTCTCCCTCGGTCTATGGAAGTGTTGGAATCTGTAGAGCAGGAGTGTAAGACCAGGAATCCTGCTCAGCTCGGAGAACCCAAAATTCCCAAGGGAACGGGTGGGAATGGTTTCCATCGGCGTGTTCCTGGCTGGTGCTGGTAGCTGGAGCTCTTCATCCATGTGCCACGTGAAACCATGGCATGTTCCCTGGAAACGAGGAAGAGTCTGGAAGCTTGGATCCACAAAACGGGACTCAGCCTGAACCTTCCTGGAAAACAGAGCTGACTTTTTGTTCAGCCATTAAAAAGGGAGAAAAATATCCAAGGAGCTGTTTTGTTCCGGAAACTTCTGGGCACATTAAGCGAAACCAGATCCAGGAGGGTGGGTGGAGAGAGGGATACAGGAAAGCAATCAAATCCTACTGGAGGAATTCCTTCTTTCTGGAAGAACATAAACCAGGAGCAGAATGTAAACAACCCTCCATACGTCCCTTGTAAATCGGGAACAACAGGAACGAATTCCCAGCAGGAACAGGACATTGGGAATGTTCGGCTTGGGAGTCCTTTTGAGGTTTGTCCTTCTTGATGGATTTAATTTGGAATTTGTCCTTTTCTCTCCTCTTCCTGCTCCCCCAGGATGAACAACGAGCCGAACTCCCCGAAGTGATGCCTGGAATAATTCCAATGGATTAATTAGGCAGGGCTGGAGCACAGGGGATTAATGAGCTCTGACAATGGTCCCTACAGCAAGAGATGGTTGGGAAAAGGCTGGATTCTCTTCCTGGATCCATCAGTCACCTGAACTGATTGGTGTTTGAGCTGGGAAGTTCATTCCTGGTTTATTTAGATTCCCAGGAGCAGAACATGTTGGTGATCCCTCTTTAAAGTTTTTTGGGAATACTTTTTGCAGCTGGAAAATGACTTTAAAAGGCTCCAAGCAGCTCCATCTATCCTTCACTAAAGTTCCTTTTCCTCCAAATCCTTTTTCTAACGGAGGGGAAGAAATATGGGCACAGGACTTTTAAAAGCAAGAAGAATTCCAGAATGGGATTGGGCTGGAAATGACCTTGGAGATCATCTCATTCCAGCCCTTTCCATGGGCAGGGAGTCTTCCACCCTCCCAGGTTGCTCCAAGCCCCATCCAGCCTGGCCTTGGACACTTCCACGGATGGGAAATCCACATCATCTCTGGGCATCCTGTGCCAAGTTAGTTGAAATCGGATAGAGAATCCACGGATTTTGTGGTAAAAAGGGGATTCCAAGGGCTGGAAGAGGCCAAGTTGGATGCCCTTACCCAGAAACATCCACCTGCTTCTTCCCAGCCACAGGGCCATAAGAAGCTGGACTTGGAGCTGAATCCTGGGAATCAGGATGGGCTTGGCTCCCAGATGGATCTATCCAAGATAGATGCTTTTTCCTAAGGATGATAACAGGATATTTCCAGAAAAAATTCCACCACTTTTCTCCTTTCCTTCTCTATATTTTCATGTTTCGAGATCCCAGATAGACCTGGTTATTCCAGGATATTCCTTGATCTGGGAGCACAGCTGGGCCTGGATCTCTGATCAAAATGCAAATTAATAATTTGGATTCTTTTGACACCTACAAAGGGAAAACTGAACTTTAAACGGGTCCTAAAGTTAAAGGCTGAAGGAGAAAATCCCTTTTCTCCGTGTTAAAAGGAACAAAGGCCTCTCCCGGTTTGTTGGTTTTGGGAAAATGGGGGATCCAAGGGGCAAACTCGACCTCTAGAAAATTCCAGGACTTCACCCAATCCCCATTTCAAAGCCACCTCCAGGACGGTTTAGAGAACAAGGTTCATTTCCATAATCCCATCTCTCCCCCTAAAATCCAGAGATTTGCAGTAATTTATTAAAATCACGATTAGCACCGACCCTTTCCCATATCAGGGAGCTGATTCCAGCCTGGAATCCCCCCCCACCTCTCCTGTTTGGGATCACTCCCCGCTCAAGGCGAGTCTTAAACGTCAAGCGGATTTGGGGAGACTTTCTGCCAGCCCTGCCTGCCCTTCTCACGCCAGCCCCGGCAGCCGGTGTTCCTGACAGGAATGTGCCTGAGCTGAAAGGTTGGGTGGGAAGCAGGGTCGGGAGGGGCTCCGCAGCCCCGGCTCCTGTGGAGCTTCAAAGGTCACTTTTCCCTCTTGGGCTGCCGGAGCCTGACAGGCTGTGGGTGAAATCCCAGAGCGGCCTCCTGCCGCTCTAGGCGAGACATTTGAACAGCAGGGGTGAAGGAAATTGGGATTCTCCTTGCTCATCACAAAGCTGGGGATTGCTCCAGAGCCCATGGAAGCAGCTTTGGTCTTTTCCACGCCGTGGGACTGAGCCGACCTGGGAGAATTTGGGAGGTGTGGGTTCGCAGCCCAGCTGGGACCGGTGGGATCCGGGGGAGGATTGCCCTCATCGCGGAACTGTTGAGGTTGGAAAAGTCCTCCAGGATCATCCGGTCCAGCCTGGGATCAATCCTTACCTTGGAACTGAGTGCCACATCCAGGCTTTTCTTGGGCACCTCCAGAGATGGGGACTCCAGACCTCCCTGGGCACTTCCAGACCCTTTCCATGAGGAAATTCCTGCTGATGTCCACCCTGAGCCTCCCCTGGCCCAGCCTGAGGCCGTTCCCTCTCCTCCTGTCCCTGTTCCCTGGAGCAGATCCCAAAGCCCCCCCGGCTGCCTCCTCCTGTCAGGGCGTTGTGCAGAGCCACAAGGTCCCCCCGAGCCTCCTTTTCTCCAGGCTGAGCCCCTTTCCCAGCTCCCTCAGGAATTCTCCAGCCCCTTCCCCGCTCCCTTCCCTTCCCCGGACTCGCTCCAGCCCCTCCATGTCCCAAGGGACCACCCAGGGCCGTGCAGGAGCTCAGGAAGGATCTCCCGGCTCTCTGTCCTGCACCACAGGAGCCAAGCCAGCNAGCTCAGGAAGGATCTCCCGGCTCCCTGGAGCCAAGCCAGGAGTGCCCGAGCTTTTATCCACGCCTGGAAGTGGGTCTGTCCTATGGAAATCCCCTCCAGTGGCACAGGAGGAATTCCAGGCCCTTGGAGAAGGCGCTAAGTGTGGGAACAAGCCAGGCGGGTTGTCTCGGGATCCTCCAGCCACCTGAGGAAGCAAATCCCCAGTTCTGGAGTCACAACCCGTCCCTGGATGTGTCCTGACTCCAAACTGGGATTTCCCTTGAGCCAGGACACATCTCCCAGAGCTCGGAGCAGCTTCCGGCTTTGCTGCTTGGGCAGGTCCCTCACAGCAGCAGCTTCCAGGTTTTTTCAGAGCGTGGATCGGCTCTGCTGTGGAGCTGACACAGCAAATCAGGGGCCCGTGTTAATCCTGTCCCTGCTAAGCCAGGTCTGGAAAAGCTGGGAATTATGGTTTGGGCCTGTGTTAATCCTGTCCCTGCTAAGCCAGGTCTGGAAAAGCTGGGAATTATGGTTTGGGCCTGTGTTAATCCTGTCCTTGCTAAGCCAGGCCTGGAAAAGCTGGGAATTATGGCTTCATCCTGGAGGAATCCTGTCCCTGCTAAGCCAGGCCTGGAAAAGCTGGGAATTACGGTTTGGGCCTGTGTTTATCCTGTCCCTGCTAAGCCAGGTCTGGAAAAGCTGGGAATTATGGTTTGGGCCTGTGTTTATCCTGTCCCTGCTAAGCCAGGTCTGGAAAAGCTGGGAATTGTGCTTTGGAGACAGAGGAGCCACCTGGATTGGGGCCAGCTGGAGGCTGGAGGGTGTCCGGGTGCCTCATCCTGGAGGGAATAAACCCTCCTGAGCTCCTCAGCAGCCTCAGGATCGTGGCATCGGGATGGAGCTGGACCTGAGCATTTCCAGCTGCGCCAGGACAAACCGAGATGTCCCGGGCTGGGTTTCATGGAAGTGGTTTTCCCAGGGAGTCTCCTGTTTGTTCCTTCAAGGAGGCATCTTCCCACAAGGAACATCCCATCCAGCACATTTAGGAGCTGATGGGATGATGGCATTGTTTGGTTTTCTCTCCTTAATTAAAACACACAAATAGCGGCAAAAAAAAAAAATAAAAGGAAAAAATAAAGCAAAGAATCCAGAATCCATTTGTTTTATTTTATTCCTCTGTCTCCTGGAACAATCTCCAGGGAAATAAAGGAAGCTCCAAAAAAAGAGGAACAATGTCCATGTGGAGGCTGCGGGTTCCTGTAAATGGGCTTTGGAAGGAGAGGAAGGGAAAGAAAAAAGGGATTGAACTCCTGATAAATGAGGGTTGGGATTGGGAAGGCCGGAGATGCTCAGCGGGGAGCATCCTGCTGGATCCCCTCTGTGGGAACGGGAGGGAGGGAAACAGGATTTTGGAAGGTGCCTTTCCTCAGCTCATGGCCGAGGAACACGGGAAAGGTGAATGGATGAGGCGACATGGAAAGAGCCATGGAAAACAGGCCGGGAGCGTTACGGAGGCGGAATTGGAAGGGTTGTACCTGCTCTGTGATATCCTGCCCAACCCAGAGAGGTGGAGAGGAGGGAATTCTCCTTCTGGAAACGGAAGCGGTGCTGGCTTGCTCTGGGCAGCAGCATCCTGCTCTGCTATCTCCTTTCCTGGACAAGGCATCGCTCATCCCAGGTTTCTGGCAGGAAATTCCCAACCCTTCCCAGTCTCAGGAATGGGCTGTGGCTCCCATCACTCCCTTGCAACATTCCACAGAGAGGAAATCAATCCAACGGCTCCGTTTCCCATTCTCGCTGTTCCCACCTCCGCACCCTCCCCCCATACCTCTGCTGCACATTCCCAAGGGCAGGAATGATCCCGGAGAGCTCCTCACCTCGTGTGGGACCCTTTTCTGGGGGGTTGGGACAACTCCTTTGGGTCTTTCCAAGGGAGTGAGGAGGTCTGGAATTCCCGGCCTGCAACTCCCAGCGTTTTCCTCCATTTCCTTGAGCCTTTCTCCAGGAATTGCTCCCCTGGGATTTGGGAAGAGCCACCCGGAACAGCCGGAGGCTGAACAGGGCTTTAGGGATGCTCAGCCCTTTCCTACCTGAGCCCTGCCAGGACTGTCCCCACCCCTCAACTATTTATTATTTATTATTTATTA
>VWPU01015904.1:0-36755 GCA_013398955.1 Callaeas wilsoni | reverse complement strand
CCATTCCATGATCTCTTCAAATGGTATCTGTAGGTTGTGGCCACCCACACCGAGAGCTGGGGAAAGCCCCGTGTGACATCACAAGCTCTGCACTGTGGCACCCAGAGAGGCTGCACCCTCCTCTTGGGGACATCAGCCCGTGTCACCCGCCCAGGCTGGGGCAGCAGAGTTGTCCCCCAGCTTTTGTGGCTGTGTCATTCCCGCTCGGAGCAGCTCATTCCAGCACAAAGCCTTTAATCAGAGGAGCAGGAGCTTTCCTGGCAGCTCCCTCTAAAGGACACCCGCAGCAGGGAAACACCGTGTTTAGAGAGAAAAGATTAAAACCGTCTAAATATTAATAAAGAGAAAGATAAAACGGGTAATTATTGCTGGCACTCATTGATTTGCAGCCGCTGGGGACTCGTAAAGGTCTGATTGATGTCACAGTGCGCCGTGGCCCAGATCCATCACTTACCCCGGGCAGCACAGGGAACCCACCCTGGGCTGCTGTTCAGGTGTTTCGGGGTGTCGAACTAAAATCCAATCAGGCTGGCGGTGAATGGTGGTGCTGATGGTGCCCCGTGCCCCCATCCTGTCAGCAGCCCCTTCTGCGCTCTGGAAAGATCCAGGACTGGAGGCCCAGCCTTGGGGAGTTCTTCCATGTGTTTCATTTGCAAACAGAAATTTAAATACAGGCTTTTGGAGCACAGGAAAGAAATTACTGTAAGACTTACAATAGCAAATTAAATCATACAAGCGAGCGACAATATGCTGCCAGCTTTCTCCTCCAGAAGGACATCAAGGGTTAGATCTCAACTCATTGCTTTCTCCCACACAATAAAACATCATTTTTACAGCTTCTCCTCATTTCTCTTTGGCCAGCTCTCCCTCTCTCTGCTCACAGAATTGCTTTTTGTAGCACCGGGCTTTATAAAACACATCAGGGTCCTGGAGCAGCAGAGCCGTGCATGACATTACCATAACATTATTCCTCTCTATTCAAACACCCAGCCTGGCCCAATTTCCTTCACTTATAACTTTCTTCCCCTCCTTCATAATAATCCTTTTGTGAGCACGCAGCAACAATAACTCTCCTTATCGTCCCCTCTGCGCAGGGCAGCTCCTGGAGCCCGGCAGGCAGGAGCGGCTTCGCTCAAAGCCAGGCTTTTGCCTGGGGAAGTTTTCAGGAGCTGCTGCATCGATAATCAACTCTCTCCTGATCAGGGATCGCCTGCATCCCCTTTTATTTCCTTCTTAATTAAGGTGTTGCCCTGCAGGAGGGGAGGCACCTGTATAACCCCGGCAGAGGAGGGCTCAGTGGGAGACTCTGCTCGTGATGCTGTGGAGCTGCCTAAAACCGTGGAAAACCCAGGGAAACACCTGAAAATCGTGTGAAGCCGAAGAAAACACCCGAAAATTGTGTGAAACCCAGGGAAACACGCTAAAATCGCGTGAAACCAAAGGAAACACCCGAAAATCGTGTGAAACCGAAAAAACACTCGAGAATCGTGTGAAACCCAGGGAAACACCCGAAAATCGTGTGAAACCGGAGGAAACACCCGAAAACTGTGCCAGACTGAGGGAGGCACCCGGAGCAGCCGCTGAGGACGGAGCGGACGCAGCTGCAGCATCACCGGAGCCTCCCTGCAGGGCTGGGGGCAGCGGAGCCCCCCGGGAGCTGGGCGCGGGGGGGAAGAGGAAGGGGAAGGGTGGTCGCAGCCCCTCTGTGGGGAGAGCTGGGGGGAACCAGCACCCCCAGCCCCTCGGGCTGCGCCGGGGACAGGCGGGGACAGCGGCGGAGCCCAGCGCGGAGCAGCAGTGGGCTCTCGTGGTGGAGGGATCCAACTGCACAGCGCAGGCACCGCCGGGGCTGCGCCGTCCCCGGCCTCGGCGGGCACCGGCAGCTCCGGGAAGGCGCCGCTGGAGGAGCCCGCAAGGACACCCCGGGGTTCGCGAGGGTGGTGAAGGATGGGCGGCCCAGCCCAGGATGGACCGGGGGGCACGGGGAGGTCGCCTTCAGCCAGTGTCACCTGCTGGGTTTGTGGAGATGAGGTCAGGGAGAGCCAGGCCCCCCAAGAGAAGGTCCCTCCACCTCCTGGAAAGCTCCAGCTGGTGTGAGAGGGGGAATCACGTCCTTGCTCCTGGGAAAGGGCCCCCAGGAGCCTCCCAGGTCCCCGCAGGCAGCTGAGGACGGGGAAGGTTCTGGGCTCCCCTGTGCAGCTGCAGCTGCAGCCTGCTCCTCACACACCTCATGCTCAGGGAGGAAGGGTTGTCCTGCTGGAAAGGGAGTGAGACTTCCAGAGGAGCAAAGGCTGTCTTTGAAAGGCTGAAAATTCATAGAATCACTGAATATCCAGAGTTGGGAGGACTCACAAGGATCATCCAGTCCAGCTCCTGGCCCTGCACAGACACCCCAACACTCCCCCCCTGTGCATTCCTGGTGATGCCTGGGAGAGGCTGCCCTGGAGCAGAGGCTGGACAGAGTTAAGGATAAAGGGCAGGGATTCATGGAAATGCCTTCCCAGGGTGCACCTTGGGCAGTGCAGGAGTCTCGCAGAGACTGCACCCAGGATGGACACAGCCACACGTTTTTGGGACAGATAGAAGTTCTGTCCATTTGCATATCAGAGGTTAATTGTCCAATTCCAGCTTCAGGCAGTGCAGTCCCATTCTCTCAGTTTGCTCCCCCCAACTCACTTTTGTTGCCATTTCTCGGGGCCTGAGACAGTGAAGTGTCCTTGATTCTCAGGCCTGGAGAGGAATTGTTGAGTCTGACCAAAATGGGAAAAGCAGCTGCTCACACTCTGTGTGGAGCTCAGAGTCACACACTAAAGAACTGCAGGATTACAAATATATGAAAATATAAGAGCTAAAGTCCTAAGGCATCCCTGGCAGCGCTGTCCAAACGCGCCCGGAGCTCTGGCAGCCTCGCGGCCGTGCCCATTCCGTGGGGAGCCTGTTCCTGCTGAGGGATAAGCCCCAGGATCCCTGGGGAATGGTGAGAAGCAGCCGTGCCTGTGCTTGCTCCATCTCCGTTTGCAGCCTCTGAGGTGCAGCCGAGCCTGGAGGAGCCCATCCCTCCTCAGGGTCCATCCTGTGGCCGTGGCCTCTCTGGCCTGGCCCTCGGACACCCCTTCCCACCCCATGGAGCAGCTGCAGAGCAGAGCAGAGACCAAATAAGCCCTGAGCACCCCAGTGAGGCCCAGCCTTGGTACATGGCCAATGGTGCTCGTTTTGAACTCTTCTCCTTTTGATGTTTTTTTTGAATCAGAGAACCACAGAATGATTTGGGTTGGAAGGGACCTTAGACACCATCTCATTCCACCCCCTGCCATGGGCAGAGACGCCTTCCACTATCCCAGGGTGCCCCAAGCCCCATCCAGCCTGGCCTTGGACACTTCCAGGGATCCAGGGGCAGCCACACCTTCTCTGGGCACCCTGTGNCTCCCAGGGAACAATTCCTTCCCAATATCCCATCTATTCCTCCCCTCTGGCAGTGAGAAGCCATTCCCCCTTGTCCTGGCTTCCCAAGTCCCTCTCCAGCTCTCCTGGAGCCCCTTTGGGCACTGAAAGGGGCTTTAAGGTCTGCCCAGAGCCTTCTCTTGTCCAGGTGAACACCCCCAGCTCTCAGCCTGTGTTCATCAGAGAAAATTATTAGATTTGAAAAAGTCTCTCCCCTCTCGTTTTAAGCTGCCCTCCGCTCCCTGCCGCGTTGCAGCACAGCTCCTGGTCCCAGGCTAACGCCGTGTCAGCCCAAAATGACAAAGTTTGAAGATCTCCAGCTGTGCAGAGGAGCTCGAAATAACCTGGTGGTGCTGCTCTCTGCCATGTGATGGACAGGGAGAGCGGTGCCTCCAGCACAGCTCTGCACCCCTGGGAGCTTGGGGTGTGCTCATGTCCTGCTCTGGAGCCCGGAGAGCAGCTGGGCTGCAGAGGAGCCAGGTTTGCACTCCCGAAATGGCATTTCCAGCTGCCCTGGGCACTGAGAGCACCAGGCAGGAGCTGGAGGGAGCATTGCACGCAGTGAATGTACGAAACACCGCAGTAATTGAATGTAGCTGAGGCTTCCTCTGAGCTTTAATGAAATGAAAGCGTTCAGGAGCAGCCTAAACCTTGCAGGGAGAATTTCGTGCTCATAGGCACCACATTGTCCACGGAGGTCTTGAAGCGCGTTGGGAGCCTGCCGGGGTGTGAACAGGAAACAGGAGGAGACACGTTTTGTTTTTAGCACCAGATCTCATTTCCCTGCCTGTGCTTCTGGCAAGTCTCAGCTCGACCCCGTTTTTCTTTCCTATTTTCCTGCAGCATTACTTTGTCCATCTCCCTCCACAGCACTGATCTGCAGCTCAGCGATGATTTTGCAGCATCCTCCTGCCAGCTGGGAATGTTCTGATGGCTGGGGGTCACAGGCCTGGTCTGTAGGGATTTATTCCTGAAGAATCATAAATAAATCATGCAGGAGCTCCTCCAGCTCCTCCTGGGCAGGCCAGACCTGTCAGCAGTGCTGGGATCTGTGCAGCCAGACTGGGGACAGTGCTCAGGGGGTGACAGTGACTTCTCCTCCCAGCCTTTCCCTGAGCAAACCGGTGCTCAAAATCCCACCCGGTCCTCGTCTTTGGGGAGAAAAAGGAGGGGGCTTGGAGGTTTGGGATCCTCCCAGCTGAGGGGTGGGGACGGCAGCAAGCGGGGTCTGGCAGGCGGGTGCTGGTGTCGGGGGCATTCCCCTCCTGTGGTGTCAGTGACGGGTTAAACACGGGGCACTCGGGGAGATTGGCTTGTTCTGCGCTTGGATGGGGAGGTGATGGGAGAAGGAAACCCCAGGCAGGGCTCCTCGGGGAACCCCCACAGTCCTGGGGTATCGTATTTATTTCCTTTCCCTTGCGATGTTCCAGCGCGGTTCTTGTGTTCTGCTCCATCCCTGAAAAGGAAAAGCATTAACAAAACGCGAGGTGGAGGGATAGCAGTCCCGGCAGAAGGAAGTGGCCTTCCCACCTCCCCTCCCAAAATCAGGGCACGGGCTGGGAGACATCCGCTTCTCCACCCGCAGCTCCGCGGGCAGCGGGAGCGAACGGGAGCGAGCGGCAGCGATCGGGAGCGATCGGGAGCATCCCTCCGGGAGAGCCCCGGGCTGCGCGGGAGGAAGCGCGAGCACAAAGCAGGGAAATGACTTGGCAAAGGTCACCTGGAGCTGGGGCCGAGCCCAGGAATAGCGCCGGGGCTCCGGCCACCCCCCGCGGCACCGTCCCTTCCTCCTGCTGTGCTGAGCGGTGGCACCGGCCCGGCTGAGGGGACGGCTCGTGGCTCTGCGGTGGGGTTGATTTCGCTGCTCTTTGGGGCATCAAAATTCACCACGACAAAGAAAAGTGATGACAGCAGGGATGCAGGAGCCTCACCTGGGAAAAGCAGAGCTGTGAGGGGAGCTGGGAGGGATGGGAATAGGTTGGGGGCACGGGGGGTGCCCATTAAGGCTGGAAAAACAGGAGGAGAGGGCGAGGTGGGCACAGGACACCAATGGCTGCTGGAGGCTGCCCGGAAGGTGTGGGGACACAAAGGTGACGTGGCTGGTGTGACTCCAACCACACCTTGAGGATGCTCTGTAATGGCCAAGGAAAATTCCACACGACTTTCCCGGTCTCGAATGCCTTCAGTCACTTTGAGACCAAAGAAAACCTAGCCTGGGGTCTGGGGGCTCTGCAGGCTTAGGAGGAATCCATGGAACAACTTTAGGCTGTGCTACCTGCGTGTGCACAGCTGGCCCGCTGTGGTGGTACTGGTGCAACAGCTGGGCAGCCTGAAGGTGGGGGCTCGGGGCTCGGTGCTGAAATAAGGCCAAGAAGGGATTTGGTGGTGCAGGAATGACGCCAGGGAAATCAGTGCTGAGGCAAGCTGGGGTGGAGCACGTGCCAAGACAGGGAGCGGCCAGGACAGACGGATGCAGGGATGGGCAGAGGCCTGAACGGACACAGGTCGTGTCTGCCAGCGCCTCCCTCCTTCCCTCGTGCCCTCCGGGCCGCGCTTGGTGTGGCCACGCTCCTGCTGATTCATCAGCTCATTTTGGTGTGTCCAGCTGGAATCGGTGACACCATCAAAAGCTTTGTGCTGGCAAAGGTGACTTGGGCACATCGCCCTCCAAAGGCAGAGCAAGGAGCAGGGATTGCACTTGGATTTAGGCAAAATGAGAATAAGTCAAAGTCTGAGATGTGACAGCGTGGGAACGAGGCTTTGGGTCAATGCAGGAGTGGGGGTCCATCACCTCCTCCTGAGGCATAAGAGGTTGTGGTGGGTCAGGGAGTGTCTGCAGGAATCACACCTTCTGGGCACTGTGCTCTGCAGGTGACAGCGGTGACGCTCCCTGCAGGTTGGGATCGGAGGGCGCTTCCACACCCTCTGGCAGCTGGGCCCGTGCCGCCCCACGAGCCCCCACCCCGCCCCGGCATTGTACCAGCCCGGTCCTCCCTTTTCCTGTAGGTGGGGTTTCCATAGGATGTCGGCCGCTCCATCCCCAGCCCGGCCAGCCGGCCGGTGGCTGCTCCGGGGACGGTCCCTCCGCTCCGGGGACGGTCCCTCCGCTCCGGGGACGGTCCCTCCGCTCCGGGCCGTCCCAGCCCGGGGAGCACGCGGCTCCCGCGCCGTCCCCCGGTGATGGCAGCGCGGGGGACAAACGCCAGCCCCGCTTGCGATTTCCCCTCCTTCCCAAGCGCTGGCTGGCGCCCACGGCTCTCGGAGATGGGCGAGGATGCCGAGGCCCTGCGGTGGCCGTGAGGACTCCCCGAGGATGCGGTGGCCGGCGGGACAGCCCATGGCAGCGCGGCGGGGCCGCGGGGGCTCCGCCAGCAGCGTGCTCGGGCTGAGCCGCTCGGCGCTGCAGCTGCCGGCGCTGTGGTGGTGGTACCTGTTCCTGTGCGCCGATGCCCAGGAGGTGGCCACGTTCACGGTGCGGTACCGGGTGCTGGAGGAGGTGCCACCGGGAACCGTCATAGGGAGCCTGGCCGAGCACTTCGAGGGGGGCGAGAGCGGCGAGGCGGCGGAGACGTTCCAGCTGATGGAGACCCCCGGGAGGTTCCCGCTGCACGTGGGCAGCGGGGATGGGGTGCTCAGCACGGCCGGGCGGGTGGACAGGGAGCAGCTGTGCCGGCACAGTGATCCCTGCTGGGTGTCCTTCGACGTGCTGGCCGCCCAGAACCCGGCCCTGATCCACGTGGAGGTTCAGGTGATGGACATCAACGACAACGCGCCGCGGTTCCCCACGCCCGAGCTGGAGCTGGAGATCTCGGAGAGCGCGTCCCTGCGGACACGGATCCCGCTGGATCGAGCCCTGGATGCTGATGCCGGCCCCAACGCCCGCTGCTCCTACGCCCTCTCCCCCAGCGAGCACTTTGCTCTGGAGGTCGTCTCCAGCTCCGACGGGACGAGGCACGCGGAGCTCGTGGTGGTTAAGGAGGTGGACCGGGAGCTGCACTCCTCCTTCGACCTCGTGCTGACGGCCACTGATCACGGGGAGCCACCAAAATCAGGTACTGCTTTGATTAAAGTCATTGTCCTCGACTCCAATGACAACAGCCCCGTGTTTGCAGAGAGCTCCCTGACGGTGGAGGTTCGGGAGGATGCCCAGCCCGGGACCCTCCTCGTGACGGTCACGGCCACCGACCCCGACCAGGGTCCCAACGGGGAGATCGAGTACAGCCTGAGTAGGCACGCGCCCCCCGAGGTGCTGAGCACCTTCGGCATCGACGCCCGCACGGGCAGCGTCCTCCTGAGGCTCCCTCTGGACTACGAGGAGACCCACGCCTACGAGCTGGATGTGCAAGCGCGGGACCTGGGCGCCAACCCCATCCCGGCGCACTGCAAGGTCCTGGTCAAGGTCCTGGATGTCAATGACAACGCTCCCGACGTCCACGTCACCTGGGCCGCGCGGGTGCCCGTGCTCTCCGAGGCGCTCCCCAAGGACAGCTTTGTGGCCCTGGTGACAGCCAGCGACCCCGACTCGGGAAGCAACGGGCAAGTGCTCTGCTCCCTCAGCCAAGGGTACGAGCACTTCAGGCTGAAGAGGACCAACAGCCACAGCTTCGCGCTGCTGACCAACGCCTCGCTGGACCGCGAGCGGCGCGCCGAGTACAACCTGACGCTGGTGGTGCGGGACATGGGGGACCTGTCCCTGGCCGTGCTGAAGCACCTCACCATCTGCATCAGCGACGTCAACGACAACGCCCCAGCCTTCGAGAAGGCCGCCTACGAGGCTGCGGTTGCTGAGAACAGTGAAGCACCTGCCTTCCTGCTCACCGTCCGTGCCACCGACCCCGACCTGGGCTTCAATGGGAAAGTCACCTACAGGATCCCAGACCCCTCTGCTTTGGGGCTGGTCTCAGTCGACCCCAGCACTGGGGACGTTTTTGCCCTCCAAGCTTTTGATTACGAGCAGCTGAGGAGCCTGGAGTTCCTGGTGACCGCAGAGGATGGAGGGCATCCCAAGCTGGCATCCAACATCTCCATCAGGCTGGCCGTGCTCGACCGGAACGACAACGCGCCCGTCATCACCGCGCCAGCGCTGGTGGGAGGGGTGGCCACGCTCTCTGTCCTGGTCAATGCCGACACCGGGTGCTTCTGGGTGGTCCCCGGGAATGGGAGCACCCAGGGGGCTGTGGCAGTGACCAATTCCACACTCGTGTCGTGCCCCGGCAGTCCCTTCCTCTTCACCATCGTGGCCAGGGATGTGGACTCCGGCACCAACGGGGCTCTCCGGTATGATCTGGTGGGTGGGGATGACGCCGGGCTCTTCATCCTGGACCCCCTCCTGGGGCAGGTGTCCCTCAATGCCAGCAATGCCAGCAGCCTGGCCGGCAGCCAGCGGGAGCTGCTGGTCCGGGTGAGCGACCAGGGGGACACCCCCCTGCACACCCTGGCCCGGCTCCGCTTGCTTTTCCGGCATCACGGGGCCTTCTCCAAGATGTCAGCGCGGGATCCCGGCTGGCCGAGTCTCTCCGTGGTGGTCGTGATCTGCCTGGCCGCTCTCCTGGGCGTGTCCCTGCTGCTGCTGGCGCTGACCCTGTCCCTGCGCAAGAAGGACAAGAAGGACGGCATGGCCTACAACTGCAGGGAGGCAGAGGACGCCCGCCGGCAGCAGCAGCTCAAGAAGCCGCACAGGCAGATCCAGAAGGCCGACATCCACCTGGTCCCGCTGCTCCGGGGCCGCCCCCGGGAGCCTGAGCCCCCTCGGCCCTGCCGGGAGGAGCAGCCTGGCACGGCCACCCCCGCGGCCGGGGGGTCCCCGCAGGCTCCCCTCCACCTCACCCCCACTCTCTACAGGACCCTGAGAAACCAAAGGACACAAAAAGACTCCGAGGAGCAGCAGGGCACCTTGGACCTGCCCATCCTGCAGCGCCGACCCTGCCAGCCCCACAGACCCAAACACCTGGTGAAGGAGGCTGTGAGCCCCCCGGAGGCAGCGCTGCACGGCAAGAGCTTGGTGAAGCCACCCATGGGAGAGCCCCGAGTGCCACCCGAGCAGCCCCAGCCCCACCAGCAGATCCTCAGGAGCCTGGTCCGGCTGTCGCTGGTGGCACTGGCGGAGCAGAGCCCGACCGGGGAGTTCGCCATGGAGTCGCCCCCAGTGCAGGTAGGAGCTGCCTCGGGCATTCCCAGAGCGTGGACACCCCCAGTCCTTCCTTGCCCACGCTGGGGTGGTGGGAATGGTCTTTGGTTGGTCTCTTGATGCCTCAATAGCCTGAGCAAGATGAACAACCCCCCCAGGCAGGGTCACCCCAGCGGTACACTCACACAGGGAGAAGGGAACAATCCCGTGGGCAGGGAACAGCAGGAGGGGTGCAGGGGAAGCTCGGGCGCAGGTGGGCTGCCCAGGGCTTGTTTTTCCCCCGGTGTGGGGATGCTGAGCCATCTGCAGGAGGAGGAAACGCTATAAAAAGGCCGCGGGGCTCGCAGGGACGTCCTGGCAGGAAGCAGCTTGAGTGGCCAGCCCGGGGCTCAACAGGCTTTTCCTGCCTTGCAGCAAATCTCCCAGCTGCTCTCCCTGCTGCACCAGGGCCAGTTCCAGCCCAAAACAAACTACAGGGGAAACAAGTACACGGCCAAGAACGGCAGCAGGTAAGGCTGGCTCCCAGCACTTCCTTTCCCCACGCCCCCTTCCCCTGTTCCAGCCCCACCAGTCCAAAGCCTCCGAGGGCAGGAGACACCGGGGCGGAAGAAAGACTCATCCCCTGAGATTGGAGGTTCTCCCTTTAGGGGATGGTTGTGCTCCTCTGGTCCTGGCCTCCAGCGGTATCCAGCTGCTCTTTGCCTCCTTCCTGGGGAACCTTTGGCAGGTCCCTCCATGCTCACCTGAGCTCCTCCACGGCCACGAACCATCCTCCCTTGCCAAGAACAGCGATGGTTCTGGGTGCTCGAGAGCACAGAGGGGCCCAGCTCTGGAGGCAGCAGCACAAGGATCAGTGTTCTCATGGCTCTGGACGCTTTCTCAGTGCCTGTCAACATGAGTTTGGGGCACCTGACCCTGTGAGGAACTGCAGCAGAGCTGGAAACACTGAGATATCCCAGCTGTCTGGATATCAGCCAAAGATATCCCCAAACTTCGAGGTGTTCCCATTAAATTATGCTGTTGACCTCTGGGTGCACACTCCTGAGTCCTCACCACTGCGTCACCATGCCACTCTGTCCCCACCTGCCCGGGCCGTGGGCAGACACAGCTTTCTGCACCTTCCTCACCTGCAGCTGCAGGGGATGGAGAGGGAGGGAGAGCAGCTCCAGGGTTTCTGGGGCAGGGCTGGGCTGTGGTGCTCCTCACCTGGAATACAGGAGGGAAGCTCCTCTGAATTCATGGATGTGCCCCATCCCCAGAAATGCTCCAGGCCAGGTTGGACGGGGCTTGGAGCAGCCTGGGATAGTGGAAGGTGTCCCTGCCATGGCAGGTGGTGGAGTGAGATGATCTTTAAGGTCCCTTCCAACCCTTCCGTGGTTCTGTGATCTTGCTGCAGAAGGACAAAAACCCTTTTGGGCAAGAAATGTGGAGCAAACCCCCAAAACTCCTTAACTGATGGGCACTCAAAACGCCTTTGGTTCTGAGAGTGACGCACGGCGAGGGCGCCCACAGCCCCTCTCTGGCATTTTGAGGGGATAGAGACCCTTCCACGGGGCTGAAGTGACCTGGGTGTCGTGACCCCTGGCAGGGCTGCGGGGCTGGACGCGGGGCTGGACGCTGACTGCCTGAGCACCAAGGACAGCGGGCACGGCGAGAGCGAGGCCGGGGACCGCGACTCCGACAGCGCCTTCGAGCTCTCCGTGCAGCAGCTCGTGGGAGAGGAGCTGGAGACCCTCCTGGAGCCACAGGCAGGTGAGGTGACCTCGCTACTGGGACGGGGTGGGGCTGGGGGGGCTCCAGCAGCGGGATCTCCTCAGGAACACACCCTGGCCCCACCCAGGAGGTCCAGCTGGGCTGCAGCCAGCCAGGGCACATCGCATCCCTGGAGCGGCTCTGGCAGGGGCAGAGCTCGGGGCAGCATGTCTGGACCATCCCAGGCTTCTGGTACCAGGCAAAGGGACTTGCTGAGCTTCACGCTGGATTTTTCCCTGTGTTTGTGGCTGCTCTTCCCTCCCAGGGATGTGTCTGCTGTGGTTTAGGGTTTAGTGATGTGTGAGCTTGGCCTCTGTCGTTGCTCAGGGGCGAGGCCCAGTTTCACGCTGCAGCTGGTGAAGTGCTTCCCACGCTGGCCTCAGTCCTCCCTTCGTGGTCTCCTGGGCCATGCGGAGTGACAAAGGTGGACACGTGTCCTTGTCAAGCCCCTCAAGGTGTTATGAACCCTCAGAGCCCCACTGTGTTCCTCTTTCCTCCTCATCTCCTGTGACCAACCTAATTTTAGCGTATCTTTTTTGAGATGTGTGACCAGAATTGTGTGCAGTGTTTGGGATCCACCAGGGGTACAAGGAGGTTTTCTGGTTTGTTCCTCATTCCTGCCCTGCCCTCCACACTGAGCCCTGCTCGTGGTGGCTCCCAAATCCCTCCTCTGCCTGGAGGGAGAGCTGTCAACACATGACAGGTTGGGACAATTACCCGAGAGTTGGTGACACAGAAATTCACCAGCCACATTTTGCTCATGGCACTCAGCACCATCAGGTCCTTCAGCAGCCCTCTGCTTTTGGGTGTTTTAGCGAAGTCAACACCAACACTGTCCCCTTTCCATGTCATTTATCACCGTGTTGAGCAGATACTCTGGGACTCTGCTAATGACCTCCCTTGGTGAGGAAGATTAATTATTCCTGCCTCACTTCCCAGCTTTTAACACATATTAGTCCCTACAGAACGTGGCTGTAAATTCAGGCAGAGCTCAGGTCCCCTGCAAGCCTGGCTGGTGCTGTTCCACCAGCTCAGGTGACCTCTGCCACCACAGAACTGAATCCTGGAATGGTTTGGGTTGGAAGGGACCTTAAAAATCATCCCATCCCACCCCTGCCATGGGCAGGGACACCTTCCACTGTCCCAGGCTGCTCCAAGCCCCATCCAGCCTGGCCTTGGACACTTCCAGGGATCCAGGGGCAGCCACGGCTTCTCTGGGCACCCTGTGCCAGGGCCTGCCACCCTCCCAGGGAACAATTCCTGCCCAATATCCCATCTGACCCTGTCTGGCAGTGGGAAGCCATTCCCCCTCATCCTGTCACTTCAGGCCCTTGTCCAGAGTCAGCCAGGACTCTCCATCCAACCCTTCCAAATTTCCAGAACACAATTCCCCGTGTGACAGGTGGTTCCTTTGGGAGCAGCAGCTCCGTGGCTCTCTCTGCTGAGCCTTGCACAGAAGGATTTCTCTGAATCTGCCTGGGCTGGATTCACCTTCATGTGCTTAAAAGCTCCTGTCACCATTTCTACCTCCCCTCCCTCTGATCCCGCATTCATTTGAAGCAGTAGTTAATGAACAGCAGCTAATAAACCAGGCAATTTCATATCTGAGTTCCTCTGGCACTCCGGGGTGAATACCATCTGGGCCTGACATTTTCTACATGTTGCTTTTATTGATTTGTTCTATAAAATCTCCTCTACTGGCATTTCAATTTGAAAGAGTTGGGCTGACTCATGTCCTGTAGCAGAAATTTCATTGTGGAGCCTCTGTGCTCCTCCACAGAAGAGAAGCTCGTTGAGCTTTGCTGCTGGGGTGGTTTGAATTCCAGAGCTGGGCATTTTTGGTGCTCTTCCTTAGGGACAGAACCTGCTGCTTCTGCCCCTTTGCCTCCCTGCTCTTTTACTCCAGCAAGAAGCGAACGAAGGAAAGGCTGAGACCTAAAAGTTTCCTTGGATTCCGTGGTCCTGCAGCCAAAAGCAGGGAGCAGAGGAGCCCAGCTCCATCCCAGGTGCACCGACACGCCCTGATCCCAGGAAAGGGACTGCTCTGGATCCAGTCCTGCCCACACAGGGAGCATCCTAGAAAATCTGGGCTACGGTGAGGCTGATCCATGAAGCGCCACCTCCCGTCTCTTGGACCTGATAGGGAAAAACCCCTTTTGCCGAAGCCCTGGAATTCCATGGAATCATTAGGGCTGGGAAAGCCCTCTCAGGCCGCTGTTCCCCAGCTCCACCGCCGACCCGTGCCCACAGCGCCGCAGCCCCATTCCCGGGATGCTGATTCCACCGCTTCCCTGGGCAGCCTGTTCCGTGCCAGCAGGGAGTGCTGGGGCTGGGTGAGCTCCTGCTGGCCATGCCCGAAGAGGCTGCTGTGTTCCAGGGGTGCCAAACCTTCCCCGGCAGCCCAGACCTTCCGCAAAGGCGGCCGAGCGCGGCTCCGGACTTGCCGGGCTCCTTCCTCCGCTCCCAAACGCAAACAGAGCCGGGGACTCGCATCCTGAGAGGGAGGAAGGAAGCGCTGCTGGTGCTCAGGAGGATCCTACCAGCTGGCTGAGGCTGGCTGGGCCTTTGAGCTGTTCCCAGCGGGGTCGGCTGCAATGCCAGGCAGCTCTGGGATTGTTGATGCTGCGGGATGAACTCCCAGCACCGTCTGTTAACTCCGATCCCCCAGCAGCCCGGAACAGCACTCCCAGCAGCAGATGAGAGATAGAACTTTATGGATGATAAAAACAACCCCTGCTCCCCAAACACCATTAAAACAAGGCAGTAAAGAGTTATTGGTCAAATTAAACATACCTAATTATGAGGTTTCATGGCCACGGGACCGTCAGCCCACTGAGTCAGGGCTCTCCCCGCAGAGAGCAGACCAGCTGTGCCCTGCTCCAGAGTAGAGGCAGCCAAATATTCAGGGAATTAAGTGGCTTCTTGCAGACTGGGGAGGAGAAAACTGCACGTTTTACAGCAAAACCTGCGGCACACTTGGGTGGTGTCTGAAGGAACAGCCACTGCGACTCAAACACAGACTGCAGAAAGAAACCCTGGGTGTGAAGCAACACAAAAGAATTTTGGGGCTCCAGCTAAAACAAAAATCTAAGGGATATACCTGCCCTTCTCTCCTTATCAGGCTGGAGTCCCAGCTCTCGCCCCCAGCCCATCCCAGGGCAGCTGTTTTGCAGAGAAAAAGGAGGAATTGCTTGGCTGGCTGAGGAAGGAGCCTTGTCTGGGTCACTGACTGCAGATCCCGTGCCCCAGCTGTGGCAGGGTATCCATTACCCTCTGGAACCAGCGGGACAAGAGCATCAGAATGGAGACCCTCCCTTCAGATGCCACTTTTTAGTCAGAGCCGCACAATTATTACAGCGACAGCAGCCCCTGCCACCCTGGGGCCGCTGGGTTTTGTTACCAGTGAGGTTTTGCTGCTCCCAAAACCTTTCCCAACCCGGGCGGTCGGTGCGAACCCCGCTGAGGTTCTGGGATGTGCTTTGGGAAGGAACAATGAGGGGCTGGAACGCAGCCTCTGTGCACCACAGCACGGACTCTTGTTTACCAGCTAGCTCAAAACACAAGAATCCCCGTTTCCCTTCCTGCTGTCTGACGAGGAAGCTATTCCAGGCTCTCCCTGCTATGGGGTCCTTCCTTTATTTTCCAGGAGATGTTTATTCATGGACAG
The DNA here is from genome assembly GCA_013398955.1 of Callaeas wilsoni. Taxonomy (NCBI): domain Eukaryota; kingdom Metazoa; phylum Chordata; class Aves; order Passeriformes; family Callaeidae; genus Callaeas; species Callaeas wilsoni. Next base: position 21,768 of record VWPU01015904.1, on the reverse strand, counting down.
TTATAATCACTTCTTCTCTTGCCAACCCTATTTTAAGCATAAAGATTTCCTCTGCTGGTGCTTATCTCCTCAAAATAATGACAGGTTGCAGTCAGATCCCTGGAGAGCACTTACTTCCTTCGGAGCAGCAACCCCCACCTCTTGGGGTCTCCATTGTGTCAGCCTGGATCACTCCTGGTTTCATCTCCAGAGTTTTCCCTGCTGGTGTCGTTTCAGCTCCCTCTCCCACGGATGGATAATCAGATTTGTGTGTAATTCCCCTAATCAGACCCAGTAACAATCCACCCTGCCAGCAGGGAATACCCTGACCAATCCACTGCGTGATTCCAGTTGCCCACTTCGGGCCACAATCAAATTACTGGTGCACTAACGAGCCTGCCCCAGCCCCAAGCCCACGCTCCCCCTGCTCCTCAGCTGCTTCCAATCGAGGAACAACTACTTTAGAGCTCAATTGTTTGGTCCCAGTCTCCAACCATCCAGCTGTGCGTTTTATAATCCAGAATTTCATTCTGGTATTATTGTTTTCACAATAACCCATTTCTTTTCGGTCTCAATCTGCCTCCTTAGCAGCAAATTCCCACCCTGGAGTGACCCTGAAGGGAAGTCCACTATCTTTGTGTCCAACACTTCCCCCTGGAAAGCTTTTCATTGTCTGCTCCACTTCAGCCAGTCCTAAACCCTCCCTCTCTCAGGCTTTGCTAACAATTTAGTGAAGTGCCAATTGAGACTGCAACAAACGAGAACGCACAGTGATTCTAATGGTTATGACATTAAAAACAAAACAAAAACCCCAATAGTTTTAAACCACTTCTATTTTCTTTGGCTTTTTTTAGCTGCTGGTTTGCACGGTGCCACTGGTGAGCTGTTTACAATCACTGCTCTCAGCCGATTTTAGACATTTTCACGTATCAATATTTTTATTCATTTCTTCCCCGCTGTGCTCTCCCTCCCCAGAGCTGGCCCTCAAGAGGCTGACAGCTGCAGACCCAGCGTGGGTGGCCCGGCTGTCCCTGCCCCTCACCAGCAGCTACAAGGACAACGTCTTCTCCCCCGACTCCCCGCGCTCCCCCGAGGAGGAGGAAGCTGCAAGGCAGGAGAAACCAAGGACCTTCGAGACCTTTGGCAAAGGTGCTGGCGCCGACCCCAGTGGCGCCGGGACGAGGCTGGCCAGCACCTTCCTGTCGGAGATGAGCACCCTGTTTGAGCTGATCCTGTCCCAGAAGGCGCAGGAGCACAGCGAGACGGGCGCGGGGCTCCTGCGGCAGCTGTCGGCCCGCGGGCACGGCCTCGGCCTGGGCGATGCTGCTCCGGGGCTGTAGCAGGGAGAGAACAGCCCGAGGTTTGGGGTGCCCAACCCCATCCCCAGCCCCGGCAGGGTCACTCTATGGCCCGTGGTGTGTTTCTTCCTTGGCCTCGCCCCAGCGAATTCCTCCACGACCGATTTCACCTTGTTCAGCTCCCCTCCACCCGCCTGTCCTTGCCTTCCTCCTGTCCCACCCCGCTCTTCCAGTGCTCTTCCAGCCTCCCATCCCACCCAGCAGCAGGAGGGTCCTTTCCTCCCAGGACAGGCCCAGGGAGGGGGTTGTGAGAGCAACCGCAGCACAGTGAGACACATCGGTGTGATCACAGACTGTGGAAACACCTGTCACGGGCATTGCTGCAGCTGGGCCCCCGGGTTTCAGTTATTTAAATAAAACTGGTTTTTTCTAACACTACCCTCTCTGTCAGCAGTGTAGCTGACATAATCTACGTGCAGAAAGCCTGAAGGGGCAGCTGGGGAAGGGGAGATGTGCCTGTTGTCTCCCGCTGCTCCTTCCAGCTTCTGTGGTTCTGCCACTGTGAACTTGGCATTTTGTAGAACTCCCCAAAATCAGCACTGGCATCTCTCTCACGGCTGCTCCAAGTGCCCACAATTTCCTTCTCCGTAAGGACAGGATGCAGCACTCAGTGCTCTGGGCTGGTGACAAGGTGGGGATCAACAACAGGCTGGACTTGATGATCTCAGAGGTCTTTTCCAACCTTAATGATTCCATTTGATTCCATTCTCTCCTCTGAGGCCATTGGATTTTGGAGCACAGTCCTCATCCAAAAGCAGACACCAGATGGCTGGAGTCTGCCAAAGGTAACCTGGGAAAAGGGAAGCGTGAAAACACTGTTTTGAAATACTCAGTCACCAGCTTCACCCTTTTTATGGGTTTTCACTTTGATCTGCCTGTCTGAGAGCTGTAAGACAGTTTTGGGATAATAGCACGGGTGGGAAAACCACGACACTGGCGACAAAGGAAGAAGCACACCGGTGTCTGTGCCTCTGCACCCCTGGAGAAGGGCAGGGCAGTGGTGACCCCCAGGCTCATGCAGCAGTGTGGGGATGGCAGGCAAGGGCTTCTGGGCCCTCCTGGACCACCTCAAGTGCCCTACCCCTGTTCTTCTCCACGCACCTGGAGGTGACAGTTCCCAGCTTTAGGTGTGTACACACCCGAGCCACAGCACCAGGCAATCACACAGATAATTTAAAGCAGAGTAAATGAGAAAGTTACCCCTTTCTGTTGCTCTTGGGACTGAATGACAAGAGCAATAGAGTGAGATTTCCCCAGGTGGACTTTTTAATATCCAAAACGTTCTGTTTTATTTGGAGTCTCCAAAATGCTAGTACAGATGAGCCCATGTCTGGCATCCATCCACGGATGGGTTTGGCCTGGCCTGCTCATGCCGCTGCTCTGCTAACACAAATCTCTTGCTGGTTTGTTTCACAAACAAAACAGGTTCTTGCACCAAAACAGTGTCAGAGAGCCAGGTTCTAACTGAGATGCAGCTGTGCAAACCGTGAGGGAGGCTTTCTGTGACTGAGGAGCTGCAGCCCTGCGGGATTCCTCCGCACCTTGGGAGCACAGGCACAGGGACAAACACCTGGCACAACCTCCCATCTCCCTCTGCAAAGTTGCTTTGATGTGCCTGTTAGAGGACAATCCTGACACAAAAATACCTTAGAACACAAGCACGTTTAAAAGGAGACAGATTCCTCCCTCTTGGTTCAATTTCCTGATCCTGCAAAGTGCTTTCAACCCCCCCAGCCCCTCTCCCATCCTGACCGATGCGTAAGCACGCTCTGGATTATCACAGCAGAGGAAATCCACCCCAGGAATTTCCTGCTCCTTGTATCCTGCTTGATAAAGGAAATGGTCTAAGAAAGTTTGGTCTGAGCAGAAGGAGAGAGCAGACCAGAAGAACAATCAGATGTGTTGAGGGCTGGCTGTGCCCCTCCCTTGCTGCATGGAGAAGTTCAGGACGGGGCCATTGCCTTTGTTTTGCAGAGCCTGATCTACACAGAGCACCAGAGCACCACGGCCACAGGAAGCTGGACAGTTTGCACAGATGCCCTTGAACCAGTTCAAACTGGTGTGAACAAATGCCTTTTTCCGGATTCGGCTGCCCCAGTGGAAGAAATGATCACACCAGCTGCCTGCTGCTGCTGCCTGCCGGTGGTGCCTCCCCGCTGGGAGCATCCCTTATCCACTCTGCTGAAAACGAGCTGGCGTGCTCAGCAAACAGGGACACGATGAATTCTGAAGCAAACCTTGCTCTCTGTGTCTCAGAGAGGTGTGCCCGTGGGAGCAGCTCACTGCCAGGGCTGCAGGAGCAGGCAGTGGGGACAGAAGGACGCTGACATGGTGCAGGGTGGCCGGGGGCAGCTGTCACTCTCCCTGGTACAGGTGGATCTGTTGCATCCCAAAAAAAGCTGTGTCCTAACGATGAGAATTCACTCTCTTGCTTGCCCAGGTTTGAAAGCAGATTAAACTGCCAGAATGGCAACACAGAGCCAGCCCAGACTGTGCTGGTAGCAGGGGCACTGTGGGGACGTGCCTTGGAGAGAGAGCAAACTGCCTCAGAGGGAGTGGGCCAGAACAATCCCAGGGTTAGGTGCCAACGTCCCCATACAGTGGCTTGTAAACCTCCCTGGGGGACCACGTGCCAGCCATGCAGGGCTACTGGCATTATAACCCCAGATCACACCTCTGTGGTGCAGAGCCACAGAACAGCTGGGGCTGGAAGCACCTCAAAGAACATCTCCTCCCACCCCTGCCATGGCAGGGACACCTTCCACTGTCCCAGGCTGCTCCAAGCCCCAGTGTCCAACCTGGCCTTGGGCACTGCCAGGGATCCAGGGGCAGCCCCAGCTTCTCTGGGCACCCTGGTGCCAGTGGCATGGTGGGGTCTGTGCCGGGCTCTGACACAGAAATGCAGGTGCAGAAGCAACATCCCTGTGTGGAAGGTAAGAGGACCAGAGGAGGTGGTGGTGTAGGAGAGATCACAAGGTTTATTCTCAAAGCCCTGGTATTTAAAAATGCCTCCTGTTCCATGAACAGAGAGCTTTCTCTCCACTCACTGCCAGCCTGGCTCCAGCCCACACCAAGGGCTGCTTTGCCCTCAGCCTGCTTGTTTCACTTACTGCCTGCTCTACTGCCAGCAGCGCTGGGGCTCCCAGGCCCGCAGCTCCACCGGCACCGTCCTGGCTCCGAGGGCACAGCTCCATCCTGCACTGCTGAGCAGCATCACGTGCAGTCTGTCTGTGCTCCACGAGTGGGGCAGGGTTCGGGCACTCTGCCCTGGCTGGGTGCTGTGCAGACCTGCAGACACAGGCTCAATACTCCAGAAGTTGGGGCTGGAGGAGGAGGCTCTTAATCCCGAAGGGAAGGGATGCTTTGTGTGCACATCTGAAAGTACAGAAAAACAAGGTATTAATGACACTGTCAAAGGCTGGACTTGATCATTCAACCACAGAATCACAGAATACCCTGAGCTGGAAGGGATCCCTAAAGATCATCGAGTCCAACTCTTGGCCCTGCACAGGATACTCCAAGAATCCCACCCTGTGCCCGAGAGCGTTGTCCGAACGCTTCCTGAACTCAGGTTTGGTGGTGTAACCACTTCCCTGGGGAGCCTGTTCCACTGCTCAAGCACCCTCTGGGTGAAAAACCTTTTCCTGCTATCCAGCCTAACCCTCCCCTGACACAGCTGCAGCCACTCCCTCGGGTCCTGTCCCTGGTCACAGGGAGCAGATACTGGAGCTGGCCCTGTGCTGCCCCTCTGCAGGATGCCAAAAACCACCACGAGCTCCGTCCTCAGTCTCCTCTTCTCCAGCTGAACAACCAAGTGCCCTCAGCTGCTCCTCACAAGGCTTCTCCTCCAGACCCTTCCCCATCCTCGTGGCCTCCTTTGGACACTCTCTAATGGCTTAATGTTATTTTCATATCGTGGTGCCCAGAACTGCCCCGAGAGCCGGCGGTGAGGCTGCCGCAGTGCAGAGCAGAGCGGGACAATCCCCTCCCTGGCCTGGCTGCTGATGCTGGTGCCCGCCAGGACACGGCTGGTCTTTCCAACAGCAATGATTCTGTGACACATCGTGCTATGGGAACAGCTCCTCCACTTCAGCTGAACTGGAGAGAGCTGCTAAAGTGGAAAGAACCGAGACGGCAAAGTGGTGCCTTCCCTTCAGTACAAAGAACTCCGTTGTGCCGTGGCCCTGTGCGACCCCTCCTCTGGCCAGACTGGCCCCACTTTCACGGGGCCACTCCCCCACGCAGCCCCTGGTACCTTGCAGCTCCTGTTCCCACTGCTGCAGTCGCTCCCGGGCCTGCCTGTTCCCAGCGGCTGCCGACTGCCGGTAGTGCCTCAGCGCTTCCGCCAGGTTCTGCTGCACTCCCAGGCCCTGCTCGTAGCAAACGCCCACGTGGTACCTGCTCTGGGCATCCTGGCACAGCCATCAGCACAGGAAAGGAAACAGAGAGCCTTTAACACCATCTGCAGAGTTTACTCCTCTGTCTTTAGTCACCTTCTTAAGTTTAGCCCTCCATCCCTCAGTCTGTATCTTCAGTAATTTTTAGTCCCCTGGAGAGAAGCAGAATCTCTGGCTCTGCTCCTTCCTATCCCTTTCCAATTAAATTCACTGATTTCCCTTCAACACCCAGGGCTGTGTCAGGGGAACAAAGGAGCAGCTGGCTCTGCAGAGCATCCCAGCTGTCTCAGAGGTCAGAGCTGAGGTGTCTTGGGCAGCCCTGACTGCGCCACATCCTGATCCCACCCCAGCTCCGAGCACGCCCTGGGACTGCCCTGACACAGCTCAAGCCCAAGTCTTGTAAAAACACCACAAATGGCACGGAGGTACTTGCTGCCAAGGGTTGGGAGATTCCCCTTTGACACAAGAGTGCAGCACTCTCCTGCTCAGCCCCACCTCATTCTGTTCCAGAAGAAATCTCGGGCAGCAGAAATGAAGTAAATGAAGCCAGTATGCACTAGAGAAAAAGCACCTGAACCACTCAGACATGTGGAACTGCTGGGAATGAACTGGAAAGCAAAGGTTGTCACTGCAGTGAAGCCAAATCCAAACCCATGACAGGTTTATGTGTCAGCTGTGCACCTCATCTTTGAGATCCAATGGGAGGCAAAGGGTCTCAGATAGCAGGAAAGCAGGATGACACTCCTGAAGACATTAGAAAGGCTGCATGGACTGGTGGTCACACAGACCTTTCCAGCAACAAAGCCAGCAGCACAACCTGAAGAGTGTGGCTGCCAGAAACATGAGCTAAACAAGGCTTCGCAAAAAAAAAAAAAAAAAAAAAGAAAAAAGAAGAAATAGAAAAAAACCCCAACTAAGTAGCAAGTTTTAATAAAGCCACGAGAAAAGAACATATTGCAAGTGTTGCTGTCTGGGACGTAGCTGGTAGAGGCAAGTGAAGAACTCAGTGAGTGGGTGCTTTGCAAAATGTTGCAAGTCTCAGTTTATGACAGCAATAAACTCCTTTAGAGATGAGATAAACACATTGAAGGATTGGCACCTCAGCTGTGACAAGAGACAGGGTTCAATCGGGAGTACTGCACCACCATCTCTCACAGGATGAGCACCTCAGAGCCAAGACTGCAGCGAGAGGAGATCCCCAAATTAGCACGGCAGAAGCGACTGCGGTACCCTTGGAAGTCTGGAGGTCAGGCTCAGTTCTCCAACAGAACTCTTTCATAAGGGTTTATATTCTGTGGCTGCACGCAGGAAATAGGGGAGGATTAAAAAGTGGGAACCGAAGTAGAACACGGTTCTCGTGTTGGAAAAACACTTTGTCAGAGTTCGCTGCCTGGCTCTAGCAGGGAGGAACAACCAGAGAAACGCTGAATCCGTGACTTTTTGTGCCTGTTTTCCTTTTTCTGGAGTTGCACTAAATGGTGCTGTCCTTGCTTCATCCATACCCAGCGTTCCTTCAGCCAACTGAACATAAATTCCAGCTCCAGGGTAATGGGAAGCCAAGCTGTCCTTGGAGCCCTTCTCCCAGGAAAATGGGGACATCCTGGGGAGCCCAGGATCAACCTGCTCTCAAGGCTGAGGCTCTGGAGCATCCACAGCATCCACTGAGCAGCAGAGGTGGGGAAGGATGCTCGGGGTCTGAGAACTGCCATGGCTGTGACCAAAACATGCCAGGGGTGCACCTGAGGATCTGCAGTTACCTGGCAGATTTTTTGTTTTTAAGGCATTACCAGTAAACGGCAATCTTCTGTTTAATGGGATAACGCAATGTGATATTGCTCAGCATAAACATCTGACTCCAGGCTGGAGAAAAGGAGCCAGTGATGAAGCTTAGGAGAGATCTTTAGCAGGTTTAGAGCTAAATACTGTGTATTGTAATGTCTGAGCTGCTGTGGCAAGCTGTCTTGGGGTGATTTTATGACAATGCTGTATTCCCCATCGCCTGCTTGATCTCTGGTGAACCTTTAAATTGCAAACGGGGGAGAGAGAAGCCGAGAGAACTCTTCGAAGCGGCCAGCTTGACCTTGCAACTAGAATGTTTTGCATTATTTTCTCTCCCCATTCTGACAACATTTGTTGGTTAGAGGACTTTTGCTCTCTAGTCTCGTCGGCTTTCAGCGGAGAAGGGACTGTGATCTGCCTCAGCGGCTTCTGTTCCTTATTGGACTGTTTTTGGCTCGCTTTTCATCCCAGCCCAGCTCCCATCTCCGGCCCTGCTCGGCGGGACCCTCCAAGGGGGATCGTCGGACCCTGCCTGGCCCGGCCCAGCTCAGGACTGCAGGTTTTACCTACAGAAAGGACTCTAAAATCCACAGTCCTCCTTTAGGGGACAGGGGAGGGGGTTTCAGTATCCTTTTTTCCCCGTGACAGCGACGGACTCTGTTTGTTAAATAAATAGTTTTTTTCACTTTCACTCAAAAAATTATTTTCCCAAATCCGTAGAGGAGGTGTTACCAGGGCCTGCTTGCCTGGCAGGCAGGAGAGAGAGAGAAAGAAACGCCCCTCTCGGGTTGTTTCCTCCTGGATTTGTGTCCAAATCGGCACACAAGCCAGGCCTCGTCCCACCAGACCGACAGTGTCTCCACGCTGGAAAGAGGGTGAAAAGCCAAGTGGCAAAGTTTACAGTGATGTCATGCCATTCAAAATGGTCAAACTTACTATAAAGAATTAATTAAAGAAGATCTCACCCAACTAAGGAGTGGGCAACAGAGTCACAAAGGAAACAGTACTGCCAAATGCAAAGCAGTGCTGATAGGAGAAATTTGGGTGTCACACTGTGATAGTTCCCTGAGACCATCTCATCACTGCTCAGTGTCAGGCAAAGGGCAAGCAGGATTAGGAATTACTGGAAGGGAATGCAGAACAAAGCAGAGGATCTCGTTATGTGAGATCCATGACATACCTCCATCCTGAGTCCACTTTTAGTCCAAGCATCTTAAAATGGTCAAAGGAGAATTAGAAAAATAGAGAGAAGACTGACAAGCAAAGCAGAATAGCTTAACTACACGGAGACACAAACTAAACCAGCGCTCTGCAGCCTGCAAAAGAAATGACTCAGAGAGGACACACTAAAGGGCACCACGACCAGAACTATTAGCCAGCAGAACAGGCAATAGCTGTTCATTATTTTCCACTGCACAAAAGCTGTGGGAACTGAAGTTAAAATGAACAAGTTCTTCAGAAAAAAAACAACAAACCCTGGCTATTACAATGCAGCTGAAAACAAGGGGACAATGTCGCAGCGCTGGAAAGAAACAGAGCTGTGGGATGCAGAAAGCTGGCTGCAAGACATGGGATCCACCCTTCTGCTCCTCCAGGTGCTGGTGGGGGTCCAGGACAGTGCTGTGCCCACATGTGGTACTGCCCTTCAAGAAAGAGAAGCCTGGGTCGCTGCGAGCAAGAAGATTTTTGGGGATCTAACACGATCTGTGAAGAGAAATAGCAACAATGGGGGAAGGTTGAATGGAGATTCAAGTGTTTAAATATGTTAAAGGTGCCTGAATTAAAAAATAAATCCAGAAACAGTCTTTTCATCCTTTCTACAAAAGGAGAGAATCAAAGGGCCAATTTTGAAGAACGGATTTGAGATAGACACAACGAAGCTCTCCAAGTGATGCAGTAGTGAAAAATTTTGACTGAAGAGGGTGTAGATGCTCCATAATGGGAAACCTGTACAATTCTGGAAGTTGGATAGAGGCACTGGTGCTGTAGGAACTCCTCCAGCCCAACAGGGCTGTCTCTGTAGGGTCTGTGCCCAGGCCCTGTCTCCTTTCCAAGAGCACCAAGGCTCCACTCTGGGCAGTAAAACCCTGACACGTCGGCCCATTTCCAAGAAACCCTGAAATCCTCCACCTGCAGATCCCAAACTCAGGACAACCCCTGGCAGAGGGATTACTTACACCACTGTTTGCTGCCAGCTGCAGGTACTTCAGACCTCTCTTCTCCTGGGGCTGCAGCCCCCTCATGTAGAACACTCCAAGATAAGCCTGTGCCTGCAACAAAGCCACACGGTCCAGATCAGCCAGGATTTTAATTACCCAGTTCTTTACTGATTTTGCAAGCTGCTCTGATGCTGGGGTTACTGAGGCAGTGTGCCTGTGCAGGGGCTGTTGGGAGAAGCAGGGCTGCCCTAGGAAAAATCAGCAGGACATGGTAAAGACAAAGAAACCACATCTGAGAGCCAGAGGATCATTTCAAACTTCCCTGTGGGAGTCAGAGGCAGGGAAGGGCTCCCACTCATGACCTGTCCCTAAGATCCAGCACGTGCACCCCTTGGACAGTGAGCCACAGGAGGCACAGGCACTGCCAGCCTGGCATTCCCAGGACAAGATGGCACACACCAAAATGCACCTCCTGCAGCGGGAAAGGCGGGCAGGAGACACACACGAGTCATCTCAGAAAGTCACAGATACAAAATGAGGATCTGTTCTCGCTTCAAGCACTGGAAGTTCCTCCAGCACAGCGACCTGCACTCTCGGAATTGAGAGGAATGAAGAGTGAGCTGTGTTTTCAGGCACAGGCCAGCTCTCCTAAGCCAAAGGTTCAGTGTGAGAGCCACATTAACAACAGACAACCAACTGTGGCACAGTGGCCCCCGTGTGCAGGCAGGGCTGTCTCCCAGACACTGTCAGGAATATAAATGGGGAATCAGAGAATGCTTTGGGCCAGAAGGGACCTTAAAGATCCTCTAGTTCCAACCGCCCTGCTGCGAGCAGGGATAAATACATTGGAAAGCTTTTCCCTCCAGTGCCACAGACGCTGCTTTCCAGGATGTGGCTCCAACCCCTCAGCCAGGGCTCTCTGCTGGCTCTCTCCTCTGACCTGCCATGCTGTGGACACCAACCTCTGTAACGCCAGCCCCTGCTGCTTGCTCCAGGAGTGCCACAGCCTTGTGATGCCTGTCCCGGTGGCTGCCAGGGCCGTGCTGGAGCAGGTGCCTGGCGTAGCGGTACTGGGCCATGGGGTGACAGCTGCTGGCTGCCTGGCAGTAATAAAAACCTGCCTGCAGAGAGAGAAACCCAGGTCATACATGCCCTGAACATGTCATGGCCCCCGCCAGGCCAGGCCAAGCTTAACCTCTCTGTCTAGACCCGTCACAAGCTGCATCTCTCCCACAGCAGAGCATCAGCTGGGTTAGGTGAGACAGCGGTCTGTGACTACCCCGGAGCCCTGGAACCACCCTGCCTGCTCCACTCCAACTCCCCCAGCCGAAGGGGGTGGCACTGGGCCAACCATGACTCCAACCAAGCTGCCTTTGCAGCTCTTGCCAGGCCAGCTTGCGCTAGGTGGCAGGCTGTAGTTACAGGAGCCAAACCGGAGATGTGAGAAGCCCTGGGATGTGCAGCGGTGTCTTAAATACAGCAACATGACAGGTTTCTCCTTGGAACCCCGCTGGGTGCTGGTAGCACAGCCTGTGCACCTGCAGAACCCTCAGAAGCTGTGGGAAAGGGGATCTCAGAGCACCTCTCTGAGGGGATTGCTGACACTCAAAGCAGCTCTGCAAACCTGCAATTTTTATTATTTCCAGCATTTTCTACCGAGTCTTCAGAGCCTGAGCAGTGCCCAGGCTCTCCAGGGAATGGTCACGGCCCCAAGGCTCCCAGAGCTCCAGGAGTGTTTGGACAGCGCTCCCAGGGATGCACAGGGTGGGACTGTTGGGATGTCGGGCCAGGAGCTGGATCAGTGATCCCTGTGGGTTCCCCCCAGCTCAGGATATTCCACGACTTTCCCACCCATGTAAAAGGAACAAAGCTCCAAGCACGCAGCACAGACCCCTCTCCCGGCGAGTGCTGCCCACACCCAGCCCCCCAAGCCCCGGGTACCTTTTCCAAGTCCTTTTCCGTGCCCCTGCCGTGCTCGTAGCACAGCCCCACGTTGAACTGGGCTTTGCTGTAGCCTCGATCCGCCGCCAGCTTGAAGCAGGTGAAGGCCACCCGGCAGTGCCCTGCCCTCATGCTCTCGATCCCTGGGGAGAACACAGCCTAAACCCAGGGAAAACAGGGAAAAGCACGCGGCCGCGACGCAGCCTCCAATGCAGCAACCTCCCCCACAGCCACTGGGCCTTCCTTGGCTCACGCCAAGCGCTCTGGGCCACTTCCAGCTGGCTCACCAACCCTCACTCCGCAGTTTCCGTAAGAAAAATGGCAACGCTGCATTTTAGGGATTTTTTCTAGGCTCGTGGCAGAGAGGGATCACAGGCTAACACAACGTATGGCTCGCACAGAAACAACTTGCTTTTCGGTGCTGCAACTAGTGGTGTATATAGGGCAGGGACTTTTCTTAGCTCATTGCATCTTCCTTCTGCTTTTCTTAGAGTTGCAATCCTGCAATTGCTTTTTCAGCTTGCCAGGAAAACTGTGAGCTCAGACAATAAAAGAAGGATACAAGGATATGACATCTTGTGTTGCAAAAAGACAGAGATGGCTTAATTTCCAACTACAGATGTCAGGACAACAGTGCAGGCTTCAAGCAAGCCTGGATTGAAATATGCTGAGATAAATCAGGTGGCACGATGGGACAAAGGGCCATAAATCTCTCCAAGCACAGTTACAATTGCTGAAAGGAGGCTTCAGCTTGGGTATTTGCCATCCCTGCCTTCTCACAAGACCTGCAACCATTTGGAGGTCCTCCAAAACGAGAAACCTGTGGTTTAAGGGCAAAACAAAACCAACTCCACATTACCAAGGATATTCAATGCAATGGAAATATCAATTCGGAAAATCTGCTGCAATTGGAAAGCGGCTTCCTCTAAATGCCCTCGCTGAGCTGGGTCACCCTGAGGAGTCAAAGAGAAAAGCTATTAAAGACAGCTAAACCCTATCAGCCCTAGAGGAGATTCTTGCTTGGAAACCAAGCAGTGAGACCTGTTTGGATTGTAGTACAGGCGGCAGGAGGGCGATGTCATGTGTCTACACAAAATCCTCCCTGTCCCACACAGCCACCTCGCTGGGGCAGCTGCGTGGACACTGCTGCCCTCTCCTCCTGCCAGGGAGCTTGGTGCAGCCTCTCAGGCATCATCAGACCTTTCAGAATTTAGCAAATCCCTGATCCTACTCAGAGCAGTCTGCAGCTGCTCCCGCAGGGACAGATCCGAGCTCTGCTCCCTGGGACAGGGACAGCACCCAGGGAACGGCTGGAGCTAGGCCAGGCCACGGCCAGGCTGGATTTTGGAGAAGTTTCCTCCCCCAGAGGGTGCTGGGCACTGCCCAGGCTCCCCAGGGAAGGGGCAGGGCCCCCAGGCTGCCAGAGCTCTGAGAGTGTTCGGACAGTGCTGCCAGGGATGCCCAGGGTGGGAGTGCTGGGGGGTCTGTGCAGGGCTGGGAGCTGGACTGGGTGATCCCTGTGGATCCCTTCCAAATCAGGATACTCCGTGATTCTGAGGTAACTCCCTCCTCCAAAAGTAACATTACCCCTTGTTCCCTCTCCCCCATCGTGCCCACAGCCCAGTCCCTAAAACACCCTCCCACCTCTGCCTGGGCTTGACCCAATTCCAGCCGAGCCCACCCCTCAGCTGGACCGAGCACTGCCCAGCGCTGCTGAAACCCCGCCGGGCACAGCCAGAGCCCTTCCTCCTGGGCAATGAACAGCCCAGGACCTGGAGGGGCCCAGCCCAGCCCAGCCCCACACCCCGAGTGCCGTGGAGTGGCAGCAGAGCCCAGCGCACACGGGAAGCTGGGAAAATGCCCCTTGGCACCCACAGCTCCGCTGCTGAGCTCGGGGCTGCTCCTGACGGTCCAAGGCCCCTCCTTGAGCTGCTCCAAGACCCAGCTCCAGGCTCTTCCTGCAGCCCTGCGCGAGTGGCTCCTCCCAGGATGGGGAGATCCACGCTCACCCCCTCAGCAGATCAAGCAAATGCCTCCTGGGTGCCTTTTGCAGGAACTCGCTCTGCTAAAAACCGAATTTACCTCCCCCCTGCTCACAGTGTCCTTGAGCAACTGCTCAGCCGACTCGTTTTTAAAAAAGGGAATTATCTGCATCTAAGATGCGAATTGCAAAGAATTGGCAGGTTTAATCACAACAAGAACAATAATATAATTTATGGCCTTGTGACTCTCTTCAAGCCCCAAGTGCTTCCCTCTTCAACAGACAAGAGGCAGCCTGATTTGCAGCGTTTGGAGTGACACCACCTTCCCCAGTCATGGGTTGTCTGGTAAACACCAAAATAGCAACAGCATGTAATCACCTAGTGAAAGATTGCATCAAAATGCAAATACACAGAACACACCGGTGCTGCTGAATTTGTTTTGTTGTTTGGTTGCTTGGTTTGGTGTTTTTCCCCATTTTCTTTCACGGCTTCCCTGCCAGCAGCCCTGTTACACAGATACCTCCAAGGATGGGGATGTCACTTTGTAAATCCTGGAATTTTGTTCTGGCCAAAGCAGAGGTCAGTATATCCCATCTCCCTTTTTTCTCCCCCAGTCTGGTTTGTGAGTGTTGCTCAGGCTGTGCTTGGGGTAGCTGTGGGATGTGCTCCTGCAGGGAAGGTGCAGACGGAGGGGGTGGAAAATGAAACCATACCTTTGCACCGTGGAGAACTGGCCCGGCCCTGGAGCTCACAGGGATTTGGAACTCCCCTGCATTAAAAAAAAAACAAAAAAACAGAAGAGCCAAGTTTAGCAAAGCTGCATCTTTGCCTCTCCCCATCCTCTCTGTTCCGGGGCTCTTTCCTAAAGGACTGATCTCCCTTTCAGTCAGGGGCATCCAGAACAGAAGGAATCCCAACCAATCTGACCTTTGGAGTGAGACGGAGCACCTGCCCCAGGGATCCAGCCTGTGGCTGCAGCTCCTCCAGAAAGGCCCCTGGTTTTGATCTGAAGACACCAAAAGCAGAGAATCTCCTGCTTCTCCTGAATGTTCCAGCAACTTGTAATCACTTCTTTAAACCCCTGTGCTTCATTTCAAATTAAAGTACTTCTACTCTGGGTTTCTGCTCCCAGGCACTGGCTCTTCTAGGTTTTTTCTTCTTTACTAAAAAGCCAATTCCTCCTTTTGAAAGTCCTGACACGACTAATCAGCCCCTCTTGATTCCCGTCTGTGATTCTAAAAAGACTGCACCATTCATGTCTTTCAACTGCAGCACTTTCCTGCCAGCCTTGGTTAATTTTATGACTTTTTGCTACTATTCCTGAATTTCCAGCGTGGTTGCTGAGGTGCAGCAGTGTCACAGGAAGGGTGACATTGCCTCCTCACGCCCAGCTTGCCTGGATCAGGACTGGGCTGCAGCTCCCAGCCTGCCCAGGGCATCACGCCCAGCCCTGCTGCCTCCCTAGCTCCTTCTCCAGGTAATTTCCTCGCAGGGTACAGCTCTGCTTCTGCCCGGGGATGGTCAGCCCTCTCGGGCACACTGGCACAGCCACGTGTTCAGCACTTCGTGGCCAGTTTCAATCAGCATTGTCTGACAGAGCACCTACAGCACGAGCAGAACGGTGCTGGCAGTGGTTACAGAGGACAGTGACCTCCACAAGAGGACAGCCAGGCTGAGGCCGAGTATTTTTAACCTGGATCAGCACGAGCAGCCGGATCCCACCGGACACTTAACTCCTGGATCGCTGTGAGCAGCTGTGCCCTCCCCGTGCCTCCCTCTCGAGCTGTGTGGGAGCCAAGACAAGTGGAAAAAAAAGTCCTTTTAGGGCCTGATTCCTCAATTCCTGGCACAAGCAGCAGCAAGGAGGTGTGCACCGGGCAGGAGTGCTCCTTGCAGTGCCTGCACGGTGGCACAGCGTGCAGAAGCCGTGGCCTGTGTGCCAGCTGCAGCCTCGTTATTCCCAGACAAACAATTCCCCCCCGGCTGTATTCAAATGTGTGTTATCTGAACAGGCCCCGCTCACCCAACAAGCAAGATCGCTGTGGCAAACATGATTTCTATGCATCATTCCACCAAAAGTAGTATAATCTGTGAATTTATGAGTTGTGCTTTCTATTTCTTTTCAGATCAGGCAGCAAATTATCTGATATTTCTCACTGTAAGGCTCGATCCTGTTTCTCCCTCGTGATGCAATTTGGGTTTTTGCCACACATACAACTGCAAATCCTGGGGAAAAAATGCTCTGTATTAAGAATTCTCCCACGACTTGTTTAAACAGCATCAGCACATCCACATTTTCAAGAAACTGTACCTTTTGCACAGATGTCTACTCCTAAATCACAGACTCCTCATTTACTGTGAAAATGTTGTAATTTGGACAAACCAACGAACCGTGAACAATAAACAGCCACTAATTCTGAATCCTGTCAGCCTGCAGAAGCACCCTGTGCTCCTCCACCACGGGAAACCCCTCCTCACTCAGCTCTCCCCACATCAGGGTTACCAATCCCAGAGAATACCTGGAAGAAAATCCAGGGACCAGCTGATCCTGACACCCAGCCCCAGCTCCTGAAGGATCAGAGAGTCCCAGACTGGTTTGGGGTGGAAGGGATCTTAAAGCTCACCCAGTGCCACCCCTGCCATGGGCAGGGACACCTTCCACTGTCCCAGGCTGCTCCAAACCCCATCCAAGCTGGCCTTGGACACTGCCAGGGATCCAGGGGCAGCCACAGCTTCTCTGGGCACCCTGTGCCAGGAACAATTCCTTCCCCATATCCCACCCATCCCTGCCCTCTGGCAGTGGGAAGCCATTCCCTGTGTCCTGTCCCTCCACCGCCTGTCCCAGGTCCCTCTCCAGCTCTCCTGGAGCCCCTTTGGGCACTGGAAGGTGTTAAAAGGTTCTGCTTCATCATTTAAAATCTGTTTCCTCGTACCTTCCACTATTCCAGGTTGCTCCAAATCCCACCCAAGCTGGCCTTGGACACTTCCAGGGATCCAGGGGCAGCCACTGGGAGACCTGAATTCCCTCAGAATCACCTTGGAGGCTGGGCAAGCTAAATAATTCTTCAGCTTATGTTTAAAAGATGGGACTATCACAGCTGGAATTTTGTGTGCAACTTTATTTCTACTTCTTCAAACCCAAGCTATGATGCAACATCACTGCCCATCCTTTTTTCCGTGCAATCTTGCAGCTTTCAGTGTTCTGGATGCCCAACGCTCACATCTTCAGCAGTTAATAAATATTTTTGTCTCTCCTCACTGTTCATCCTGGACTAATCAAGTGTTGCTCACAGCTAGCTCCAAACGAGGAATTAATAATCTTCTCATAGACAGCCTAGATTGCTCATCCCAAAACATCCACGAGAACGAAGTCACAACAAGAGCTGGCCAAAATCCAGCATTTCTGCCTCATGGAAAATTTCACTGTTTCCAATTGGTTTCATTGTGCTTTGAAATGAAAACACACTTTTGCAATGTCTGTAATCTCAGAATTGAAATAACGAATTTTACAGTTCTGCCAGGGGTAAAATACAACTCCCCAGGGCATCATTCAGCTGCTGTAACACTGAGACTGGCTGTAATCACCTGCTTGCTCACTCTGTGCCTTCAACTTCCAGCAAAAAGCCTCTGAGTGAGGCAGGAATTGCATGGAAAAAAATAAGATACGAACACAGAGCTGAGGACTTGCTGGTAGCAACATCCAGAATGCTATTTAAAGCAAGTTTTAAGTTGATTTCCTGAAGTTTTCTTTTTAAACCAAGGAGTAGATTTCGATGCTATTGTGCTCCATTAAAACTGGAATGGCTCTTGTGGAAAGCTGGGATGTCGGGATCCATCGCCCAGATCTTTGCCACAGCAACAGCAGATTGCCACTGTACGGGGAGACCAGCACCAGCGAGTCTGGAAAGGAACTGAAACACCCCGAGGAAGGCTGAGGACACGGAATTCTCTCCAGAAAATCCCTTGCCATTGCTGGCAACAGCAAGCTGGAGCAGGGAAGGTACACTCTGCTCCACTCTGAGCTCTGTTCTCTCATGGCAGGACTTTGTACCAGATTCCCCTGCATCATCTGCCAGGTGTCTGTCCTTCCCTTCCTTCTGCTCTCCCCAGCTTCCTGCTGCATCCTGCTTTTGCCAGCCTCGCCCTCTCTCAGTAGCTAAACAGCAGGAGAAAAAATAAACCCCGTACCTCAGGCAGGTTTTTCTGCAGAAAGCAAAATGTAGTGAAAGAAAGGGAACATCAAACTTCACTTTCCACGGAAAGATTCCCAGGACTTCTCACATGACAAAACCCTGCATTTTTTCAGGCTCTTCAGTGCAAATTACCAAATCTCTTCCCCCTGACTTTTCTCCACAAATTCTCACAAAATGGATGCACAACATAACGTGGAATGTAACCCGAGGACTTATGTATGGAGCAAAATCAAATTATTTCTGACACATATTATCTCTGACAAGTGACAGTTGGAGATGCTTGGGCAGAAAGGGTGAGGAATGGGGATTATAAAGTCACGCTCTCCCTGGCAGAACTTTCCAGCAATCAGCTGGTCTGTGATCTGAGCTGGAGGCTTGGCTGGACCAATTAAGTCTAATTTCAATGTGTAATTTTACCTAATCACTTCTTGGAACCCACTTGTACTTCTGGCCTGTAGCACCGAGTTCCACAATTTATCTGGGCACTGGCCAAATACAAAACGCCTTTTGCTTTTTTCCAAACTTGCTACCTGACCCTTCTGTGCTGCCTTTTAATAGGAGGATTATGAAAAAGAAGGTCCCAACTCTCTTTCTCTCAACACTTTTGGTTTCACAGAGCACCAGCACATTCTCTGCCACTTGTTTTTTTTAAGCTGAAGAGTCGGTCTCTGGATGTAATTGTCTCCTTGCCGTCTTTTCTCTGCAGTTTTGTCCCTCTTTTTCAGCCACTGTCTTTTCCTTAAGCGTTCAAGACGTGGCTGCATCCCAGACTCACACGAACCCGCGGCACTGCCTTGTCCTCAGCTCCTTCCTTCACCATAATTAACATTTAATTGGCCTCACTGCTGCCGAGCACTGACTTAACCTTATCAAAAGCACATCCACAGTGACTTTAAATGTTCCCTCTGCACGACAATTATTAATTTGACACTCCTCACTCTGCATGTGTATTTACAGCCACACTCCCCTGTGCACTCTCGTTTAACCCACCTGGGGATTACCCCGGCTTTGGTTCTTGTGCAATCTTTGCCTGTGACTTTCAGATTTGACTGTCCTGAATAATTTTGCACCATTTGCTGCTTCTGCTGCCTCGCTCGTCACCTCCTTTTTCCAAATCGCTGCTGACTGTGCTGAACAGAACGGGTTTAACAAAGGACAGGGGAATCCTACAGGAATGGCTCTCCACTGTGAAAACTTTCCTGTGCTTTAAGGAGTTACCAGCCCAGGAGTAACCCCTCCGTGTTCCCTCACATCAGCTTCAATTCTTTCGATAGCTTTGGTTTAGGTCCTGTCTGGATGATTTTCAGAAAGCTAAAAGCTGGATTATCTTGCTCCACATGCCTGTTGACTTCTCCAAGGAAGTCTTAATAGATTTACAACTCTCTCAAGTCTCTGCAAGGGAGCAAGCTGGCCTGAGAAATGGCTTCCTAAATCCTTCCAAGACCGTTGATACAGCCCACTCACCCCAGCATCTGACACCTCTATCCTGCAACAGAGTTTCTATCAAATTAGAATCACCTTTTTTTGCAGTTCTGTGCCTCAAACAAACACCCACCCACCCCTTTTTAAAAGCCAAGCTGTGCAATCTGTCGGTGCTCATTCCCCTGGTCACAGAGCAGGTTTGAGCAAGGGATTACAGACCATCCTTGGAGGCTCAGAGATTTCCCAGCTTCTCAAGAACCTCTGAACAAAGACCACGTGGCCTTAGTGACTCGTCACTGTTCAATTTATCCGTTTGCCCAAAAGCTCTTCCTGTTGACTCTCGGCAGGGAGCTGTTTGTCAGACACACATTCACTCCAGGATGTTCAGCTGTGCCAACTGGAGCCTTTGCTGTCTCCACTTCTTCCCACCACTCCTCCCAGAGGTCCGTGTCCAGTCACCTGCCTGTGCTGGAGTGCTTCTTAAATGCTCCAGGCTAAAGCAGATGGGTTAAACAGCCTAATTGGCAGTTTAGGTAAATTAACCTGGCTGTTTTCCTGGAGTTAATTAGGAGACATGGAAACAAAATGCTCCATTTGCCAACTGATGGGAATGGTAACCTCTGGCAGGAGAAGGTTTGATAAGCAGTGATGGGCAGTAGCTGAAATCAGCACAGAAGGAAGCCAAAATTCTGACAAAAAGCAAAAAATGGGCAACAGCTCCGACCTTTTCTGCAGCACCTTCATTATTTAAATTCTTCCCCGTGAGGGTGCTGAGGCCCTGGCACAGAGAAGCTGTGGCTGCCCCTGGATCCCTGGAAGTGTCCAAGGCCAGGCTGGACGGGGCTTGGCGCAGCCTGGGACAGTGGAAGGTGTCCCTGCCCACAGCAGGGAACGAGATGAGCTTTAAGGTCCCTTCCAACCCAAACCAGTCTGTGATCCTGATTGAGCCAACATCTGTGGCTGGTTTCCTTATGTGCCTCTTCTACACCACTACTGAATGTGTCCCTTTTCCACCTGTTCCTGCAGGCTTCCTGCTTCCAACAACTTTCCTGAGGCCATTATCACTGTTTCTATATCTAGTGAGCTGTAGGCCTCATCTGATCTTCCTTGGTGTGACTTTACATTCCCTATGTAGGACACGCTTTCCTGGGTGAGACTTCAATTTTGTTGGAGTCTATCTTTCTATTTTTATAAAACTCATTTTAATAATGTCTTTGATACCTCCTTCCACTGTTTTACCTATGGTATAAGAGCTCAGAAATGCATCCTCATCTGGCAGGAAGGGAGTAATTCCTTTAGTTTCACACCGTGTACACCAGCCTCCCAGATCAACGGTGCAGCATCCTCCTGGCTGCAAACATCTGTCCACAATAAAAGAACAGGACTGGATGCTGTAATCAAGTCTGCTAAGGCAGAGCAGTGTTGGGAAAGCTGCTGTCACCTGCAGTTACAGCACAGCCTTGCCTCTGCCTTCAAGAGGTTTTTTCCCTCCTGTCTCTGGACTCCTGATTCATCTCTCTGAAATTCTGCCTTTCCACTCTCACCTGCCTCCTCAAGTGTCAATAAATGGCTTCACACTCCTTGGCTCTGAGCTTGCCCTGGGGGAACTCCAAAGTCCTCCAGCCACAAGCATCCTGCTCCGCAGCACATGGCACATACCTGCTTCTGCCCAGGGCTGGCTCTCTTCCTGCCCTGAGGGGATGCCTGAGGATGAATTCTCTGGTACAGCCTCTGGACTTGCATTCTGCAGGAACTGGGACCCCAGCTGCTCGCTGGGACAGCTGGCTGAGGCTTCAGTCACCACTGTAATACGGAGCACAAAAACTGTGTCTGCTTCAGGCCACAACACCGGTCTGTGCATGTACTCAGTGTCCTCTGACCACACAGACAAGCAGGAGGAAACTTCGTACAGCAGCATCCAGAACGGAAAACAAAGGTAAGGGCACACAAAGCGGGACTGCACCAAATGGTTAAGCAGCAGAGATTCTCCTGACACTCTCCCCAGGGCCCGAGAGCGGCTGCCAGCCTGTGCCAGCTCTCTGCCAGGCTCAGCTAACACACCACGAGGCAGCAATCCCACCCGGCAGCCCCCCGCCGCTGACCTGTGGGCCGGGGGTGCAGCGAGGACGGCCAGGGAAGCCTTCGCTCTGTCCGGGCATCCGGCAGCGACCTCAGCCAGGCGATGTGCCTGAGCAGCTGCAGCAGCAGCGCGCCGACAGCTCCCTGCCGAGAGGCCGCAGGGTCAGGAGGGCAGCCCCGCTCCCTCCTCCCGCTCCCACCGGCCCCTTCCCCCGGCTCCGCTCGGGGATCCCCCCCGAGCCGTCCCCACCCGGGGACAGCTGCTCCTCACCCAGGTGACGGCCTCCCGCACGGAGTAGCGGGGCACCAGGCCGGGCAGCGGCTGCCGCCGTCCTCCTCGCTCCGGGCCATGCTGACACGCGGGCGCCCTGCAACAACCACACGCACGGGCCCCGTCAGGCCGGGCCGCGGCGCCGGCCCCGGGGCGGGGGACGCCCGAGCCGCACTCACCGCTCGGGGCTGCGGCCGCCGCCCAGCCC
>VWPU01015903.1:0-183721 GCA_013398955.1 Callaeas wilsoni | reverse complement strand
AATCTCGGTGATGAACTGACCAGGTCTCCATGCCCTGTCTCCTTGTGCTGTCAGTGGGAAGGAGGGAGGGACTGGGGGGAAAAGGTGTTTTAAGGGCTTATTTTACTTTTCATTATCCTCTTCTGATGCTGTTAGTAATAAATTTCACTTTGCAACTTAAGTTGAGACTGTTTTGCCCTTGAAGTGTTTCTCCCGCTCCTTATCTCACTCATGAAGCCTTTGTTAACTTTTTTTTCCTCTCTCCTCGGCTCAGCTGCGGCAGGGGAGGGTGAGTGAGCGGCTCTTGTGGGTGCCTGGCATTGGGCCAGTGTCAAACCACGACGGGGTGGCATCCAAATAATCCCTCTGGATTTTCCTAAATTGTATTAAACTTAGGACAATCAAGAAATGCACTTACAAACAAAATAGTTGGACAGACTTATTTCATTTTTCAAAAATAAACATACAGGTGTAGCCTGATGCTGCTATGGAAATGGGAAGGACTTGTCTTTTCTCTCTGTTTTTGCTTTCCTTATGCCTCACTGATTTCAATAATACAGTGAAAAGAAAAAATGGCTTTACATTTGTCTGCTATATGATGCTGGCTGTCTGTGACTTACACATACACAGGCAGCATTAAAAATGATCATGAGCAGGGCAAAATTCAGTTTTGCCTTGAGCTTTTGCATGAAGGAGGTTTTACAACTGTTTGATTCACTCAGACAATTACCAAATGTTTTGGTAAACTGTATATCATGTTTGTACATAAGAAATGACCAAGCATAAAAGAAAGAGGGGAATGAATTACATATAAAACAGACTGAGTTGCTGCTGTGGAATTTTCCAATGCAGCATGAAAATCCTATTAGGGTATTTATAGGAGCTGAAATAATACAACTTGGAGAGTTTTCCACTGGGCAAAACAGTCATTAGCCTTGACTCCTCTTTTTTGTGTACTTAACTTTGAGCAATCCCATTTCTGTTCTTCAAAGGAGGTGTTTTAACTTGAAGTGTGTGAGCAGGAAGACTTGCATAAGAAGGACATAGTCTTTTAGTGTCTAGGGTTTTTTGAGAGGTTTTTGTTTGTTTAGATTCTTTTTTGTCATTGTTATTTTGTTTTTCCACTGTTCTTAGTGCTTAGCTGACCTAGAAAATAATTCAAGGGACTAACAAAACTGAATAGTCTTGTGCAACGAACCAGACTTGCATAAACTCATTTCACACAAGAAAGAGTTGAAGATTGTATGGTATGTGTGGATACCCTAGATCTTAGTTTAAATATACTCTATGTAAATCACAGACTTTGACTTCCTAAATTTGAACTCATGCTAGATGATTGGACAAAGAAAATTGCTTTGTCTTGTGTTAATCCAAAGACAATTTTTGAAGCTGTCAGCAGTTAATTACAAATAAATTTTACTGAGGCAAGAGGTTCTCAAAAGTTAAAAAAAACTAACAAAATAAACAACTGCTCTTTTTATTACTCTTTTTTGTCATGGAGAACATTCTATGCAATAGATGATTACAAAAGTTGACTTTAGGAAAAAGAAATGACCATAAGTTTAAGTCAGTTGTTGGCTGATTTTTCCTACCTAGTGTTTTCTTACTTACATGTGAATTCTGATGATATTACGTTTGCTTCTACTGCTTTTGAGAAGCAGTTATACAATCTAATAGACAATTCAAGAGAATTCTTTGTGTTTTCCTCCTAAACAATTAAATGTTTTCAGAACTGCGAATTCGCAAGCATCAGAGGTCAGACCGTAAATGAAAAATGCCAGCCAAAAAGTATAGTGAAAAAGCTCATTTTTACAAGGCTTTCTTTTTTTTTTTTTTTNTTTTTTTTTTTTTTTTAAAAGATGAATGCTGTGAAATGCTCAGCATCACTTTTCTTGGAAAAGAAAATTAAATTCAGGAAGGTGGATCAGGAAAACAGCATTCTCCTGCCACATGTCTGCATCTCCTGGCATGTATATAGCTGGGAGTGAGTGTGATACGTGCACTGTAACAGTGATGGTCATAGTGTAAAAGCCAAAATTCTTCTGCAGTGCTTGCTCAAGAGATCGTAATGGACACTGGATCTGGCGTTTATACTGAAGTCTGATGCAGTGTGGACTCCTCTGAGTGAAACACTGTTTAATTGGTCAGATGATGTATTAGGATAGATGTTCTCAAAGTGCAGATGGACAGGAGCGTGCATCCCTCATCAGTCTCACTGCACATTAGTGAATCCTATGCCTATCCATCCTTGCTACTCCCACCCATGCCTTTGAACTTCCACCATTAATACTTGTCCTCAGCTTCTGCGGAGCTTCCTTGAAACTTATTGCTTAGAGCAAATGTTGCACCTTTAGATACAAACCCAAAATCAGCTTTCCTCTCTTAAATCATCTATGCATTGGTGTATTTCTAAAATCAGACTCCGGAGAGTGAATTCTGCAAATTAAACTGTGATATTTTTGAAGGCTGTTGAAGGATTTTACAAATATATTTGGGGATTTATTCCTTATGAACTATGTAATCTCAAATTAAATAAATACTGTATTTAGGCATCAAAGTGACACCTTTAATCTGTTCTCCCCATTTGTATAGTTAAAGAGCTGAGCCTTATCAGAAAGAGCTGTTGCTAATGACCACCTAACTTTCACTATATATTTTCTCTTGTTTTATACTCCTGTATTTATCCCCCATAACCTATCTACCCTGTTTGTAAAGACTCAGCATTCGGCTGGTGTCCAACAGAGAAGTACAGATTCTTTGGTTTTGTACAGCCAGTCTACGTATCTGAAAATCTGTATTGTGGAAATGGTACCTGGCAATACAACAGAAAAAAATAACTGATGTTTCCCTGCACTATGAATCAGATGGAACTTTAAAAATTACATCTGTAAGTGCATTGCAATGATTAAATATGTATGTGTCCGTGTGTTAATTTACAGGTCTTTTTTCCAAGGTTTGTGGCCAATGGTACTGAAATTCATGATTTTGTAGCTGTCTGTAAAAGTGATCTTTATACTAATATGATTTTCCCCTGTCCACAGAGCTGGCTCGTAGGGAACTTTGCCCCACAGTTCTCATTTGCAAAGGTGGCAAGGGCCAAATTCCTTGCTTTATAACTTCCCCTGGTACATAGTGGGTCACATTTTGAAACATTTAGTGCACAGGCCCTGAACACCTTTTATTCTGCCAGTTTATTTGGAGAAGGTTGTATGGGGCAGCATGCAGGGCCTTGACGATGCAGAATACCTTACGGGTTGTGTTTTATGCATCATGTTTGAAATAGGTGAGCTAGAATAACATGACGACATGTGAAATGAAAATAAGTTTATGGAAGAACAAGGGGACTTCACCCTTATTTGTCTACACTTTGAGGCTTATGCTGATGTATTTCAAACCAGCATCATTTCAAAAATACAAATGTTGAGACCGCATGATTAGAGAAGGAGATCCTGTTTTCTTGTCTGCAATTTTTCTTGTGTTTGGCTTGACTCTAATGAGGGTGAACTTTTGTTCATTTTGTTTTGATTCTGTTTTGATGATGTTGTATAGTACCCCAAGCAGCTCAGCCATGCCAATAGGGCTTTATAAATAAGTTATTAATTATTATTTGCGTATATTAAAAAGGAGAACATCTTCAGAAGCAAAAAGAATTTTCCCACTTAGAATTGCATTCCTAGAAGAAGTCTGATTAGTAAAAGGTTTCATGAATATTTAACTGCTTTTAAGATGATTTAACAGCAGTAATCAAGCAGAGAAACTATCATCATAGTATCTATCTCCTCTTTAAAGGCTCTACTAGCAAATTCTCTGCAGGACACAGTTGGTCTGTGGGCCAAGGCTTCAGAACCAAAGTACTAATCAATTAAGAGAAGCAAGACAGCGCCATCAGTCATTTTGGAGAGCTCATTCTTTCATTCACAGAACTCTGACATTGGTTTCTCTTTAAAAAGAATAGCCCCTTTAAGAAATATTTTTAAAAGCAATCATCAATTCTCACTGGAACAAAATTTTATATATCTTAAAGCTTCTGTGCAGAAAAAAATACTTTTTTTTTTGTGAAACCCAGACAGGAAAACAACAAGTGGACTTTCTTCTTTATAACAAGCAACCTTGCCAATGTGTGAAAGCAGAATGAAGTGTTAACAGCTCAAGGCATCTATGTTGGAAAGCTTCTGTGCAAATCACTGTTTGGTTCACTAATAAAAGAAAGTTTTAAACAAAAAATTGACATCCATTTTGTACTAACTCTCCACAAGATGGTCTATTACAATTATAAGCAATCTGTAAAATAAAAGGAAGGAAAAAGTGACAGAAGAAAAGGGTAAAGAAATAAAGAATTCTTAAAAGAATAGAAGGCATTAAAAGTATTCATATAAGAAAAAAACGCAAGTAATTTCTTTCAGAGATTAACCAAATTAAGACTGTTTTCAATGGCTTCCTTCTGCTTGGCCTTCAGTTTGTTCATGTATACACCCCATAAGTTGCAAGCACTTATTCCTCCATCAGCGAAGAAAGACGAATGAGCTGATTTGACCTTATAACATGGTAAGTATGGCCCAGCATCCTGTGGGATCAAGGAGTTATAGGTTAGTTCCTACATTGCTGTTACTTCTACTTCTTGTGTGTGTATCCAGATTCCTGCTGATGGTGATTTTACTCAAATTAGAGTGGATTTCAATCCAACAGAATATGATGATGTTTAGGACACTTTCCGTATTGTTTTACTTTAATTTCAAGTGGTTCTTGCTGTCACAATGGCCACAGACCATTTAACACTGTGCTTTGTCATGCAGGAGCCTAACCTGAGAGTCTGGATTGAGAGCAGGATATTTTTTTCCAAGACTGCCTTAAAACAAGGATGCCTGCCCCAAACTGGCCATGGAGGATGACTGCTCATGGCTGCTTGTTGCATGGACTAATGTGCTATTTTGGAGGGAATCTTCACTTTGCTCCTGCTGGATTCTCCTCCCTGCATTGTACTGTGAGCTCTGACAGTCAGCAGGATTGGGGCACAGGCATGCTGTGAGAAACCTACTTAGGAAGGGTAGTTTCCCAAGCAGCTGCCTTTATACCTTTCCTTCCTTTTGGGAAGAATCAGTTATCCTTCTTCAACCAACAGGAGAAAGCAGTCGAATCTGAGTGTCTATACTAGAATGTAGTATTCATGCTGTCTGACCAGGTGATCTGAGCAAATTAACTAAATGATTTCCTAAATGTTCCCCAAAAAGCAGAATCCCTTACTTTCTCTCTCCCTCTCTCTCTTTTTCTCACCAACAGTTGTGTTTTCAACAGCCTAATAACTCAGATCAGTTTCCAAAACTGTGGTGTCTTAAAGAAAACCCTACACTATTAGTGTGTACCTCTGTTTAAAATAGTTAATGATTTACCTCTTGCTTCTGTCATGAACTGATTTTTCTTTAGATGCTGAAGATGTTCCTCAATTTCATTTTTTAATTTATCCCTATCATTTTCACTGGCAAGATCCCAGGGAATAGGATGACCCCTCTAGAAGAATTGGTGTTGACTGTCTCTGCAGTTTCATTGGCATTATGGTCCGAACCCCACATTGGCTCTGGATCAGCCATTCAAGGTCAGGAACAGAGAGTACACAAGATAATGGCGGATATTAAACATTTCCATTGGCTTTGGATGCAGAAAGATTTTGCTTTCTGAAAACTAAATGTTGAGTCACTTTAACCTGGTGAGATTCTGATATGCCCAGAAAATTTTCAATGGATTTATTGTCCTGAAAGCTTTTTTTCAAGAGGAATTAGTAATCTGAATCTTTCATTTTTAACTATTTCACTTGCCTCACCTTAATTACCCATAGCAGAAGGAAACCTTTGGTAGCTTTCCTAGGAGAGCCTCAAGAAGAGAGAGCTGAGCTGTGCCCTGCAGCCATTGCCTGCTTCTGTATGCTCCCAGATCAATAACTAAAAGGGTGCAGAGCCAGTTGGCCACCAGGGCAGCAGCATCTCTCCCCACTAATGAGGGTGACCTTTCCACCCACTGCTTCACATGACTGAAATCAGGGGAAATTAGTTTACTCAGCCCAGAACTTATATAACTGGTGGTGCTCAGGCTGAAATTCCTGCTCATGGTGTGATGAATGCATTGTGGATCTATTTGAAAAATTGTAGAAATCAGACTGAAGATAAAAGGACTGCAACTAAACCAGCTAGATCCTCTGTAGTTTCTGACAGATAGGTGAAGAATAATGATGTCTCCAAAGCGCCTGTCCTTCCGTTTGGAGAATTACACATTTAACTGTAAAAAATCA
Organism: Callaeas wilsoni; assembly: GCA_013398955.1. NCBI lineage: Eukaryota > Metazoa > Chordata > Aves > Passeriformes > Callaeidae > Callaeas > Callaeas wilsoni. Next base: position 177,462 of record VWPU01015903.1, on the reverse strand, counting down.
CTGCTGCTGAACCAAAGGTCCTGCTGCTTACACCATTTACAAAGGCCCTTAAAATTATGGACGAGAACACAGTTCTGTGAAGAAAGGCAGACTGCTGTGTGGGTTGAAGGGTAACATTTAAAAGCTTTGCTCACCCCAAAGCAGCTGCATCACTTCTCATTGGCTGTTATACTCAAGCTTAAAAAGGGACCTTGAGATATTAATTATGTATCCAGCTAGCTATTTAATCAATCAATCCATTCAGCACTAAAGTCTTATATAGTAGCTGATATACTTATGGAATACTGTAAATATTTTAAATAAAAATGAAGGGGAAATTTTATGCCACTTCTATGAAACCTTATGCAACAAAAATGTAACTTCAAAGAAAAAAAATCAGTTAAAAGTGCTACATTATGTTACAAACTGAAATGTACCTTTCTTTTCTTACATAGGCCTACCGCTTTCACTTGAAATATAAATGAGCAGATTACTTATTATAAAGGCAAAATACAAAATAGAAATGGGATTCAAGAAAAAAGTCTTCCTTTATCTTGTTTAATCCATGAAGTCACAATGTTTTAAACGTAAGTTTAAAAGGAATTTTTCTATAACTTGCCTTTCAGAAGTTATCTTTTTAAATTTGCCAGGGATTGCAAATAGCGTTAGTGCGCGTAACTGGTAAAACACATCATGATGATTTTTCCTTTCAAATACTTTAAAAAAACCCCTGCATGAATACACAGTGCAAAAGACCTAAATTTCTTTAACCCAAATCCAGTTATATCTGGAACTGTACAAACAATAAATGGATTTTTGGTAGCTGCTAGAAAAGTTCACTTTTTTGTTCTACAGTGTTAAATTCCCACAAATGGTAATTTAGAAAAATATAAGAAATTGAAAGAGGCACTATACTTTAACAGCTGTGCCTTTATTTGTTACCCTTGGGATATGTTGAATCTCAACAGCTTTATATACTTCAAGTTTTCTACACATGCTAAATCTGTGTCTGACCTTATTGGTTCGTGAATAATGAGGATACATAGCATTTTTCCCTTTAAAATTCAAATCTTCCATGAGTGCAACATAACAATGTGTTCAGGGCACTAGAATACATTAAGGGTTGTCTTCGGGTGAATGTGTAAAAATATATCCTTATTTTAGTTAAGAACAAAAGCTATTCTTTGGTGAAAGTATGTCCTAAAACTAATTGTTAAAAAACAACCCTAAATGAACAATTCAGAATAGAAAATTTTCTTGGATCAAGAAGAATAGGAATAGGATTTGGAATCAGATGTTGGCATTTGATGTATATTTCTCAGAGTGACAGGCTGGAGGAGCCACAAACCAGCTTCACTTTAACCTAGTATTGCACAGCCAGAAAGTCCCTTGAAATAACAATCAGAAACAAAGCTCCACTCCCTGCATTTGGTTTAGTGTCCTGTTTCCTTCTAGAGAGCTTCCTGGGCTCTGCAGCTTTCTCTGACCAATATCTGCTGAGATGTTTCTGATAAACTCAGAAACTCAAAACATGAGCTGATAGACCGTAACTTATAATAGAATATTTTTGGTAAGTCAATGGTGTCCTCCTGTATTTCCAAGACTTTTCTACTGGCCATTAGGTCTTTTTCAAACTTTCAGTGAACTTCTTTCTCAATAAATCTTATATTTAAATAAAGTACATTCTGGTAGATCTTCTCTTCCCAAATGTCTCAGACTCTGGGGCTTTTCAAGGACAGTAGCACACATCAGTCTCTCTTAATCTGCCTCCTATCCCAAGGGCATACGGGTTTCCCGTCTTTCATTGCTTATCTTGTCCTCAGACTGTTCCACCTGGATAAGAACCATTGAAGCTGGTCTTTGCTGCTCCTGATCTGGATGAAGTATGCCTCGGGTCCTTAAAGCAGATACCTCATCCACTGTAATATCCAGTGATATAGGAATTTCAGACCAACACCTAGAATCCATAGCTTCTCTGCACACTATCTGTTTTACATTTATACTTGGTTTCTCAGACTGCATTCTAGCGATTTATAAATCACAGGGAAATTTGGAGCCATTAAAGAGCTGCCATGTTATAAGGATACTTCTCAGAAGTTATCGCTCAGCTTTGGGCCACAGAGGCCCAACTACAGAAAAATTTCACAATACTTTGACTGACTGCACTTAGGACCACTACAAAGGTCTCCTGAAAACTTATAAATTAGGTATAGCCAAAATCTCTGGCAATCTCAGATAGAAAGCATTCATGTGTATGTGCAAATGAAAACAAATGCAGAGTATATAGCTTCCATAAAAGAAAATTAAACAGTTGTGGATTTTTTTCTGCCCAGTGAAATCCAGAAAAAAACCAAAGCAAAATAAATCAAAACAAACAGAAATTCAACTGTAAATCCATATTACAACATGCCTTATGATAGAGAAAAGTATAGCAGTAGTGTGCAGAGGTACCACCAAGAAGAAGTTACGACTGTATTTCTCCCATTGAGGAGACTGCAGAGAGTGAGTGAGGTGCAAAATGCTGCTTTCTTCTGAGTTTGGTGGGCACTGCACCGTGACCCTGTAGTCAAGATTATCACCTCTCGGCCTGGAATGGTATGTGCGGCCTGCAGGAACATGGACCCTTGCTCCCGTTGGCTTGACCAACACGTGTTTAGCGTGTGGGTTGCTTGGTAAGCACATGTAAGGGAACGGCCAAGCCTCTACGCCGCGATCCAGGCAGCACATGGACCACATCCAGGAGGTGCAGGGTCAGTGGATTGTCACCTGTCTCTGATGGCTGCACTGTCACTCTGTGTGACCAGCAGTCCTGGTGGGCAGGCAGTGTGCTGTCCTGCTGCTGGGCTCAAGCGTGCAAGGTCACTGGGCAAGGGAGGCTGAGCGCACCTGGCCACAGACACCCAGCAGGACCACTCTGGTTGTACGAAGCAGAGGGATGGAAAAGCCAGCAATTCCAGGCTTAGCACTGCCCGAAAAGCTTTGACGGCTTCACCAAAGTGTTTCTGAGCCCCCAAACAAAAAGAGGAAGTCACATCACACACCACACCACCTTGAAGGGTCAAGCATGTATCGCTTTGGGCATCGCCCTGAGCATCAGCCAATGGTGAGGTGGTACCTCCTAAAACTTGAGCCCTAATATATGGTTTACCTCAAACACGTCTTTCTCTTCCTTATCTGTAAAAGCAAAGCAAACTAAAGACAGCTGAGAGCCTTAATTAAAATAACCATATAAATATAAATTTATAATAAAAAAACATTTAAATATAAATTCAAAATAAGCTTTTAAAATTATATATGTTCTCTCTTATAAAAATTAAAATGATGAGGATTCATTAGTACTATTTTTAGAAATTAAGGTAACAATTATGCATAGTTTGAGAGCCTAAAATTTTTTTGCCATATTTTTTCCCAATTCTTTCTTTTTTTTTTCTGCAGGATGAAATAAAAATTTTAATGAAATAGAGGGAAAATAAAATTTTAAAACTCTCTGTACTTTTAATATTTTTTTGGAAAGAATAATAAAAAAATTGTGAAATCTGAAACATGGAATAGATAATGAAACAGCACTTTTAGGTTTATAGCTGTTGTTAGAGATGAGGATACTTTTTCCTAAAAACCAGCTTATTTTCTAAGTTTCTTTATTCAAACCCCATTTTGTTTTCTTCACTAGGTTTTGCACAACAAAAGAAAAGGAAAAGAAATAGCATAGTTGCTCTCACATAAACAGGCGCTTATGAAAAACACTGTCTCCATTCTAGCTGCATTAATATGATACAGTGCTTTTCCTCTTTACATTCATTTAAAAGAGAAAGCAAAGTTATGTCAGGGATTTTTCTTTCCCTTGGTGTGGAAAAGTGACAACACAACTGACAAGCACAGTTCCACTACATAGTTGATGACAGTCAATTTGATACATATCTTCTTCAAAAATTTCTGCCATAGCCCTTCTATGAAGAAGTAAGCCTTTCTATCTCTCTGTTCTGGTGTATTTACACCTTTAAAAAAAAAAGTTCTAAATATTACAAAGTGTCCTGTAACAACATTCATATGAACACCAGGGGTATAGTATAAACTCAGAAATGTGAGGAGTGTCCAAAGTGTAAGCCTGTTTAATGGTATGCATAGTACAGTACCTTTTATTATATGTGTTGTTGCAGAAAAATTGTTATGATAAAACAAAATGCTGTTTGGATTGGAGTAATTCTATGAGATCTTTTAGACTTCTCTTAGTGGAGCCACTCCATCCCAACTGGAGTAATTCACTTAAGAGGCAAATATCACAGACAGAGCTGACAGCAATGCTGATTTACATAACATAGTATAAAAAACTCAGTATGTGACAGTCTGGACTGGGGACACACTGATAAGAGGAATTGATTTTGTATTACTTATGTGAAGAACTTTGAGAGGACAAGCTTTGCAGAAGTGGGCTGTAAATTGCTAGAAAGAGAAGCAAAGTTAGCAAGCAGTCTTCATGGTTAGCAAGCAGTCTTGGCTTCATATTTATTTGTTATTTGTTTAATATTTTAGGGAATTCTGCTAACCAATGGACTGGTGCAAAACAGTTCTCCAAAGTCTTGTTTGAGATGAGTAAACAGCTGTCTGGGTACGGCTCCTGAGATCTTTCTCTGTTCCTCTTTGCAAGAAGCATATGTATACTAAGACCAGAATTTCTAAGTGATTTGAGAACATAATGGAACTTAGACATTTATCTCTAATCATTAGGTACTGTACTTACTCTAGGCACCCTGCTTGCATCTTTAGGTGTCAAGGTACTTCTTCGAATGTGAAAATACTTTTGTGAAGGTTTTTGAGGTGCAGTTTAGTGAAGTCCAGTGAATATACAAATTGATTTTGAAGCTCATATCCATTTGTGCTGACAAAATCCATCCCATCAATGTTTGTAGAAAAAGAAACAAAAAAAGTTATTTGCATACTCATGTTGATGCCTTGTAGAGGCTGACCTGGAACAGAGGCTAGACAGAGTGAAAGGATAAAGAGTAGGTATTTATTGAAAGGCCTTCACAGAGTACACCTTGGGCAGTGCAGGAGTCTCGCAGAGACTACACCCAGGATGGACGACAGTCACACATTTTTCGGACAGATATAAGTTTTGTCCATTTGCACATCAGAGGTTAATTGTCCAATTACAGCTTCAGGTAGTGGAGTCCCACTCTCCTAGTTTGCTTCCCCCAACTCACTTTTGTTTACATTTCTTGGGGCCTGAAACACTAAGGTGTCCTTGATTCTCGGGCCTAGAGAGGAATTGTTGTGTCTGACCAAAGTGAGAAAAGCAGTAGCTAACACTCTATATGGAGTTCAGAGTTATACACTAAAGAATTGCAGGATTACAAATATATGAAAATATAAAAGCTAAAATCCTAAGGCACCAGTGTAACTTTGAACAAAAAGCAAAAATGAGACAGTCTATTTATAGAGTGTTATTTTTTGTTATTAATCTCTTGTTCAAGTTACTAAAAATCATTCACCTAAGAACTAGATGTTAAAATTATTACACATACTCACATGCCTTCATTTATAGGCACTACTCTGCCACATTCATGTCTATCTCATGTCCCCTGTGACCTTTTGCCAGGGCAGGACAAATTGATGTTGGTGCCTAATCTCTCAGCGACTGTCTGATCTGTGTATGTGCAGAAAGTATTTGGCCTTAGGTGCTTCAACATGAATCACTTTTCTCATTGACTTGGTCACCAATTTATCTGTCCTTCACTGTGAATGAATGGGCATATTTTCAGCTGGAATTAAATGAGCACAGGTACTATGAACCAAGAGAAAGATGTCTTAAAGTGTGTTACTAATTATTTATACACTTCATCAAAGGCTCAGTGATCTTGCTGTGCAACTCATAATCCTTGTCTAGCCATGGCCATATCCATTTTTAACTTTTCCTTTTTTTTTCATAATAGTCTTTTAGATAAAAATAATTGGGTACTTAAATATTTCTAAAGCTAGCAATTAAAAAATACTTTATTGCATAACCAATATATCTTGTGATGAATACATTATGGGAAAAGAAGACTGCCAAGCAGTTCACAAATTAGAATCCAAATACTAGTGCCATGTTTTCTGCATACTCCTTAAAACAGCACAAACCTCTTTATCGTATTATTGCAGTCACTGATTAGACAGTAGAAACATGGCCATTTACTATGAATTTCATGTTCTGTAAATCCCAACCAAAGGCAAAAACGTGTTTAAGTTGGATAAGTCTCTATAACAAAAATCTAAAACTGTTTTCATACCAGGGGAACCAATTCTGTGTCTACAAGGAAGGTAGGGAACTGTGGTACTCTACATGACGTAGACCCACTCCTTGTGGGTCCCTTCCAACTGCAGACATTTTATTATGCTATGATAAGCACATTTATTTGTTAGTTTTAAGTCCACAATTCTATCATTATACATGCATAGTTATATTCAGCATAAGCTCCTGACCTGTAATGACTGGGTTATATCAAACTGTTAAGGAACAAAACTTATCCATCAGTGGTCTAAATTGCTATCAGAATGAAAGAGTAATTTGTGATAGGAAAGGATTTTGAAACAAGGTGAACTCACTCTCTCACCTTCTGTAAATTGCAGTGGAGCAATTACAACAGACCTAACTATCTGAGGACACAGTAAGGATTTGTGGGAGATAATTAGTAATATGAAATATTCAGACTACATAATTCCCACTTAAAATACCTCAGGTGGTCTGCAAAACTTTTTGGAAAGGCTAACAGCTGAGGGCAGTTTTCATTTAACCAAGACTGCACTACCCAGGGCTCTGTAAAAGGGCCTTGATATGTAAAAGACTAGCCATATTCAGTCTTATGATAAGAATATTCAAATGCACTGCAAAGATAGGGCATGACTCTGTATCATAGTTGTAAGAGCACCCAGCAGGTCAAAACTTGAGTCTGACAACTGCTTTCAGGATTACTAATGCATTTTTACCATGTGTGGTACATAACAGATAGGAACCATCTTTGAAACCTGGGTTAGACTCCTGTTCCCAGGCCCTATGCTTCCTGACCCTATGACTCTTATTTTCTGTGGAGCAGATTTGGCTGAACAGAGAGGATAGGGTGTGTTCCCCTGCAGTATTTCTCTTCCCTTCAGCATCACCCCAGCAGTAGCTCTGTTTAGCCTGATAACATTGCTGGCTGATGACTCTTCAGGCAAAGACGAGGATCAAGCCTGGCTGCCTTCCATTCACTTGTGCATGAACCATAAGGCTGGACTGTGAAAGAAGAGCTGACATCAGCCCTGCCTCCCCTGATCTTGCATTGCAATTGCAAAAGTCATTTTTTGCACTGGAAACAGGTGTCTCCCTACCTTCAGGAGGGTAGATGGAAGTACCTCTCCACAGCCCTAAGTAAGTGGAAAACATAATTTTGCTTAGAATTTCAACTGGCAGACTTTGAGCACCACATACTATACAGTCTACACATGTATGTGATACTGTATCTTCTCTGCTTAGCTTTATGGGGTGGTTCTGTGCCCTCTTCTGCACTGTCTGGAGACCCTAAATGCCTATTGGGTAGAAAGAATCCAAACACTAGAAAGAGAGGTACATCATCTGGGTTAGCAGCCAAAGGCACTGTTGTGCCACATCCCCAAGAAGCAGCATAATTACAACTCCTGTGAATTCACTAGGACTGACTTCATGAGGTTACTTCAAGCACCAGGGATGGTGCTGTCCTGCACACCTAAACTGTCTGGCTAAGCTGACCCAGTTGGTGCTTTAAGAAAAATAGACAAGTTGGAGGTAAGACTTAGGTTTTACTTAAAGTGTAAAGAACTCTGAAAAATAACTACCTACCATGCAAAAAGGCTAACTTCTGGAAAACTTGCTCTTTTCCTATGTAAACCATGGGAAGGCTATTAGATTTTCCTCTTCTTTTTTCTGATCTCCTTATAAAAGGAGTGGCCTGGTTAGCTAGACAAACAACCTGTCAGAGTTAGAGTTGATCTGTGGACAGGGCTACTGCTTTTCAGAGATAAAATTCTGAGGGGAAAACATTTATGCTAAAAAGGAGAATCCATTAATACAAATATATCAGGACTTTAACATTTCACAAGAGAAAATTTTTCTGTGTTCATTAGAGGTTTTCATAATAGCTGCAGTTTGTTTTCCAAAGGCTAAGCACAGCTTCAGGTGCTGTTTTGGAGGAAAGGCAGTGCAATGCTGTCAGAAGGACTTCCAGTATGATGAACAAGATTTTGGCAGAATATGCAATGACTCCCGGAACAGCCTTGCTAAACATCCTGACACAAAAACATTCTTTCTTGCATTTAAATATGGTTTGGTTTCCTCAGGTATTACTCATCACTTCTTCATGCATGTAGTGATCTTATTTGAAATGACAACATTTGCTATAAAACATTATTTCATCTCGCTAAAATGTATGTCGATGAACTCTTTATATTCAATCATTTGAAGGATTATGGTTAGAAATTAAAATACATCTTTTCATGATTAGAATCTATTCCTCTCTTTAGTATTTACCAACTATGTGACTTTTTTTTTAAATAACTGGGGAAAAGAGCTTTCCACTGGAAACAGAAGAGTGCTCTAAGGAATCTTCTGCATGTCATTTTCTTTCAAAGTTTCTTAGTCAAGATATTTAGCGCATTTGATACAGTTAATGAAGAATTAAGCTAGTACTCCTGGCTGTCCACTTACATTTTCCTTGACTAAAAAACCTTGAGGTAGAGGGTTATGCTAGTAGAAGACCTGGCATGAATTATTTTGACTTGAGTGAATCATTGGTATTAATTCATGGATGGAGTTATGGAGGTATGATGGTCTCCACCCGTCTGTAGCCCTGCATATCTGCTTGGTGTGTTTCAGTTTCATTTCTTGATGTGAGACAGAAAATAAGAACTGTCCCAAAATCCTCTAAGAGAAAGCCAAAGATTTTCCATCACAATAAAAATCTGATTATGTGAGTTTAATTATACAGGTTTGAAATATGGATCCCTATCTGGACTGTCATCAAGACACTCTTGGAACATGATGTGTAAACAAGCAGTTTGCACATGCATATGTGTGTTTTGTTTGGTTTAGGGTTTTTTATGTAACTGAACTGTTCCTATTTTATGAGTAAAATTTTTTTGAATTCTTTGATCTTTAGATGTCTTTGTGTTTTCGAGATTGGAAACAATTTCCATCTAACTGTAAAGCTGAGTTATAAATAACTAAAGATCCAGTAATTTTTTTTTTTTTTTTTTTTGATTCAAGGCTCATATGTAGGCAGGTCCAGTGGAAAAACCCAGGCTTTAAATAAAATATTTAACCATAAGCAATTCTTTATGCTTCTGATTCTTTGTGCACGATAGCCAATTAGGCTTCTTGTCCATATCCGAATGACGCAATTTTGAACGCTGGAATATTACCTTACTTCCTGATAACTGAGAGTGAATTTTCAAAGTGGTGCATGAGATACAAGAGCACAAATCCTGTTAGTAGCTAATGGGATTTTCTGCACCTCCTCTTTGGCACACTGAGAGACCCAGCCTTGAGATTTTCATTATCCGTCTTTGTCCAGAGATGACGCCTTGTAAATACAAACCCTTCTCAACTGGCCAAATGACCTGTGTTTGATGGGCTAAACCCATAATTACTAAATTGATCTTTCAGATATCTACTGCTATTTCCTATTCTTTTCCTGTTCTCTACTCTTATTCCTCTCCCATAAGAAAATGAGACACCTCCATGCATCACCGTGTACATCTTCAAAGAAAGTGGGACACTGACATATCGGCTTGAGTAATTTCTAATTTCCCTGGGAAAAGAAACTCAGGCTTTTCATGGATATGCTTGCATATATGCTTCCCTCCAAGAATACAAGTGGTCCTATTCAACTAGATGGGATAGGGGAGCATGACTAAATGTGTAGAAGGGAACAGACAGCATTTCAAACCCTTAAAATATTTCATGTCATGATAGACCTGATGCACTTTACTAATCTGGTTGCTTACCATAGGTATTTTCATTCTGTATTAAATTCTGTCTGTGTGACTCCTGCAGATGCTACAGAAAATTGGCTGAGGCAATTAACTATTAGCATTTATGTCTTCAGTGTCGTCCTTAAACATTTTTTGTTTCTCATTCTTCTAAATCTTGATATCCCCTGTGCCACAAGAATGTCGAATCTCTTATTTCTTGAAAAAACACCACATCACAGTAAGACCTTGATGAAATCAAACACAGAGTTTCTAGCACAGGAAGGACATTGACCTGTTGGAATGAGACGAGGGGAGACCACGGAGGTAATTAGAGGGATGAGGTATCCATCCTAGGAAGACAGGTCGAGAGAATTGGGATTGTTCAGCCTGGAGAAGAGACGGCTTCAGAGTGACCTAACTGAGGCCTTCCAGTACCTGAAGGGACTTTACAAGAAAGATGCAGAGGGATTTTTGCAAGCAAGATCGTTTAGTGACAGGACAAGGAGGAATGGGTTTAAACTGAAAGAAAGTAGGTTTAGATCAGATATCAGAAAGAAATTTTTTACTTCGAGGGTGGTGAGGCAGTGGGAGAGGTTATGCAGACAAGCTGTGGATGTCCCATCCCTGGGGGTGTACAAGGGCAGTCTGGATGGGACTCTGAGCAAGTTGGTCTAGTTGGGGGTCTAGAGGAAGGTTTCTAAGGCAGGCAGTTTGGAGCTAGATGATCTTAAGGGCTCTCCCAACCCAGGCCCTTCTATTGATTCTATGAAATAGTTGCTGTTGTCTAATTCATATTTTAGAGACAAAAAATCCAGTGTATTTGTTTTAAAATGTTGTATGGCAAGTACATATTGGGAAGATACAATAAAATAAATGAGTGACAGTTATACCTTCAAATATTTGTAGGCGGGCTTCCTTCATAACTCTCAAGAAAGAACTTAAATTTTCAAGTGAGACCTAAAAACTTCCCTGAATCTGACCAAGGTTCCATCTCTTAAAATTGAAATCCATTTAGTTTACACATTCAGAAATTTCTTATTATTTTTCTGTGAAGTAAAGCATCTTTCTTTAAAATATTTGCATGGTTATGCTTATTCATAATTGCTGCTTTTGAGGAAAATGCAATTTGTTTGTTCTAATTTAATTTGGTTTAAATAGAATAGGGAATTTTTTTCAGATTTGATATCTGAAAAAACAATTTCATGTGCACCATGTACAGTTATTGTAAAGGTAACTCTTGTAAGAACTGTTTTGCTCATGCTTTAGAAAATACTTTTACTAGGAACTGTGAAGTGAAACCTATTCCCTAACAGTAAGAAGAGAGTATAAAACTTGCAAACATAGTGCTTCCAGCAGCGAAATATTTCTTCTGGTTAAATCACTGTGGTCGTCACAACCCTCCATTTTTCAGGTTGGAAAACATTAGGTCACTCTTTCCATCAGCAAATTGATTGTGCTGACACACAGAAAGTGTTCCCAGAATGGTTCAGCCAATCAGTGGCAATACCATTTGAGATCTCCTGATCCTCAAACCATTAGCTCCATCCTGACTAGACCAAACTTCCCTAATTTAAAATAAGAAAAAAAAGTTAAAGGAAGAAAAGTTGTTGTATTCTTTCTGAGTGTCTTCTTAGGAAAGTAATGAAGTAAGATTATTGCTGTGAAATTTTTCTCCGTATATTCACTCAATTCTCTAAGGATATTTGCTGATAGCTTAACTTCTTGTGACTTCTTTTTCCTCTAGGGTTTGAGGTGGTGGTGAAAACATGAGAAAAGAGGAAGCAGGTTGCAAGCAGCTTAGAGTAATTCCTTGAACTTGTGCCTCTAATTACAATGAAAAAAGACAATATTCAATACTTTTGAGAAATTTGTCTGGTGACTAGGTGCTCTGGAATTATACGATTGCAGATGTTGCTGATGATTACCTAAAAGGAAACAAAAAAACCCGCAGAGATTCTGGGAAAGTTAAAAATTATTAGATATTTTCTTATGAATCTCAACTTAAAAATGGGTTCATTTAAACTGTTACAAAAACTGAGCTGAAGAAAAGAAAAATAATTGAGGAAAATGGGTTCAAACACTGTAGAACGTTTCTGATCAGTGCTGTTCAGTTCTGAGGTCTCAGCCGAATAACCAGAGGCTATTTCATGGTTAGACATCCTATAATTATTGTATATCTTGTCAGAGTTCCCCTTGATATCAGTACCTCAAAGTTTCAGGCTGAACTCTGCCTCTTTGGGCACAAATTTATGGTGATCACAAGTAACTCCTCTGAACCTCAGTTAAAGGACTACAATGGTTTAAAAAGAGTGTTTTTCTGAAGAAGAACCAAGGTCTTTGAATAATTATTTGACTGCAAAAAGTAGAAATGAATCATCCACCCATATTCCACGGCATAATACCAGAGGAGATATAATTTGAACCACTGTTTAAAATGTGATTTCTTTCATGTACCATTCAAAAGACTTTGGAGGGGCCTAAAAATTACTTTTTTAAACTTAGATTATAATATTCTGGTCTTCAGTGTGTAATAATAAATTATTAAGAAGATTTTCACTGGTATGAGAAAATAATTCTCGTTCACTGGACTCTGTTGTTCTACAGTGACCCGGGCAAGCGCTGCTTTCGGGAGCTGTGCAGTGCCTGGTGTGATTTAGGATACACCAGAGCAGTGTGAGTTGGGAAGTTTGGGAGCATGGCATAACATGGAGACACCACTCCATGCTGAATAAAAAGCAGACTCAATTATTGTGGACAGATGACTTTATTATGCAGATGGCGATTAGCTTAATAAGGAACTGTTATAACAGAAAGTGACAGCCACTTTATTAACCAGGACAAGTCCCAAACCAGCAGATACTCTGGCTGTAACTGCTTCCTAAATCTTCGTTAGTCTGAAAATTCTCTGTGCCTGTTCAAAGGGCTTAGCTTCTCTAGAAGTTTCAGCCAGGATTTAATGTCTCCCAGAGCATCTCTCTCTTTAACCATATTCCAAATGCACTTAAGATGTTAATGTGCTGTATGATTACTTTAAGAAAGAGTTGAAATTAAAAATATTTTACCATTTGAGTCATAATTAGAGCAAAACACATGGCAATGTTTGTTTGTGTATTGGTATCTGTTATGACACAAGTCTGGTTATGTCATATCTACAGAAAGCAATTTTTCAGAGGGCTTTGACTCGTAAATTGTTGACTTACAGTTGCACTCTGAAGGTAGGTCCTCTCTTTCTGAAGGGCACACAGATATCAGATCCCAGGTATGCGGTGAACTCAGGAAAAGTGCAAGAGTGATCCTTGACTGTAATCAGATTTTCTGTGTTTTCTGGTAACGTCTGGTGACAATAACAAAATCAATATTTTAAGAAAGTGCATCTTAAATCTCTTCCAGAACATCAAAATCAAAACAAAGGAGAGGATCCATAAAGTCAAATAAAAAAGGCAAAGTGAAAGAAACATGTCAAAACAGTGTAGTTTTCCCAAATCCTTTGCTGAAGGTGTAAATTGCCAGTCTGACACAACTTCCAGTCTCAGCTCCTCTGGTTAAGAATTATTTTAATAATAAAAACTACTTTTCAAAGGAAAAAGAAAGATAGACTATATATTCTGAATTTTCCCTGCCCCAAAAATAATCTGTGACCCTTAAGAATATAAGAAATATTTTTCTTAAGTGTTATTAAGTGCCAATAGGGTGGTAGAAATATACTTGTGGAATGCTGGAAGAATACTTTTTGACTTATTTTATGGATTTTTTTTTGTTAAGCCTGTCTTGACAGGAAGATAGATTTTAAATTCTAGGGAAACATTTTAAAAGCAGGGTTAGTTATAAATTGCACTGACTGCCCAAGGTGGGTGCACTTTTAGGAAGAGACAGGCTTAGCAAAGTTAGTCTTCTCATATGTAGAAGTATTGAGTACAAAAATCCCTGAAGTCCTTCTTGCTATGAATTCTGCTAACTATTGCTATATTATTTAAACTAGTAAGAAATAATTGAGAATTATTTGGCAATTTTTTTTAAATAAGTGCTATGAACAGTTGACTAGTAGGGCAGGTACACTGAGTCTTTCAAGAACTCAGCCCTATCTAAGCTCCAGGATCTTTTCAGAGCTGTAATGTCTAAGTCTCTTAGCTTCTCTCAATACTTTTTGAGAAAATCAGCTGAGCCAGACCTCTTATTTTATTTTATTTATTCCTAAGCAGGTAGTCTCAGAAAGCTGCTCCAAAAATTGCAGAGGTCTTGATACCTGATAGTTTGCATAAAAAACAACTACATTCAATTAACCTGGATCTGGTTACCTGTGCAAACATGAACTGCCAAGTAATTTTTTCTGGGGTATTAAATCTAACAAGACTGGCATCGTAACTTGAAAGCAAACTGTTTATCTATGCCTTACAAACTGATGCATAGGGAGCCACTGGTTGCTTACAGACAGTGATCTCTTTTTGAAAACTGGAAGATACAGCAGGAGTTGCTTGTGGGCCATGACCAATGGGCCAAAAAAAGGTCTAGCACTCATAGGTCTCCTAAGAACAAATTTATTCAGGTAAATGTTGTACACTTTACAAGATGGAAGACTTGCTCTTTTTTTTTTTTTAAGAGCTTCCGTATGTCCCTCCAAGAAGTGGACATTTTCTTGTGCATCCTAAAATTGTGCTTAGCTGAGATTCTCCATCCTGCAGGGAAAGTGCTCATGTATGATGAATATGATGATAGCAGGCAGGAACTTGTGCAAGCACATTATACTCTCAAAATTAGACTGGGTTGTTGGAGGTTGTGATGGATGAAGTTTTTTATAAGCTTTGTTTTAAAACCCCTATGTGCTCACAGTTTTCAGCCCTTGCTTGTGAGGCTGGATAGGAAAAAATGAGAGATTGTATTTTACTGAAGATCATATTTAAAGAAGAAAAAACAAAATTCTCAAACAAGTTCTACTTTGCCTATTATAATTGTAGAAAAATCCATCTTGTCTTTGATATGGCTCATTTCAAATAATAAATAGGCGTTTTTCTCTGGAGATCAAGTCAATATACTTTCCTTTAGCTGTACAATAAAAAAAATAGTCATGCTATGAGAGTTACAGTTTTCCTAATTTTCCACAGTCCTGGCAGATATTGATTGTGCACATATCGATATTTACATGAATGTAATAAAAAAAAATGTAGTTGCTTACTAGTATTTCTTACTGAATATGTCCCATGTATATGTTATTCGAAGTATGTGAATTGCTTCTATGATTAATCTGACCATAACGATTTTTGTTGTGTAGTTCTGTGAAGAGTGAAACATGGCTTGTGAGGTGAAAAAAGATGAATCCAGGATGAAAAATCCAGGACAGCTCCGCAGGAAAACCCCATCCTCATCCATACAACAGTAGGACCCTGAGTCATCCCCCAGCAGCCCAAAGTGTCTGTGCGGAGGGTGCTTTGTGAGGAAGGCGCTGTGTGCTGCCAAGTGAGTAACTGCTGCAGAGCAGGCACTCCTCGGTGGTGGAAGCACCCTTAGATGGTCCCTGGTCCTGTTCTGCCTCATTCTAATGCCTGTGGTAGACTTCTAATGTTGCCTTGCAGAGGCTGACCTGGAACAGAGGCTGGACAGAGTTAGAGGATAAAGGGTGGGTATTTCTCGAAAGGCCTTCACAGGGCACACCTTGGGCAGTGCAGGAGTCTCGCAGAGACTACACCCAGGATGGACGACAGTCACATGTTTTTGGGACAGATATAAGTTTTGTCCATTTGCATATCACAGGTTAATTGTCCAATTACAGCTTCAGGCAGTGGAGTCCCATTCTCTCAGTTTGCTCCCCCCCCAGCTCACTTTTGTTTATGTTTCTCGGGGCCTGAGACAGTGAGGTGTCCTTGATTCTCAGGCCTAGAGAGGAATTGTTGTGTCTGACAAAGATGGGAAAAGCAGTAGCTAACACTCTATATAGAGTTCAGAGTTATACACTAAAGAATTGCAGGATTACGAATATATGAAAATACAAAAGCTAAAATCCTAAGGCATAACTAACAATGAAAGGTAGAAATATTGTTAGGGTTGGTTTCCTAAGTAACTGCCTCATGTGCTGAGTCTCAGATCAGTATGTTTGAACAGTCAGTGGGTCTTTTTCAAAACTAGTGATCCTAGGTTCAGGCAGTTTCATGGACACAAAGCGTTTACATTTCCAGCTTTCCAGGTGCTATAAAGAAAAGCAAATTCAATCTAGAAGTTCAAAAATACCACAAGGCGAGAAATCCTTCATTTACAGCATTTTTTACTGCTTGCAATGTTATATGTTAGAAATCCACTCTTATTCAGAAAATTCATATGCAGAGTAGCTGTGGCTGTAGTCAAGATTACAAAAGCTCATAAATGTCTTTGAATATCAGTCTAACTCCCTTTCATACAGGCCTGTCAATTAATGGACTGTAAAGATGCATAGTTGTTTCATGAAGAACATGTCTTATATAGCTTAAATGTTTTGCAGAAATGAGAACATCTCCAAGTATTTTTCATGTCACTTTGCTGTGATGATCAGTAAACACCCTTCAAGAAACCTGCGAATCTTTCAAAAAAATAAAGACTATTTTTCATCACAAACTGTAATTACTTTAATTATAGGATAATTATATAAATAATGTGTTTGAACACAGCTTTCATTTTTTCTTTGTTTTCTAAATATTATCATCTTCCTCTATCTTCTGATGTGTAAACAGGAAACATTCAAGTTTAGACTAAGAGCAAGTGAACTGCCTGCAATAGAAACTGGGAGAATCAAACGATGATTAAGCTATTGAAAACTACCAACTACCAGATAATTTTTAAGTAAGCAGGTGTACTTTGCCATCACAACTTCAAAATGGAAAATATATTTGAATTAAGTTCTAAAACCTCAGTATGTTAAGAGGTCTGGTCTATCATTGACAACCATGCCAGAAAATTCTGTATACAGTTAGAATATTTTACTCCCAAAGTGTCAATGGAAGTGTAAAATACCTCCAGAAGTTTTCATTAGAGCAATGATTTGGGATTATATTACTGAAAATGCACATTCCTATATATGAACTCTTCCATTATACAAAGGACCAGGAAAAATAAATATCAATGCCCAGTTAATGAGAATGGATATGAATACCTTGTTTTGTTTTGCTTTGTTTTAGACACTCAGTTCTTGACCTTGATTTTTAATGATCCTTATACCACCTAGCATGTTAGATGTGCAAATGTCACAGATTGTGAAAGCCGCAGTCCTCAACATCATTACACTGGGTAAATTCACTTGCATGGCACGTGAGCAGATAAATCCACAGGTTTAGTTTCACAGGCCTAATAGTGATTGATAAGCAAACTCCAAAAGATCTAAAGCAGAAATAGATAAACTTTGTTTACCTGCATTTAGCTGCAACAATCCTATGAGCTCAATGTACAACAGCAATTATATATACTGCTGTTTCAAGCTGTTCTGTATAATACAGTAAATCCTCAGATGACTCTAATACAGTCATGCCAGAATTCCCTGCAATCGGTTCCCACTGATATTCAAATTGCTCATAATCTCCAAGATTTTGAAATGGTCTCTCATCGGTTGTTCTGAAAAATCAAACTGTCTGTGTAGTATGATCAATATCAACGTGCTTTCCTAGAAAATTAAAAAATTCTGATCAGTCTAAGAAACATGAATTTTTTTCTAATAAATTAATTAATCCAGCTAGTGACTAGGTGTTAACACTACTAGAATAGCTATAGGACAGTCCTCATATTATTTTGTTCTTTAATGGCATCAAAAATATTTTAAAATTGCAAATGTTCTATGTAATATATGTAGGTCCTAATTTCTAAACTGAGAAAACACAATTTTGCTGCTGCTGTCAATATCTGAATGAGTTATAGGTATATATGCTTCTGGATACCTTTTTTGTGAACTCAATTCTATCCTAGATGCAAAGCTTGCACTGGGGTAATATCATTGAAAGTCTTTTATATGTATGTGTGTACATATTGGCAGGAAAGTAATTTCTAAATAGATAAAGTCACAAGTCACATTCAAATGGAAAAGATTCTGGCTCCAGTTCTGAGCCATAAATGATGGCTTGTTGCTTATTACCAATGTTTGGAAATCTTAACACCAAAACATATTCCTTGCTACAATCTGTTTTATTAACACTTCTTCAGATTCACGGGGGCTTCTGCACTGTCGCACCAATGCAAGTTTCTGCAAATCTCTGCGGAGATGCTGGTTAGATCCCACAGTGACAAATCTTTAATGTATGCTTTAGAACTGACAGCAGACCTCAAGCCAGTCTTCCTTTACTGCACAAACGAGGGATTTCTTTACTCGTGAATGGAAGCTGTTCATGTCTTTATGGAGAAAAGACTATCATACTCCAGGCCTGCTTTTGCAGTTCATTTGCATGTGTCCTCTTGCTAAGACTCTTAAAAGTCCGATGCAATCAGAGTGATTTTCCTTATTTTAATTTTAGGGAAACATGGAAAAATGGGTCAAGCAGAAGACTTCCTTGGCCTTTTGGAACATGCCCAGCTATGAAAGGCACTTGGCTTGTACTGTGTGGCATAGTTGGCATAAACAAATATTTACAGTTTATGCAGCAAAGAAGACAATCACCTATGGCCTCCTTGTGCTGCTCTGGATGTACAGCTGGCCATGCTTCAGTACAGTACACTCCAGTATTGCCACTAACATCCTAGATAAAACAGAGAAAGAACAAACCCATTGCAACAGCAACAAGAATCTCTTCAGTATCTGAGATCTCTTCACTTGTGAGCAGAAAGCACAGAGAAATAAATATTGTAAGAATGGAACTAAGGACAAGATAGGACTATTTATATTTAATCGGACTTTGTAGCCTTCAGTGGCCTGATTGCAGTGAAATGGTGTGTAAATGATATAAGTTCCCTCGATTAAAAGGAGTGTCTCTTTTATCTGGAGTTAGCCAGCAAAAGCTCTGAAATCACCAGATTGTACCACTATTTATTAGGAAAATTCTTATTCTAAACATCTGAGTTTATCCCTTCAGGCGTAGTTAGCCCATACGTAGTCATAGCATTTCAAATTTTGCTTGGAGCATAAATATGAGGCTAGACAATTGAAAGAGAGGTTTTTTTTACATCCTTAAAATTTATGTTTTTAATGAGCAAGCATTCCCATGTATGATGATTAGGTACTTAGTTCCTCTGCAAGCCAATGGTCACGGATTTTCTCATCGTAAACAGTATACTTTCATTTCCTCTCCTGCTCTTTGTATTCACCTCTCCATTGTTAAACAATTAAGTAGTAGAAGCTGTTAATATTATGTTAAAAAATTCATCCTATTTCACGGGTTTTTTCCAGTCTTGTTACACTATTTTCATGTGAAAACATGGATGAAAACACTTAGCAAAACAAAAGACATGCAAAATATCAGAAATAGGACATTTGTAGATAATCTTCAAAACCTATTGCCATACGAATTAAAGAATTAAAACCATCAACACGTTGTAGCTTCTAAGAGTTTTTTCTTGTATATATAGGAACATTTGTTCTGCTTTAAAAGATGTATGTGTATGAAGCATTTCTCAATAAAAAGCGTCAAAATCATGCATGAAAGGTCACTCTGAGCTCTCTTAAATGAATGGTATCATCTGCTACATGAAATTAGGAAAGCTAGAACGATAAGCAGTTTCCTTTAATGGGAAAAACTGGCAATTTCTCCAACAAATAGCTCTGTATGATGGCAGTAGAGCTCAGAGAGGAGGGAAATTGAGGGGAATTACATTGCAGAACCAACATCTTCTCCAGCCCTATGGAAAAGAGCTGTTCATTAGACCAGTTATTCTCACTGGGCCTGACAAGTGTATATCCATGCCAAGGATTTTTTTTTCTTTCAGATTTAGGTAACAGGTGAACTGTTTATGATTTGAAAGCCTTCATTTAGTATTACTGTCCTCATTTTTTCTTTAAAGACTCTCACTACCTTGTAAATGCCGTGTAGCAAGCAGTATATGTGGCTTATAGCTGAAAAAACATATTCTGCTCTTAGTTTGTTCTTTGATGTTCAAAAAGCTACTTAAAAATATCAGTATTGTTCTGAAAAATATGTTTAATAAATTATTGGGTGTTCACATAATGTATGACAGTGATGCTGTATATTCACATGTAAAGCAAAAGGCTTTTCATCAGGATATTAGTAGACATCATGCAATGATAACAGCAGGTGTTCTCCTCCTCTGGCCCTAAATTTGATTATGTTTATGGCTTCTCATAGCTACATATCTCCAGATGTGACCGAAAAACAAGAATTCTCTTTCTGGGTAAATAATGGCGTTAAATGTTTAGGCAATGCTAAAAGCTCTTGGCCTTTCTTATTCCAGCAATTCTGAGTTAACTAGACCTCCTGACTCATGCAAAATTTCATCTTTGGATTTACCAGTTGGAAGAGGAATCTCAGAACATCTCAATGTAGCTGTTCCAGAAAAGGAACTGCACAATGCATCATGATCAGCTTTCTCAGGAAAAATAAATAAATATAACCAGTTGAACCATCTCTCCCCACTGTCATTTTTAATTAATGAAATTGCATCTAATTCAAACTAGGGCTCCAAAAATCACATAATTCAGCGATGATGGCAAGCTCTTGAAGAGCTCCAAGGGAAATCCTGTATCTTTATATTTTGCTCAGTCTTTCCAGAACATTTTTAAATTTAACCACTCTCTTTTCAGATGCAGTAAATAATTTGGCCATGACTTACTGGAGCCTGATTTGGAGTAGATAATCCATTCAACATGTTAATGCATTGTATAATGGAACTACCTTAAGGCAGGGAATTCTTGTCTTTCAAAATGGTGATGCATAGAGTGCTTAAATACAGTTAAAGGATGGAAAAATTATTCTTTAGTTCAAATTCATACAAAAATGGTCAATTTAAATGTGTAACTAGAACTATGATATGAGGTCATGTTCTCAGCCCCAGAAATGTCGTCGTTCAATCAACAAAATAGAGTTTCTACTAAAATAGTATAAGAAAATGCCAAATGGTGAGTGACACCCAAGATGAGACCATGGAAACAAAAAGGTACAGCTTCTTAGAGAGAAAACAAGCCAAGGAAACATGAACTGGCAGGTAGTTTTATTAAAACACAGACAGGTGCTACTCCATATGCCACAAAAGACAGTGGCAATTCTACAGCCAATGGTAGATTGTCCAGTTCATTCTGATAAGGCATGCAGAAGTAGTATTTAAAGAAAGGGAATTATGACACTTAAATTTAGTATTTTATGTCAAAATACTAATTTACTACTGCTATTAGGACACGCAAATTAAATTGGCTTTTGGTTCCTGACTCATTCACAAACTTCTCTTGATTGGTGTCAATACACGACTATTTTAGGTCTTTGATAACTGGTTTAGCTGAATGATTTTTAGTCACTCTGCTGTACAAGAACTGCTCATTTTGATTAATCATTATTTGTGGGATGTTGTTGGTCATGCAGTATATTTTCTCCTTCTTGATTAGCTGACTGAAAATTTAACAAAAGATAATGAGTTATGACTAACAAATAATGAGCAGTGAGTAATGAACAGTGCATTTCAGGTACAAATTTGGCCAATATTACGGAATCACAGACCGTGTTTTGAATACTGTGAATAGTGGGCAACAAATATTTGGAAATATCTTCTGCTATGGTGGTAAGAGTAGCAGTAAATCTATGGTCAGTCATTTGTGACTGAATTGCAAGTGTATTTCTTGCATAATTTCCAACAACTCTGAAGTAGATACATAAACTAATGCAACCTCTTTCAAAGATGTAGAGGAGCTCAAATTGGAAATGTTTCTAAATAAACTGCTGAGTGTCCTTCTTAGTTGGTTCTTTTACACCTAAAATCTCCCATAATTATTAATTTTCAAGACTCAATAAAAAATAAATCTCCACCTGTGAATAACATCAAAATCAATTTTTTAAAATGACACATAACCCATTAGTTTTTAACAAAGGTTGCAGCTTCTGTATGGGCTTTAGTCTTCTCAGATTATATTGGTGACATTCTGGTATATTTGTGGTAAATACAGAATAAAGAGCTCTTTTTGCTATTCTAGTTAGCTGCTTGCAAAATCTAATTAAGGCTTCATACTCCTTAACCATTAACATTATTCATTTAATAAGCACTAAATTAGGCAGACATATGTGTCATAATATCATCAGGAAACCAAGCACAGAAGGTTGGGACTTTTATGACTTTCTGTGACATTTGAGTTACAATGACTAAATCCCATGCACTCAATTATCTTTCCCCTGTTTTTTAGGGCCAAACAAATCTAAGAGATTCTAAAATAAGCTGGTTGGGGTTCCCTGTGTTAAGGCTGAAATAAGAGAGGGATTAATTTTCACTGAAAGCAAAACTAACTTGAGCATTGTGTTCCCTTACAGGACCAACCAGAGAAACAGATGCAGAACTTGCTGCAGTTTCATAAAACCCATTAACAGGTAGTGAAATTCCTTCTATTCCTAACTAGGCATCATCAAAAACTGCTATATCTGTATTTTCTGCATTTTTTTTTTTTTGTTTTACCCCATGGATGCTGCTTTGAAGTCCAGCAGTTATAAGTCAGAAGCAACCTTGAGGCATGCGTAGAGTGATTTCTCTCATTGGAGTGGGAGCTGCAGTGTTCATTTATTTAGGAGGTGAATTTGGATAGCACTATTGCAAGACTGAAGTCAGAATTTAAAACAAACCCTTCCAATGGCTGCATTTGTTGTGCTAGGCTTTTTATAGTCAGGTGAATTTCATTCCTGCTCAGCACATTCTCTGCTGTTTAAACTGGTTCCTAGAAAGAAAAATCAGTTTCTCTTATCATATAAAAAGTTAACACAAACACCGGATAACTTTCAGAGACTTCAAAGGAAAATAATAAAAAATACTTTGCAGACATAGAAGAAAACAATCCTCAGCACTCTTCTCTCCTCATTTCCTCAGCTCCAGAATGAACAGGCATGCTTTAGTAAATTTGGCTGAAAAAGCCCAACTGAATCTTCAGAAAGCATTTTATGTTCAATTCAGTGCTGGAAAAAATAAGAGTGGACATTTTTCTAATCTCAGCATCAAAGTGAGTATCCTACTGTTTCTGAAATGTAACCTTGGAATTCAATGAATATAAATACAAGTGGTAAAACACTCTTATTTTGAAAGCAGAATTGAATGGGGTTTTCTTTATCTAATTTAAAAATAAAAATTATTTTTGGCACAATCATGCAGTTCCCAAACAAGGAAAATGAAAATCTAGCATGATGCATTATTTCTGTGTTTAGCCAAATCACCTGCCTAACTTGTATCTCTCATTATAGAATTTATCATTCAGTTTCTTAGGCCCATTTCCATATCATGGCAAGTATTTTGCATTTTTCATCAAGGAGCACTTAGTAGTGTATTTCTAAAGTGGTCCAAGAGCAACACTCTTCAGCCAGCATAAAGCAATCAACTCTTAAGATGACAGTAGAAAAAAAAGAGTAAAATTATTCTATGACTCAAAATGTGACTTGGGTTAACCAGTCTTTTTAAAAATTAAGTTTCTGTTTGCAAGCAGGAGCAAAGAATTTTAGAAAGCAAAGTGGGACATCTAATGTAGCTCCTCAGTAACTAGAAATCACCCTGATTTTGGATCCATGTTACATTCTGAGGCTTATCCATTTTCTGCACGTAGCCTGAGTGTTCTCCCCACTCCCAGGAACTTCTTTGAATTGTCTTAGGGTCAAAGACCTGTAGGTAGGGACAAAGCAGATACAGACACTTCATTTTCCTTTCATCTTTTAGTAACTCTGAAATTACAAATTATACTCATTATTCCTTGCTTTTTTTTTCTGAGCTGTGCTTCTCTTTTCTCAGGCCATTACACAGATACAGTCACCCAAGAGGAGCAGGAATGTCTAGGAAAAAATCCTGAAAAAGCACAAGCCACGATTTCTTCCTTCCCTCTGCAAAAAGATGCTCTTCTCTGGCAAGCTCTTGCAGCAGTCAAGAGAGGTCTGTGACTAGGTCTGTGTGCTATTTATGTGTGGTGGGTTGACCATGGCTAGGCAACAGGTGCCCACCAAACCACTCTATCTCTACCCCTTCCCAGCTGAACAGTGGAGAGAAAATAAGATGAAAAGTGGTTTGTAAGTTGAGATAGGGCAGTTTACTAAAGCAAAAGCCAAAGTTCGCACACACGCAAGCAAAGAGAAAAACTAATAATTTTATTCTCTACTTCCCATCAGCAAGTGATGTCTGGCCACTTCCTGAGGCAGGGCTTCAGCATGCCTGGCAGTTCCTCCAGAAGGCAAACATTGTAAATAACAAAGGCAAACATTATAAATAACAAATGCTCCTCCCTTTCTCCTCCTTTCCCCTCAGCTGTTATGTTTGAGCTGATGTCATGTAGCATGGACTATCCCTTTGGTTAATTTGAGTCAGCTGGACTAGTTGTGTCCCCACCCAGGACCTCGTCCAACCCCATCCTGCAGGTGGGTGCAGAAGGTTGAGCAAACAGCGCTGATGCTGTGCCAGCTGCACAGCAGTAGCCAAAACGCTGATGTGTTACCAGCACCTTTCCAGGTACCAATGCAAAGCACAGCACTGCGAGGGCTGCTGAGGGAAAATGAGCTCCATCTCAGCCAGATACAATGCAAAGTGGTGCTGCTGGACAGCTTCAAAACAGATAAATCATAACCGCTTGTACAGCTCTGCCTGGTGTCCCACACAGAAGGGAAGGTGCAAATTGCTCAGATGGAGGAGCTCTCTACTGCAATATGCTTTGCAAAAAAGGAGGTGTAGAAGAAAGGGGATATAGCTGGAATTCACAACCATTTGTTTTGAAGAAGCCAGAGAACAAAGCCAGTGAAAAAGTAACTCAAATGTGACATTGCTACTGCAAAAATCCACTCTCTAGCCCTCGTATTTCTCCCTTCCGTCTCCAGATATTTGCTGAGTTTTGCCCCATTTTTAGGATGCTAACAATAATTTTCCTATGCAGAAGAGTTATGGTGCCCCATTTTATTACTCTAATTGCTTAATTAAATTGTGATCCTTACAGCTGCAAATACATTGTCTTTACGGTACAGCCCCCCACAGAGTCTCACAGGGCCCTACAAGCATCATTTGCATTAACAGTAATGGTCATTACCTGCTCATATGTCTCACAGATTAATGGAAACTAGATTCCTGCATGTCTCAATAATCTACAAAATTATTGTTTCCAGTGACACAAGGATACTTGGAGCTCTGGCCACTCCTGGAGTAGCTTTTGCAATGAAGCCAGTGCTGGTGGCCATTTCTGACACATGTAGACCTGTGAATGGAGATGTAGAAGTAATTTCAGCTGCTTTGCTTCTCTTTCATTAGCTTTCCATGCAGGCATTTGTAAATACATGTACATACATTTGATAACATATTTACATGCATATTTACTTATTTACATCTCTGATCAGACATTCATGCATGGGCATGTGTTTATATATATATATATGAACCCACACATTATATATTCACAGTCACTGTGACCATTAGCCTAGTTCAAAGAATGAAACTTTCACTAATATTCTGGTCTAACATCTCCTAATGACATATTAATGCATAACCGAGTAGAAAAATCAATAACTAAGTCATGACTTACATTTAATACACATTTCTTTGTATCCTCTTTAAAACTGTTTTTTTTTTTTTATCTTGATATAAATATCTTCTTGCATTACCTCGGTTGTCAGTGTGTACTGAACTTGCTGAACATAAGTCATATTGGCAATATTGAGTGCATTTGCTCCCATGTGTTTTATATAATATGGAGTCCTGGGCCTGACAAATATTTGAGCTGGAGACCATCTAGCAATTTCAGATATTTCAGGTTCACACCAAATAATTAGGGAAAAATACTAGATTGAGGAAACAGTTGGAAAACTCAATTTGAGCAATGATGGATGAAGGAAAAGGAAAAGAGAGGCTGAGGTCTAATTATGAAGGCTAATACATAAGACTTTCTTTTCCTGTCTGAACTGTGTGATCAGGGAACAGCTCTCAGCTCAAAGGTCCTGCTCTGCACTTCAGCTGCATCCAGGTGGGTACTGGGATGACTGTAACTTGTGCACTGTTCTCTCTGTCCCACTCTTCTGAAAGAGGAAAACTGAAAGCCATGCAACAAAAATGTGAAGCTTTTACAGAAAACTCTTGGTCCCCAATGCTACTGAGCAGTACTAGCCGTATAAAATACTGTTACTTTCCATTCCTGTATGTCTCAAGAGAGATGTTGTAGACACAAAAATCTCAACAATTGAAGAATTTGTCTGAAATTCACCTGGTGACATGCTTTGCTTTTCAGAGTAGCTCTCTGCTGGTGCAATGATCTTTAGCTGTTTTTAAAAAACCAACCTATGTTTTTTCATGAGAAATACATGCCTCTAGCTGCTCTCCTTCTTTTTTTTTGATTTTTTAAATATATGTTAGTTAAAAATCTATTTGCCATTCCAAAACTGAAATTAAGGAAAGGGATATTGTTATGTATTTTTTTCCCATATTTTGAGAAATATTAACATATCCCTGCTTTGATGTAAAGTGACACCTGACAATAAAGCACTGTCATGTCAAGATGCAGTTTCTAGAGATCTCCTAAAAAGCCCCAGAAAAACAAACTCAGACTCGGACAAATGACATGCCTTTGAAAAGCATACCTTAAAGTCTCTTTGGAGATCATTTTTGGAAGATTTCCCCTTTAATAAGTTTTGGAGTAGCTATAAAATACTACGTATGATCCAAACTATATGTGCTTCATCACTGCAAACCATGTGAATTTTGAAGATTGAAATCTGGCAGTCAAAGGCTGGGAATGTCTTTAAAGACCATATTTAGTGAAGCACAGACTCATAGCATCATACAGTTTCATTCAGAAGGGACTTTAAAGAATATCTCCTCCACTTCCTCCTGCAGTAAGAACGGACAGCATCAGCTGGGTTGCTCAGAGCCCCATCCAACCCGACCTTGAATTTTTCCAGGGATGGACCATATACCACCTCAGAAGATAGTGTAGATCAGTCAATAAGGTGTTCAGCTCCCGATCAAACTCACTCCATTAGCTGAAAGACAGTTCTTGAATCTTCATACTTCATTTTGCACAGACTCAGTGTTCCTGGAATGTATAGTAAGGATTGCATCTGAGGCTGGTGATGAAAAAGTCTTCAATTAAAAGTTATAGTAACTCAGAGTGGTTAAATAAGTAGACTCTATTCTGTTATGAAGAATTAACTTTTAGCAACAAAAACCTCTTCCATATTACCATTGTGAAATCAAAATGTAATTGCACAGTATCATAGTGACCTCCATAAATACTATGCTGCATCACCTAAGACTTAAGGACATGAGAGTCCTAGTGCAATTAAATTCTAAGTGCTTTTTCAACACTTAGCAAAGAAGAAAATTATATTGGGGTTTAGCCAATGAATTCTTGCTGCTCAGACTCTTTGCCCAGCAAATCACACAATAATTCTTTCCAGGCTGTGATGAATTTAAAAATAAGCTGCAGCTCACTGAAAAATATATGTGAGTTCTTACACTTCATAAAGAATTCCTTCAGAAAATTCTGGCCTTTCTGACATGATGTAATCTTTTCATTGGCAGCAAGTGCACAATGGTCGACAAAATGTACCACAGGCATTTTTGTGCTATGCCAAAATAACAAGCGAAGCTGTGACTTGCTATATTGAATATGAGCTTCCAGTAAGTGTTGCTAATAAGTCAGCAAAGCCTCTGTGGTATTGTGGTATCAACAAGAATTCAAGGGGTAAAATGCATGAGATAATATCACTCTATCATGTTTTTTACACTCTTGGGTGAGAAAAGTCCTGGCCTGCTCATGCCCCTAGAGCTGGAGTTATCAGCATTCTGCTTCTCACCTCCAAGGTCAGGATTAATTTCCTTTTTTCAATACTTTTACCTATGAAGAATGAACTAAATAAATGGAATCGACAGATAAAGTATTTTATGAATAAATTAGGAAGTCTTTCCCTCCTGTCATTGTCACCTCTTGAAGTGACAGATTAGCTGCTGATCTGAAATCTATCAAGTGAATTCTTGAGCTAACGCCCTCCTGCCCTCCCAGGAGAAAACCCTAGCTAAATAAAAAACAGCTATAAAAAGATCTTTCTCACAGAAAGCTAAAGACACTGAATCTTTGAGCTGCAGGTCTCACTCTATCACACAGTTTCAAACCTTATATAGGCGTTTTCTCCTGTGAGCGCTAATACTATTCCTTTTAGAAAAGCAGGATTTGCAAAGCCTGACAGACTCTACAGACCTCCTTATTAGTCGACATTTACCAAGATTTAACTAAGATCTAAATCTATGTTGTTTATTCACACAGAGTGTGCCTTTGGTCTTTACTGCTAATTAATTCATTTTGCAATGCCTAACGTTTAAAGTTGTTTTACAAACAGGAGGTTCAAAGTTGATGCTGCCTCTTCATCTTCAGTGTACCTAGCTTGGTCTACGTGTTGTGGCACATATGGAATGTAGCATCGTTCATTGATCTAACACACTCAAAATGTGTAGACACCAGGGAACAAATTAAGGGCAAAATCCTCCTCTCAGATCTGTTGTGCATGGATCAGAGATAAGCAGTACAAATTAGAGCTTTTCTCAGCTGCAATGCACAAATGTTGTTTCATGAGTTCCCCTCTAGGCTTCAAAAAAAGGTTGTGCTGTTTGTGCAATAACATCCTCTTTGGGCCAGGCAAATCTCCAAGGATGTGTGGTCTGGCCAAAAAAAGACCATTTTATCTTTCAGGTCTTTGCTCCCATTAGACATTTGCACACACACACTTCACTGAACATGAGATTGAATCAATACAAGCAGGCCTGCTCCGGAATGAAACATGAGCACTCAATAAAATAAATAAAGAAGGAAATATGTGTACAGTCCCTAGCCTGATGAAGAATTCAAATTGCCTCAGAGTGTTTTACAGGTTTACACATAGAACTTGTTTAATTTTCTGTTAATTCCCTATGTTGTGTGCTTATTGCAGTTTAATTAATATAAAATATTAGACAAGGTTGCTGTGTTTATCCTTCATCAATATAGCCAGGAGAAAGCCAGTGCATGGGTTAATGATGGATTTTCACCTCCCTTTAATGTTCACAGTGGTTGTGAATTTAGATTTCTGCATGATTAAAAGGAAGGTTGTACTGCATGCTGAACTACATGTGAAGCATGTCTGCTCTCGGTCCCAAATGCTGTATCATACTTGGCTGGTATGTATCAGCCAAGGTAGGTTCTCATCAGGGTACTCCTGCCTGGGATCCAGGGGATGACTATTCCTAGTGAGACAAATACTCTGATATTTGTACCCATGATAGGGCTAGCATGTTTATTTGTGTCAGCCAGAATATTGTTTCTCACGTACTGAGGGAAGCAATCTTGTGATTGTCTTTCAAATAAGATGCTCTGAAACAATCAAATATATTGAATCCATTTCCAGATACAGCATCAGCGATTGGTACACTGCTAGGGAGGTGTTCACAGTGTTTATGCTCCAGTAATCTGTTCCCGGGAAGAGATCCATCATTTCAGTGCTCTGAGGCATCTGGGCTCCAAGCTCTGGGAGGGATTTGGGACTCCTGTCTTGAAAACGGGTTGGATCGATATAGCGTCTAAGATGTGGGAATAGTGACCGCTCCTGTTTCTAAAGAAAATTCTCCAGCTCCTATGAATATTAAGAATAGCTGAAAATCAGATTATAAATCCAAGGACATGTACAAAGTACAAAGGAGGCTTTACACTACTGCCTGCTTTAAGCAAAAGGCCTTTCTTCTTGCCTCTTTGAATACTCCTCATTGAAATCTTCACAACTAGTCTGGCTTCTTCTTGGTTTGTAAATGTAGGTAAAATTAATTTGGATTCTAAGATTTGTATCTTTGGTATTTACAAAAAACTCAGAGCCAGTATTTATTTTTAATGTCACTATTGTCCTGTATTGTCAATAGAACATTTTTGAATATTAAGGCTGTTGCATTTTTCTCTTTCAGCTTCTGAAAATCTTTTTTTCCACTGGGACAAGTGCATGACTAGATAGTATTTTGATACCTTTGCATGATAAAATGCTCCTTAGCTGAGAACAGAAATACACCCTTATCTACTGACGTTATGAAAGAAATACAACCATCCAGAAAGATAGTGTCTTTTGTTTTTCTAAATTGTTTAGTTGAAAAAGAGACTGTGATCCACTGATATACAAGTAAATGTCCCACGCTGGCATCTTTCTGCCTAGCTATCTCTCCAATTCTGGAAATTACTGATCCAAAAAAACTAAAGGTGGGAGGCACAGTTTCTGTGGGTGAAGCACAGCAGATATCATCACAGAGCCTATTCACCAAATTATTGCAGATAAGAGACTTTTCTTTGCATAAAGGGCATTTACACTCTTCTCAGAATTGCATTTTTATCCCCGAAGACTGAACAGTATGATTAGGAGTTCAGTATTCGGCATACCAAAAAGAAGGAAAGAGATAGTCTCATTCAAATGCACTTGCTCCTAGAAATTTAGAGTGCTCTTTTTTTTTGTAAATATGCACTCAGACATTAGGTGAAGAACTACAGATTTTTCTTTGCCTAGAAACTGTTCAGAAGATGGTGATCTTATCTAGCTCATACTTTTTAATACAAGAGCATTTTTGCTCAAAATGCAATTTGTAAATGAGTTCAGCAAACTCCACTGGCCAGGTGCCAGTGTCTGAGTATTGAGTCTTCTCTATCTTACTTTTATAACTGGAAATCAACAGGGTTTTATGTAATTTCAAATACTAACTTTTTCATTGAAACCAAATGTTTTGAAAAGAAGGTGGCCTGAACACTGAAAAAGGATGTTCACCTAGCCATATTTTAAGTTATAAAAATTCACAAAACCCCCTTCAGTTTGAATGTCAGTGGGTGAATAGGGCAAATTCTAAGTATTTTAAGAAGTTTTTAGAGTGTAGAAAGCATTTCTAAGGTGTTAGAAGTGCAAAGTACATGTTCTTTAAATAGTGAAATCAAAGTACTCCTGTAGCCTCCAGAGCAGCCCTCCTGTGTAAGGCAAGCCGGATGTGTATTCAAGTTGGCAAAAGGAACTACGCTCCCATGAATGGCAGACATCTGAGACTGAAAGGAAAACTAGTGCAAAAAGGGTGGCTGCAAGTCTTTCCCAGTCCCAACAGTTTCAACAGGAATAAATTACTATATTCTATAAGTCTCTATACTGAGGTCCACTAGGGTCTACCACAGCAGAAGGTCTCTACTCCTAAAGATTAATTTTGAGGCCTGAGAACAAAGTCAGCACCAAGTTTTTTTCACTCTTTTCACAGGAATAGGTTTCCAAAGACAAGAAAGATGCTGATATATGATGATGAAACTTTGGACCATTGTACAGGAGCGTGAAAAATAAGCAACCATCAACACTAGCAAAATAGCACCTTTAGGAATTATCTAAAGGTCATAGAAAATGAATAAATATTAATGCACTTATCATGCAGAATCTGAGAAATGTGCTGTTTTGACTGAAATATTATTCAAAGACAAGTATTGTAATTAAGGTTTTTCTTTACTCTAGGCAGTGATAAAGAAATGGCGGGTTTATCCTCAGCCTTTAGCCAGCAAGTGTTTTTTCTGTCCCGCTTAATTCTAATGTGAGTTCTTAATGCAATAACCCTTTGAGACTGAATGAACAGCTAGTTAATACTTCAAAAGTGTGGCATTCCTGTTGCTAAGCATTTACGTTGCCCCCCTCCTTTTCTCTTACTTCCAGGTGCTTTCCTGGGCTACAGTGCTTGCTAGTTTGTGTAACCCCATGATGTCAGAAGGCTTAAGAGCCCCTAGAGCTAATATAAAATGTATGAGCATGCCATATCTTGAAATTCCTGCTGTCGGAAGTGCTGGCTTGGAGGAGAGACAGGAAGCCTGAAGGGGAGAGTCGAAGAGAAGTCCCAAAGGAAAAAGAGATGGGGAGAGGCAGGGAAAGAAGAAAGAAAGACAAGACAGCTGAGAGCATAAAGAGCACAGGGGAGAGGGAAGACTAAAGACAACTGACGCTAAGGGCTCAGCTGAGCATGGAGGTGCTGGCTGCAGGGAGGCAAATCTCACTGAGTGGTGCTGACAGGACCTCTGTCAGCAGAGGGGCACTCACAGCCAAGCACTGGTATTAAGCAGGTGTCCATCCTTTTTTAATTCCAGGTCATACACTTTTTTCAGAGGAGGAAGTCTGAGCCCACCAGGGGATGGTGTGAAACAACCACTGGCATCATAACTTCGTGCTGTAGGGCCAGGCTGGCAAGAAACGGTGCACAAAAGGCTGTCCCTCTCCACAGCCAGCCCGTGCTCAGAGGTGGAAGTCACATGTGTGACGGGGGCTGTAGGGCACACCCAACAGATGAGCCTTCTGACACAAAAGCACCAGCAGCATGGTTGTATCAAACTAGCCCATTTTGAATGACAATGAGGACAAACAAGTGCTCATGGCTCACTGCTCCAAGTCTGGGCAAAATGATGTGGCACACACTTGGGGCTTGCAAGCCTCCAGCACAAGTTGGGCCACCCTCTCAACCACAGGGACTCTGCGAGGATAAATAAAATACAGGGCTGCAGCTGGCAGGCTCTAGTGCTACTGTCTATAATTTTTGCTGGTTTTTTCTGTGCTAGTTTTCCCTGTCCCATTATAATGAGGCAATTAATACTGGCTATGTATATGATGTGAGCTGTGGGAATGTTCATAGAATCACAGAGTGATCTGGGTTGGAAAAGACCTCAAAGGTCATCTAGTTCCAACTTCCCAGCTGTGGGCAAGGACACCTTTCACTAGACCAGGTTGGTCAGAGCCCCATCTAACTTGATCTTGATCCAGGCATGGAGCATTCACAGTTTCTCTGGACAACTTGTTCCAGTGCCTCACTACCCTTAAAATAAATTATTTTTTCCTAATATCTAATCTGAAGCTACTGTCTTTTAGTTTGAAGCCATACCCTCTTGTCCTGTCGCTACACGCTCTTGCATATATGTTGTGTTAGGGGATAGCGAAACTGTCAGGAAAGCACAGAGGCAGCTTCAAACCTATGGTGGTTTTGAAGGTTTGCAGCATTCCACCTACTGAAGCTGAGATAAAGCTCAAAATTGTGCTGGTATAGCACAAATCTTGCAGTGAGCAACCACAGCAGAAATGCACACATAGATGAAAACACTTTCTATGCATATGTGTATGGGCAAGAACAGCTTCTGTGGGGGATGTGGCTCTCTTTTACCACATTATTGGCAAAACTTGAGGATCACTTGTATGAAAAGGAGAGGAAAAGTGAAACAAAGACTAAAGTCTATTAAATTGCTGACTCTCTTTTGGGGGGCTGACGTGTTATGGGAGGATACTCAAAGGACAAGTTTAGCTCTGTAAACCCTCTGTTGCCATTAGGTCCTAGGAAACTGATTTATTCCCTTAGCACCTTCTTTCTTTTTTTCTTCACGCACTTTCTGGCCTGCTTTCTCCTCTGTTCGTAGAACATGCTTCTAAAAGAGTGAGCTCAGGCAGTAGTAGCAGAAGTTCTTGTATATTCAGGCAAGCCTCTTTGGCCTGCTCCGTTTAGTCCTGATTTCTGAGAAAAAACCAGAATATTTCAAAGTGGATAGACCATCCCCAGGTACTCTCTTCCATGATGGGACATCAGCTTCCCAGAACAATGAGAAAACTGGGGCCCACAAGGTGGTAGCAGGACTGTATCACAGGATTGTTGCAGAGGAGCCGAGAACTGCCAGGTTTTCCAGGGTCACATGGAGATGTGTGACACCCACGCACTGAGCAAAGAGATGTCTGTGTGCACAGGGTGCTCCTTATTTGGGCTGTGCTGGAGGTAAAGCACGCTGGAGGAGAATGTTCTCTATCCAGCCTCAGCTGGACTGTGTGATCCCCAGATCTGAAAGTGCCACAAGACCTGAATGCTCTTATAGGTCTTGTTACAAAACAATCAGAAGGCGAGGCCTCTCTCTTGTTTCAATGGCTTGTGAGGAGCTGTGCTGTGCCAGGCTTGTGGAGGGGCAGAACTGTGGGGGTCTATACAGCAGAGTTTGCTTTGGATGGTGCCATTTCTGCTGTTCATTGCAACAGGCCAGAAGGAGCCATTTGCTTTTACGGCTGGAGTGATGTGATGCACGTAAACAGAAAACTCTTCTCTCTTGCCAGAGCACATGGATGAAGCCAAAACTCTAAAAATGATGAACACATTTTTTCATTCAAGTCTTTCTTGTCCCAGATTTGCTCAGCTGCTGTCTTTGGGATATATGATGCATGCCCTGCTACTCCCCGAGCATCTGCTATGGGGGACTATGAGAGACAGAGAAATGGGCTA
Organism: Callaeas wilsoni; assembly: GCA_013398955.1. Classification (NCBI taxonomy): domain Eukaryota; kingdom Metazoa; phylum Chordata; class Aves; order Passeriformes; family Callaeidae; genus Callaeas; species Callaeas wilsoni. The sequence goes on along the minus strand of VWPU01015903.1, from coordinate 143,172 downwards.
ACGGGACCTCTATTTTGAGCCAGTATGTTCTTATGAGGCAGCTCCTGCTTGCACTGTAGGTATTCCAGCATTTGTGCTGTCTGTGCAGCAAAATGAGGGCTCAATTAGAGCATGAGAGAGTGTATTCTGCTCAGCTGCCAAGACTGGTATAGGTACAAAGAGCACTGAGGGCACAACGGCACTGGCTCTACAAAATGCAAATCAGAACCTATTGTTGCTGAGGACCCTCTGTATCTCCTCTGGCTTTTAGCAAAGCTAATGCTCATGCCAGTGTGTGCTCATTGCTACCACTCCTCGTACACTGTGTAACAGATGCGTGTCTGCATTTTCCTATAGATGTGCAGCCTTTCCTCAAGATCTGTGGGTTCCTCTCTCTTGTTGGCCTCCTGGTATCTGCATATCTCGGTATCAGCCGTCTCTGGCTTCCCTAGGCTAGGTTTGTGCTAATAAAGCAGACAGACACACAGCATGGCCATGTGTGTGACCACACGGTCGAGTCACTGGCATGCTCCCGCTGCTGTTTTGTTCAGGTTCTCTCACCAGTAACGCTGGACACAGCTGGGAGGTAGCACGGGCCAGAGATGATTCCCAGGTGACAATCTGAGGCTATTTTGGAGTGTAAGAAAATATATGGGTATTTTTTTGCCTGGCTATTAAGGGAAAGAGAAAATGCCTCAGGCCTTTTTACCTTATCAGCAAGAACATAGTCTGGGCCTGGATCTGAAAGAACAGTCAAATTCACAGGGAAAGAAAAGGTAACCTGGATCCTCTGAATTTTAGAACCTATTAGTCTGTAATGGTACATGCATATTGCTTGCTCTCTAATCTTGCATTATAGAAGACACCATTGATCAGTCCAGAAACTGGCATAAAGTATGTGGTTCTGATAACTATTAAGTTTTCAAAACACTGAGAGGGAGAGTGAGGAGGCATGTGGGATGAGAAGTAACTTCACGGAGTCTAGAAATGGCCACTTAGTCCAATCTCATAAATCGCAGACAAAACCTAAGGTCTGCGTATAATCACATGGTCCTAGCCATCCCAAGCCACTAAATTCTTCCAAGAAGACTACAGAATGTCAGGTCCTTTGGTACAGAAGAACAAAACCTTAAAAATTCCAGTGTGCCATAGAAAGGGAGAACCTGGATGGGAAAGTGTCCAGATGATCTGCAGGACAGGAGTTTGGTGCAAAGAAGCTGAGGCAGAGGATGGGAAACTCACAGATTTCAGAGAGTGGAAACTTAATGTGAAAAAGGCTTTCTGCTTGCATAGTTGGAGTTATCCAGCACCATATAGTTATCAAAGCTGTCACTCTGTTTTTTCTTTCATTCAGCAGTTTCATTTGATGCAAAGGGGAAGTTTGGGTGAGAGACTCTATGTGCCTCCCTGCAGCTGAGTTTTGTAGTCCCAAACTATCCTACCTAGTTCAGATATGCTCACCTGCTTCTGATTTCTGGGTCTTCAGCAGCTCCTCTCTTCAGGGAGCAAGAGTGGTACTTCCCAAAACTGTACACTATGCTTTAAAAGCAACAGTTGGGATAAAGACAGAAGTAATTCAGATTTCAGGAGGGTTTTGATCAACAGCAATGCAACATACATGCGATGGCAGCCCCTGCAGCACAGCAGCTGGATGCTACTGGAAACAGCACAAACAGGACAGCCTCAGCTACAGTGGAACTGATCCTGCAAACCTACTGCAAGCAGAACTGCTGAGTCATAGACCAGTTGCACCCTAATAGCTCAAAAATCTGGATGTAGAGCTGATGATTACAGCCTGAAGCTGAATATAGGACTGCCTGCTCAGGTAGAAATGCAAGCAAGAGAACAACAGAAAGCCTGAGAAGTGAGACTACGTGGCTTCACCTCATTCAGCCCACTGTGATTTTAACCACTTCTTGGTGGAGTGCAGCATCATACCGGTCTGGAAAAATAGAGCCATAAACTGCTAAACAGAGAATAAAGGGGAAACATTGTTTTCCTATGCCAAATGCATTATCATACAGCAAAGAGTGACTCTGCACAGAAAAAGAGAAGAAACCTAATGAGATGCTGCTAGTTTAGCAGCACCTTATATATATTTAGCCTAACACCCTATAGGACAGTCATGTCATGAGCAACTTTTTTCCTCTGTATCCTTACCTTGGTGGTAGCAGGGAGAAATTTCTTTTGCAGCTCGGTTGCTGAATTGTACCAGTTGTAACCAAGGTCATGATATTTTTCCCAAACATCCCCAGTATCGATTCTTCATTTTGTTTTGTTTTGAAAACACAACATAACAATGTAATGAAAAACAGGAGGGTGTCAGGCAAAGCTGTTTGAAGCATGCAGTACCGCTGCTTTAAGAGATGGCTGTGCAGTGCAGAGAATGAGCAGTGTGCACAAGTCTAGAAGGAGTTGGGCTACAAATAAATTATTAAGCTTTTCTAGGAGATGGACGGGACATTTTCACCTAGGCTGCAATGCGTGTCATCACATACAGCATGAGGATAAGCAGGCCTGGGACACCTTGATGAAAATTGATAGTGACTTACACATCCTTATTCAAAACCAGTCATATCTCAATTAAGACATCCTCACAGCAATTTTCAGAATAATCCTACATAACACTTTCCAAGCTTTCCTAATCATTAGTTTGTGTTGATTGGAACAAGGATTTATTGTGCTGAGTCAGAGATTCTATGTTTGTCTTCTGAATAATTACAAGGGAAACATTTTCAAGTTTGTCTTTTCATAGTCATAGGGCTGTGTAGCCTATGAAATGTGGATATTTTTTTGTGGAAGTTCCCTGCTGTAGAAAGTCATCCTGTAAATTTTAGCTGTCTGGTTTTTTCAGCTTAGGTATATTTTTTTGCATGATAATATGACTTAATCTCATGGCAACGTTTTCAAATTCAATAAATCCATAAGGACTATTGAGGGGAGGGGAAGTAGTCTTAGATAACAGTGTGAAAAGTTCATGCAATTCATGCCCCAATGCTCTCAAAAATAACTGACATTATTTTTTTGTTTCCCATTGAGAACAGTAAAGGCAACATCACAGCATCAGGATATAATTAATTATTGTTCCAGATAGATATTAGGCAACCAGGAGGAATTCAGAGTCTCAGATTCTAGGGATATGGATTATAAATCTCTTCCAGCTCCTAGCCATGCAGCATTTGTTGTACTGGTCCAAATGTCTTGTCAATCTTTATGATGTCATGAAAAGAGACAGCATGTTTGAAGCACACATGGCAAAAGATCATTTGCTTTAAAGTTGAATGAGTGTCTTTACTTGCCATCACAGCACCACCTCTGAACCCCCACTTTACAGCACTGCATAGAGAAAGGGGAAGGTGGAATTCACCCTTTTGAAGTTTCAGTCTTAGAGGAGACACTTAGAGGTCAGGTTCTTCATATCTCTTCAAAGAACATGGATCAGTTACACCTAACCCACCACACCTAAGCCTAAGTTGTCCTTAAAAAATCTTCACTAATTGAAATCTGACCTATATCTTGTTATCTTGCTCTAATGCTTTCATAAATCTTGTGACTAGATTGTTCTCCCTTATATATAATTTAAATATAATGTGTTGAGAAGCAAGCTTATTTCTTCTGGGCCTCTTGCACTCAGGGGATGACAGACCACCTCCTTTTTTACAAAAAACTTTTACAAGATCGGAGGTCATTATCAGCCTCTTTCTTGCTTCTCCTTTTTATCAAAATAAATAAGGCTACTTCATTCAGCCTTGCCTCCTTGGCTGATCATTCCTGCTGCTTTCTTCTATCTCCACTTGGTATACATCTGTCTTTAAGTGCAATGCCCTAAATTGGACACAGTACTTCGACTGAGGCTTCTCCAGTGGCAAGTAGAGCAGAATAATTTCATTCCCCTGTCTTACAGCCAACAGTGTTCTTAAAACATCCCAGAATGCAATTCATTCTTTAGAAGCAGCCTCATATGCAATTGTGGCACACTGCAAATTTGGAATTATTTTTCCACCCAGTTGCTACCAGGCCATTTAGAATCCTCATCCCCAGTTCCAAGGCTCCACTTGTCCTTTACAAATCTCTGGTTTTCTGCTTTCAAACTGCAGATGCTCAACTGGCTTTGAAATCCTATGTAGTCTTTCAAATGCTGAGCCTCTTAATTAATGTAGGTGCTCTCCCTGCTCCACTGGCCATATTGGCAGTGAGAGTATTGAACAGAACGTGGTCAAAAGCAAATATAACTGCTTGAAGTGCCTATCCAGGTTGACCACAAACTATTATTAACTACGGTTCATCTGAGACTTTTCACTGCATTCAAGTACTAAAAGGAAAGGGAGCTCCTTTGACAGCAGTAAATAAATTATAACTTCAGCTTCAGTATGACTCAGTCAGACTTGCTACAGATGGAAGGAAATTTCACCCAGGCAGCTGTATCTCAGGTTGCACTAATACAAGTAATATTTTGAATACATCTGCTGCTTCACTTTAGCAGAAGAAACATACTAACAGTCTGGATAAGCTGCACTGCTTTTAAAAGACATAAGTGCTTTTAGACCTGTAAATGTTGGAAAAACACATGGATTAATTTGTTGTGTTGGTGATCCTGAAAATCTGGACATGGAAGAGCACCGGGAGGCAGTGGGTATACAGTGAAGATATATGTAATCTAATCTTTCAGAGATAGAGAGCATGCTTCCTTTTTCTTAAGGGGCACTTTCAGAAGATTTTGTGAGACTTTGACTCTCAGCTCAAGGCACAATGAAATTAATTTGTTTTTTGCAAATGAAATTGTTGCTAACTGTTGGTGAACCCTTGACCGAGAAGAAAGGGTAAGAGCTCAAACGAGCTGCAAAGAGATTGAGAACTTGGGGGAAAAAGTGAAGGACAGGACCAGCAAAGGGTACCTTGTTGTTGAGGTCTACTGCAGGCACCTGATCAGGGGGAGCTTGTTGACAAGGCCTTCTTACTTCAGATACAGAAGACATCCTGCTCGCAAGCTGCCAACCTGAGGGGGCATTTTAACCACTCAGATGTCTACTGGGGAAGCAACACAAATGTCTGTGAGCAATCCAGGCACTGGAAAAGGTTGCCTAGAGAAATTGCGGATTTCCCATTCTGGAAGTGTTCAAGGCGGTCTGGATGGGGCTTTGACTAACCTGGTCTAGCGAAAAGTGTCCCTGCCCATGGCAGGGGTGTTGGAACCAGATGATATTTAAGGTCTCTTCCAACCCAAACCATTCTGTGATTCTGTGATAATATATTGCTACATTTATTGCTCCTTTCCTGATACAATATTGTGACTATAGGTTGAAGACAACCTTTGTTAACATTGAGAAATTACTGCTTGGTGTTTAAGGGTATGGGGCAGTATTAGGACACCTCAGAAGGCGTTCCTTCCTTGGTAAGCTCTTCCTTGGCTGGTCTTCAGCAAGACTAATTCTTCCTCACCCTGTCTTTTGATAGAAATCCCTCCAAAGTCTTAGGTAAAATCTGTGAAACTGAAAACTAAGAACTATTGCTGGGTCTTTTTCTAGTGAATATTTTGATTTACTCTGGAAGGGGGGCTGGAAATGCAGCTCTAAGACAGCGTATGCTTATGGAGAAGTAGTCTTTAAACAGTAGATGAACGCATTGCCTTGTGTAATTTTTTCTTACTATTACCACTGCTCAAATCTGTAGACATTTCTGTCAACATCCTCCCTCCTGAACCATACGGTTAATCAAAGCAATACAGTGACCCTGGCTGGTCAGTCATCACTGTGGCCATCTTCAGTGAGTCTGAGGCTAACTTGGCTCCCACAGCACATTATAAAAACACTCAGAGAGTCACAGACAACAGAAAATGCTGCCCAGGTTTTTAAATGTCCACTTCTTAATCAATTCCTGGTTTTAAGTGTTCATTTTCTGGGAGCTGCTGATGCCCTCGTTTACCATTCAGTCCAATTGGCATTGATGCTTTCCAGTACATTACAAATTCAGGATGAAAGTACTTACTTAATCTGAGTACATAAAATCAGTGACCACTTCTGACCCTGGTGCAAATAAGAAGTTGCATTATTATGAATCGTTATGCTTGCAGTTAAAGGCGAGGGGAGCAATTTATTAACACAAAACCAGCACCTCTTCAATGGTACTTGTAGGAGCTGAAGTACTGTCCTTCTCTGTAGCAGAGGTAAGACTGCTATCCATGCTGTAACAGCCAAAGATGCCGGGGAAGTTGTGAGCATAGGCTTTTTCTCACTCTAAAGAGAGGGCTCACTCTTAGTTCAGGCAACCACACCAATATAAAGTATTTAATAGATACCCCAGGCTGAACAATGCTCTCCAATATCAGGTGCGGAAAAAAAATAGTCCAGAGAGAAAATATATCTTATTTTTGCATATATATTATGTAAGTCAAATGCTATTTCTCAATATTACCTTTTAAAAGTGATGCACCCAGCTGTTTAAAAAAAAAAGCTGCACTGCAAAAGAGCCTCTCATCAAGAATGAAATGCAACAGAAGGTAGATCAGGAGAGCTCAGAGCTCTTCATGACAAAGTGGAAGAGAATGAAGGTGGCTTGGTTCCTTGAGGCTGGCAGATCTGGAATTCCCTTCATCATAAGCGCTGTTTCACTTCACCTCAATGAGTCATGCTGGTGAATCCTGAGGTTAATTATTAGATTATTCTAATACACTTCAAAGGCTTTTGGAGGCTCCTGAGTCTTCACAGTTTAATATGTTCATTTATCAAGTGCAAGTAGGAGAAATGAAAAGTAATTAAATGATTTTTTTAAAGACTTTTAAAATTATCTATTATTTTCTAACTCCACTCATTGGACCATCTCTGTGATGCTGCAGAAGCTGCAAAGTAGTACTAAAAGGGATAACTGGGTTGCAGTAGTTTAGCTTTTAAATAATGAACTGGTTGGCATTAGAATTTATTATTTGAAATCTGATAGCATCAAAGTTTATTTGGATATTCCTCAGGCCAGAGCAAGCATGCACTTAGATCAGTGGTTGTCTTTCCAAGCAGTTTTAGAATCACAGAATGGGTAAAGTTTAAAGGGACCACAGTGGATCACTTGTTTCAACCTCCCTGTTCAGGCAGGGTCTTCCTAGAGCCCATGGCACAGGATTGCATCCAGATGGTTCTTGAATATCTCCAGTGAGGGAGACTTCACAATCTCTGGGCAATCTGTTCCAGTGCACGGTCACTTGCTCAGTAAAGAAGTTCTTCTTCATGTTCAGGTGGAACTTCTGTGCATCAATTTCTGCCCATTGCCTCTTGTCCTATTGCTTAGCACCACCAAGAAGAGCCTGGAAGTGGTACTATATTTCCAAGAGGTCAGCTATCCTCACCTTTATTTAGATAAAAAATATTTTCTGGCTGTCTAGTCCAACACCATTTCACAGGTATAGACCTCTTCTTTGAGCGTCACCATGCCTTGCTAACCATCAACTGACAGTATGACGTGGGCAAAATTCAGGAATACAGAGAAGTTACATGTAAAAATAGGAACCAAAAACATTTCTATTGTTCTTCTGTTACCTCATATGAGTGAGGGGTTCATCCTCCACAGTCTCATTCATTCCAGGAAGAAAATGCAGTTAAAAGAATGAATAAGATAAAAAACCATCTTCTACAGAAATGTAAAACACGTGTGCGCTCCTGTGCGCATGTGGTCCAAAACATAGCAGAGGCGCTTACCTGATCAGTGGCAAGAACCAAAGAGGAGGAAATTTGCTGGATTCTGTCTTAGCAGAGCGACATGAGGCTCTGCAGAGCAGCAGGCTGTAAAAGGAGGCCTAAGGGCTTCAATTTAGAGCCCATAGTTCCACAGAAAAATTAGGTCCAGTTGGAATTTTGCTGAAATAATAGCATACAATTAGAGAACCACAGTGGTACCCAGCACAGGCCTCTCTGAAAAAAGTCCAGGAATTGCAATGGGTTGGAATCCTTCTGCCATCCATAGAAGACTACTGAATTCTTACAGGGTTTTTTTTTAAATAAAGAGACTAGAGAAAAGAAAACAGTCCTTGGGGAAATGCAATATAATTACATTTCTTCTTGTCTGATAAGTGCAAAATCAATTCTGCAGTGTTTTACCTGCATTCTGCACTATTCTTTAAAATGTCAGCAAAAGGTTTTATTACTATTTATTACTGGTTATGGAGGAGAGAGTTAGTTCATTCACTAAACCTAGGAAGGAAACTGTACAATCTAATTCCTTGTAAGAAATGTTGTTTTCATATTTACTACATCAGAAAACAATACTGACATAATAGTAGAGTGCAGTAGCTCTGAGGGAACTGTTCTGAGATGTTGCACGAGGAGTCTGCAAACTGAGATATCCCCTCAGAAAGGTGGTTGTAAAGGGAGGCCTTTACGGGCAGATAAAGAGATGTGAGAAGAAACTATTGATTTGTGTTCAAAAGAAATCTGGAAAATGTCTGAAGAGTTGAGGATGGAATAAAGGGTATCAACTCAGACTTTCCAGACACTGAATAATTACAGTATTTCATCTTGTGCATCAAAAATCAGTACTCATCATTGAACATCCTGGGCTTAAAACATAAGTGAAATCACAAAAATGAAATATAGACCAGAATTATATATTATTTACAGCATTACTGCTTTGTCCGTATGCATCATGTCCATTGTGTATTTCCTTACTCCGATAATGGATCTCAATTTTAAGAAAAAACAAAACCTAAAAATCCCCTTTCAGATACTTCTTGCTTCCTTCCTTTAGGCACTTCCAAACAATACTATTCTTTCTGTGAAGGTCTAAGAAATGTCCACTAGTTACAAAACATATCAGATTCTTAGTCTGATAAAATATTTCTGAATGAGGTACCACAATTAAGACACTCAGTATTCTATTGCACAAGCACACAAATAACATAGTTTTGTACTCAGGCCTATTGAAATAAGCAGTGGACTCCTTTCTTTAGCTGAACAGACATAAATATGCATCAATACCTCAAACACTTTTCAATTATTATGCTTCCAAACAACTTTAAAATTCTGGGTAGTGCACAGATAAGCACTTTATAGGCAGGTAGGCAGCTATAAATTACTAACATATGATTTCTACTGATCATACCAGCAAACAAAATATGCTCCTACTCACAGCTGGCGATCTACTGCCTGAGAGAATCATTAAACTCTGATTCAGTTCCACAGTGTGTGTATCTCCACATAGAATTCCTTTCTCTCTCCTTTATTCTGGCAGATATGGCAATATACCCCATTTTTACTTTTAAATCTCTCACATTTTGAAAAGTGCTTTAGTTATGCTGAAATAATAGATTTTTTTTTCTGAAAAGTGGTCTCCGTTATGGCTTTAAGCAGTAATCTTTGAACTGTGGAAGGCATTGCTATTGCTCTGACTAATGACATAAAGACTTAGCCTGAAACCCTCATCAGCAGCCAGGTTTGTGCACTTCTTCTCTTGTAATCACTGTGAAGGAACATCTTGCACAAAGGTCTGCAGTGTCCCAAGGCTCTCTATTTTTATACAAAAATGGACAACATCTGGGGATAAAGCTACATCTCGAAAGTAAATATCATGTAAGTGCTCACTTACCAGAAACAGTAACCCGGCCCTCACCTGGCATCTTTGAGAGCATGTGGAAAGTGAACTCCAGAAAGTAGCTGAACTTTTCAAAACTATTACAAGCTTATATTGGGAAACAGTGTTCAGAAGGACATAAGAAATGATCTACAGCACGGGGAAACAGACTGAATGCAGAACTGTTTGTACCATCAGAAATTGATTTGATGATTATGTCAATTATTTTTGGCACTAAGCTTCCCGTGGGTTATTTTCTGATTGATCTTTTGGCCATCTGTGGCTGTTGCCTTATCTATGCTTATTTTCAGAGAGATTTAATGAATGCTTTGTTTATCATAAATCATTCAAAATTTTACCCCATGTGGAATATCTGCTTACACTGTTTGGGTCAGTTTTGATTATTCCTTCTGCCTGTCTGGCAGTAAATGCTGTTGCTGAGCAATAACTTTAGTCACAAAAAAACTCCCCCAAACCAATCTTGATTTGTGAGATAACAGAAGAGAATGCAATTTGCCAGAAAAAACTCAGTCTTATGCATTTTTTTGCAGTGTACTTTTTTTCCTGGAACACGTTTTTTATCTCCAAGTTTCTTTCAATTCTGTTGACTTACTCATGCTAAATAGGCTGCTGTAGCAACTTCTGCATGTTAATGTGTCAGATATTGATGCTATTTACACGATATCTCATTTAAGAGCTTAAACACATATCTTTTAATGTTGCAGCATTTACAGATTCAAAGATGGCAGAGAGAATGGCATTATGTCACTTACCATCATTCCTTATTTTGCTGTGTGACAAAACAGAGTGGCAGCTTCACACTTATTTTGCACTTTTTTTTTTTTTTTTTGACTAAACATACTGGTAATATCAGGTTTCATTTTATTTCTTGGGAGATATGTGGAGTACACAAAGAAATGGATTAGCATTTTTTTCTACATGAGTAAAATCTTTAAGAAAGGAGTTTGGAATTAACTAGCAGCTCCCAAAAATATGCATTAAAAAAAACCACAAAGAGCTCCGTGGTTTTAATTAAAAAAAATAAATTGTCCTTTTCTCTCCTGACTCAGTATTATTTCCATGGTATGATGTGGCATCATAATTATACTTTCCTGTTACTCTGTTGTAGAATCATCCAGGAAAACAGATCAGATAAGATGTGAAATGTGAGGAGGGGCAGAGGCTTTCAAGCCTTCTTTAGTCATCACAAAAAAAGTGAAAATGGTAAAACGCCCCCTTTTTTTTTTCGCCTTTGCGAATCACCTCTAAAGGTTCCTGTTGTCATCCATTCACATCAACTGTGAGCAAGCTATTATCTTTATGGACTCAGGATGCTGGTTTCAGACTTGCCATCCCTAAGTAGTGATGCACATCAGGTAATTTTTTATTTATTTATTTGAATGCTTCAGCTCCCAAGACTCAGGCCTGCCCAACGTTCTGACAATCAGGGTTAATTACTGTAATGCTTCTCTGGCAGGTCCTCCTTAAAACATCTTAGCAATATTGTAGCTCATCCAGGATAATGTTGATTGCTACCTGTACAGGACTTTGTCAGCATATTACTTCCACTTTGTGCAGATTGGGCACTTGCAATTTGAAGTGCTCAAACCAATTTTTAGCACAGATAAGCAGCTTTAAAGACAGATTCTCCAACAACAATCAAACCTCTGATCCGTGGCCTTCTCAGGTACCTTCCTGTTTGTTTGGTAGTCTAAGACTTACTTCACTGAATACCTTACTGCTCCATCAGTCTGAAGGCAGCACAACATAACATCTTGTTTCTCATTTTGAATATTTATGCAAGGCAAGCATCAGTTTGACTAAGTCTGTCTAATTTAAAATATCCTAACAAAAATCTTTTAGTCTACTGTCAGGAAGAGTCTTCCTATCCTCCTCACTCCTTGTTTTCTATAAGGCTGACTTACTTTGCAAAACTCCTGTAGAGAGCCCAGATGACCATTCCTTTGCTATCTCCACCTCTTCGTTTGTCCACGCAACATTTCAGATCTCATGACTAGACCTTTAGACTAAGACAAACCCTGACTGACTGTAGACAAAGTAGGAAAGATGTAGATCTGTTAAGCACTGACTGAGGGGTGTAGTTAAAGCATGTGAGAGTTCACTTGGTTTCAAACTGACCCGCTGAGAAGTGCTCAGAGGATGTACTCAGGTATCTTTGCTATGGAGTGGTTACCTGCAGCTGAAGAGTGGTGTCAGCTAAACACACAACAAGACTTGAATGATCTATGTTTCATTCTTCTTGACATCTTCAGCATCTTGACATCAACAGCCCCGAGTTAGACAGCTTAGCCTTTTACAAGTGGGAATAATTAAACTTTTCAGAACAGTATGTCCGTAAGTCTGTGAGACCAGCGAAGATCAGCCTAAGCTAATCAGTGGGGAGGGCTGAGTAGAAGCCGAAGAAAATCAGACTGTCACAGGTTAAAACAGCCCATGGGTTGCTGTAAACTGTGAGCTGTAAAAGTAAGCAGTTAGGAAATTCTCCCAGCAGCTGGTAATGGCTAAATTTATGACTGATTGAGAGTAAAAGTATATTAATGTTGAGTTCTTTAACTCTTTCTAAGGTAGTCCCTTTCATTTAGGGAAATTTCCATCTACTTTGTTGCCTTCTTGAGTGCTTTCTATCAGCAGTGCTCAAACAAGGACTGAAGCTATGATCCAGAAGTAGCATCTCTTTGCAACTTCAACCTTATAACCACATATTCAAGCTATTAACATGATTACATGCAAGCAATGCTATCAAGTACTAAGTTGCAGCCCAGATGACATCCTTATACTAAGCTCTTCTTCCAAGCAACTCATGAGCAGTCTTTGTACTTAATTTCCTTCTTACAAAATTCAGTTCATTGCATCCAAATCAAAGTACGAGAAAGAACAGATGACCAGCTGCCTAAAGAATCAGAGTTATGTAGCCTTGCAGTTATGCCAGTACGCTAGATCAAGACATTCAGTCAACTGATAATTTTACTTCAACGACATTTATCGAGTTACCTAAAGGCATGGGAATGACCAGTGATGAATGAGAAATGTCTAAATAAATTTATTCAGTCAGAAGAATTTACACCAACATCTCAGTCCAAGGACAAATGGCTGTACCTGTGAGTTTAATTGAGAACAAAGAAAAACTTCATTTCACGGTGCATGACCATTTCATAGAAATTAAATGTAATGATGACTCACTTTTATGCAACAACAGCAACAACAACAAGAAGAAGCTTATTTTTGAGCACAGCTGTATTGTGAGAGTTGAAGATTTCAGGCTAAAATTCTCAAAAGAAAAAAACCCCAAACACGATACTGATATTTCAAACAAAAATCCAAGGGCTGTAGATGCCTAAATTCTGTAAGTTCCTTTGAAAATACTGATTTCAGGTTCTAGAGGTAGTTTTGATAGATACTGAATTGAAGTGATGTGATTGAATCCCATTTGTACCCAACTGCAGGTAACCAGATCTGTGCTGAGGAGGTACATAGCTGTATTTTAGACAGTACAAGAAGAAATGTTAGAGCAGACTTAAGGAAAGAAGGATGCCCAGGTGAAGCATCTGGTGGTTTTCTTTCAGTGTTATATTGTGAGATGTTACTGTCTCTTTTTTAAAATGGGGTCAGCTTTTCATAGCATTTCTTAAGTCAGTTTCCCCTTCACTGTTTCAGGTCCATCTACCCTTTTTGTTCTTTAATCATTCACAGTTTTAACACAATTGGATGTTCAAAACAGCTTGTACATGGAATATTCAAAGATTTGACACATAGCTTATTCTGATGTTGTACAATACACATGAGAATATTATGTATGAAAGTAGCATGCCAGGATAAATGAAGTTAGATACATGGTAAGTATATAAATATTACAATTAATAAGGCTGATTCTATCAACTGTCCTTACCAAGGAAGACACTAATATCACGAGGAATTTTCTTTCTTTATTCCCAATTGAATATATATAATTTTTACCTGTTTAGAGGTGTTCTACATTTATCCAAAAGGAAAAGAGTCCAGAAACACAAAATGAGAAGTTTTGCCCTAAATCTTTACTGCTTATCTGCTGAACACCACTGCACACACTCTTGTTCATTGAAAGGGTGAAGCAAGACTTCAGTTTCCACAGAAATGTAAGAAACATAAGCTAATAGGCTTCTTGAAAAGTTTGCAATGTGCTACGAGTATGTAATCTGTTGCTGCAGATCAGGTAGTGTTTGGTAATTCCCCCAATTCCTGCCCTTGTGTGTAATTTTGAAAGTATTTCACTAAAAGAAGTTTTATCTACATATAATGGGGCTTGGGAAAAAAGGAAAAAATCTGTTAAGAGAATGAAAATGCACTTGGAGAACTAAGCAGTGACAAAGGACTGGGAAAAAAAGATATCTGCTGTGAAAGGAATTTTCACATGCATGATTTTGCATGTGAAACTCATGCAAAAACTTAGTTTTTGGCTAATATTGTGATCAAAATATGTTTGCTTACAATTGCTGCCTTTAGGAGAGCCTTTATAAGCAGTCTGAGTGATGGACATGCTTTGGTGAAGTAGCTTGCAACCTTCCTAAAAAAACTGTTGGAGAAGTAGGATCACAGAATAATTGAGATTAGCAGGGATCTCTGGAGGTCTTTAGTTCAACTCTGCTCAGAGCAGGCTCAGCTATGAGATCGGATCACATAGCTCAGGACTTTATAAAGAGGTTTGGCTGCTGCAAACCTCTAAATGCAGAGATTGCATGAGCCCCTAGACTGCCTCTTCCACTTGTGTGCTGTTCCCACTCCTCTTATTTAAATGTATGCTCACTCTCGTTTTCCTTCCTGCCACAAACTGCTGTGAGCAGCCTGGATCTGTACTCTTGGAGTCCTTCTCATGGTCCTAGAAGGCCGTGCTTAGGTCCCCCAGAGCTTTCCCTTCTCAAAGGCAAACAGTCCAGGTCCCTCAGCCTCTGCTCTGTAGGGCACGTGCCCCAGACCCTGACCATCTTGGTGGACCTCCACTGAATTTTCCCCACTTGATCCATGTCTTTCTTGTACCAGGGTCTGAAACTGGATACAGGACTCTAGGTGTCCTCTAAGGAGTGCTGAAAAAAGGGGAATGATCACACCTCTTGATGTACTGGCCATGCTGCTCTGGGTTCAGTCCCAGGTGCTGTTGGCCTCGTTGGCTGCAGAGGCATACAGCAGGCACACAGTAGAGATCATCTCCTACCTGAGAACCTGCAGCTTCTGTCTCTGCAAAGAGTAAGCAAATTACTGGTGGCCCTGTTTTTCAGTCAGTAGTCCTGACCTCTGCCCTGAATTCAGCTGACAGTGCCAGATATGCTACCTGGAGTCCAGAAAAAAATTTTAAAATGTTTATTTTCTTCTAAAGTGTGCTTCTTTCGCTTAATGCTAAGGACAAGAAAGTGGCAATTTCTTTCCTCTGACCATACGTTATACTTTCTCCTAATTCATCCCACCCCCACAGAGATTTTTCCTGACCTAGCAGATTGTAAGCAAGGCACTTTTTAGAAGTTATATTACACAGACTCTACACTCAGGAAATGTTCAGAGGTACCTGAGGCTAAAATACTGTTTGTTGAGCTCACAAATTGAAAACACACACACTGCCCTGAGATTAGAGATTTATTTATTTTTTATTTTTGGGAGAAACTGGACTCTTTTCATAGGTTCAGCCACAGGAGTTACAGCTAAACCAGCTTTGACTCAGCAGTAGTCTGCCTCGGATGTAAGGTATCATACCTCATTCTGAGCTGTCACAACTCCTGGTGCCTGAGTTGTCCCTACAGCACACTGCAGTCACTTCTGTGCAGTGTGGGCATATCAGTACTTTGTATGAGATATATCTCAAGTGTGTTGTAATGCCTTCTGGGTAGCTGCTGGAACTAAGAATGAGCTAATATACTCTCTCCCTCTGCCAGACTTATTAGTTTAGAATGAGTGTTGTGAGGACTACAGCTACGTGTCTGCCAATACAGAGATTTGGGTTTTGCAGTTGGCTCAGAGAAGGGTGAGATCAAATCTGCCTGAAAAAATACTCTGTACATGTACCCTACCACAATCTCACAGCTCAGTTAAGCTATGTTGCCTCTACTATTGTTTTTTCCTTTCCAATTAATTTTAAGGTTTTGTTCATCTTAGAGGAACAAAGTGAGTTTTCACACTGCGATTTATACTTTGTTAAACCAGAAGCTTATTCTATATCATAGTTTCTCTTTCTTCCTTTTACAGAGCTCTAAAGATATATCTCTCTGAGCCAGAAATTAGAGACCCCTGTTAATCTGAACAAACCTACACCAGAACTTACAGAAATTGCCTGCTGGAGACTGAACCGTTCCTGCATTTATATCCATATGAGTATTGTCTCCTCCATCTCCCAAAATCTACAAATACCCACTCAGCTGATATGAGCTGCTGCTTTCCTTTCCTGACACGCACAGGGACATGTCTGTCTCTTGAAAGCTGTTAGACAGATTGAAAGGAGGTGAGAGAACTAAAAAAGGGTGTGGGTACAAGTTAGCTTGTTACAGTAGGTCGCCTACACCACACGCGGAGGTGACTCATGAGTAAGCAACTGCTTCATACAGGAGTAAATTTTGGAAGTATTTTGCAGAAATGTTTTTGTACATTCTGTTCACGATGGGGCAGACCCTCATGGCTCACACCAGTGTCACATCCACACAGGACTTATCCCATGGAACACTGTTTAACACACAAGCCTGATGTCACTGCTGGGAGCTGTACGAATCCACTGATACATAACCACAGCCCTGTGTGAAAATAATGCAATGTGTCTCTATTTCTAGGAAGTAATTCTGTTGTGAATTTTAACTAAAACCAAAAACATTCTTGCTTATAAGCAAAAAAACCCATGGCTACCACCCAAAATTGGAAAATTCCTTTCCCCTCAGGGCATACAGTTTCCAGCAAAAAAATCTAATGTTTTCAGTGAATTTCATTCACAGAAAATGCACTGCAAATTTCATGAACTCTGCTTTCTGTTACTGGAGGAGAAGAGCTGTAGGTTAGAGTTTGTTAATGGAAAAGGACATGTACTGAATAAATGCTGAATATTCAGCTGAATAAATGTTATTCCATGACCATAAGATCTAATTATGTCAACACAAATATTTTAGCACCAAGTAAAAAGAAACCTTAATAAAATTTAAGCAGCTCAATGAAAATAAAGTGACATTGAAGCTAAGGGGCACAGAAGTTGAAATAAATAAGTGACAAAAAGCTATATATTTCAATGTAGTTTCCTTTTGTTTTTAAACTAGCTATTATTATGTGTAAAATAAGTGCAATCTCAAATAAAAACAGATTTTTGCCTTTTTCAGTGTGCAGGGCATACCATTGCACTTTCCTAAGATTTTTTGAACGCTCCTGCCACTTGTTAAATCATTTTTCCTCTTCCTAAATAAATTCATTGGTTCTAGAAAGTACTTGGCAGTGTTTAAAATCCCACTGCCACTGAGTCCAAACAGAATTTTGACAACAGATTAAAACTTTATTTTCCTTCTTAAAATCTTGCCCATGAGAGCAACATCCTTTTATCCAAACACGTTCATAATCAACTGCTTATTAAACTTCCTTGGTCTTATTTGAATTTTCCTAATAGCAGCCACAAACATTTCCAATTTGTAATCGCAAGGGTTAGACTGGGAAGATGTTTTAATCAGTCTCAGCAGCCTTCCTGGTTTACATTCAATCATAAGCTTGATGCTGAAACACTGAGGGTTTGCAAGAGACTGCTGAGAAATGATTGAAACATTAAGAACTCTGTGTTAGGTGTTTTTCAAAAAAATTTCAAATCAACAAGAAATTTGAGAAAACCATGATGCATTTGATGAACCACAGCAGACAGAGATGTAGTTTATCAAATGAATTTTTCTGAATTGTTTCATTAGCTCTAGACATGAACAGCACCAACTAGAGTCTGAAAAATAGATCTCGTGGTTGGTGATAAGTTTTCAAAGATTTTGGAAAGATGGAAATGATGTTTCCCGTATAAACGGAGATGTTGAAGTGTTTTAAAACATTACTGGATAGTAAAGAGATAACCAGCAAGCAGCTCTTTCCTGACAACGAGAAGTGAAATAGTAAAGGCAGGGTTGGGAGAATTTGTCTGCAAGTTTCCCATAGGAATACATCACCGTTAGTTAACAAGGGGTCTCTTCCCATTATTGCCCTGCAACTCAAAAAAATTGCTCTCACAGAGGCTGGGATGGGCCCTGCACGGCCTACTCTTTCCAAAAGTCATCTTACTACCACATCTATCATGAAATCCAGAGTTTCCATTTTCGCTAGAATTGTTAGAAAAAGTATTTCTCATTAGTAATTTTGAATTAGTGTATCTAAAAAGCTTATAAAGCTTTTTAAGCTTTAACTTCTATATTGGCATGTAAGTATAGAAGTTTGTTTTGGTAAAAGCAGCCTATAAAGAAGGCAGTTCAGGCAAGACTTAAAGCACCCAGTACTTCTGAATTTAAGGTATTTCCAGCAGCAACATATTTTGATCATAGATGATTCTCGGTGGCGGATTAAACAGCTGTTAATCTGTTTTGTCAATTTGGGCGGGCAAGAATTTTGCTGCCCCTGTTCCCAGCTGATGTTGCTTAGTGAGTGTCTTTCTAATTTTTCCTCAGAGAGTACTTTATATGATAGGGAGCTATATGTGTTTGCATCCACAGCTCTTCCTTTTTGTGTCTTCTACACGTGCTGTTAAGAATTTCAGTAGTACACTTACAATTCAGTCTTGCTTCCAGATTGCATAACCTCAGTAGGATCAGGTGTAGCACTCCAGCGAGCTCAAATTCATGTCTGAGTCAGCACATGGAAATTCCCTCAGAACTCTGGGATTCCTGCCAGCATTTTCAGTAGCACTTAGCAGCTTCCATCAAGCAACTTTGAATACAAACATCAGCTTCTACAGGCCCTACCTCTCCCAGTTTTTGCAGGATTTACAGTTGCTCTGTACAGTGAAGGAGCCCATGAGCTATAAGAGTTGATGAAACAAAACTCTGGAGCAGACATAAGGTCTGTGTTTCTAACAAAGTGAGATTTGCATTCCTGGTTTTCCCTCTAATGCTTCTATTCATCTTAGATCACCGGCTTTGCTTTCTGTCTTATCCATTAGTCACGCTAACTTTGCGTTTCTAACATGCTCGTATAGGGACAAACATTCCATGTTCCTTCGGGGCTCATCCAACAACCTCTTTATATGCAGTGATAACTGCTGGGGGTAAGCAAGAAAGAGGATTCACCAAACAGTTTCCTTCCCTCCCAGAGAAAACTCTCTTGTGAATAAAAGCTGCCAATTCCTTTGGTAATGTTTGCAGCCTTTATTACAAGAAAACCAGCTGAAAGCATTGTTATTTGAAAAATATTCATAGAAAGAAAAAAGCATCTACTTTTAATGGGAATAAATATTCAGGAGATTATTCATTCTGTTTTAAAAAGCCTGTTTATTATTCTCCAAATAAATTGGAGGTGAGAAAGGGGGGAGCAAGGACATGGTGCTCACAGACAACATGAATGTAGTTCATCTCCTAAGTATGATACTTAGGTTATCATGACAAATAACATCATGTGATCACTCATATGATGAAGGCAAGAAATATCTACCATGGCTATGAGTTTGCACATTTATTACAACTTAGAATTTACTTCTGATGAGACAAATACAGACTGTGCATGTCAGTCTAACATTGTCTGACAAATAGCAGTTGTATTCAAATATTTGGCACAGGGGGCATTAACCCTGGAGTAGGCTTAACGTGTGTCCATTTGATTTATATGGAGCTCCATTTTTCATTGTGGCTTCTGACAGAGAATTCCCAAATGAAACCAACTAAAATAGCACCACAGAGAAGTATTATCTCCTGCTCAGGTGCTGGTTCTCCTTCATCACAATAATCAAGCTATTCTCAGAGGGTTCATCTAGCAAAGGTTGGAAATGAGATGTGTATCCAATATTCGATTCCCTTCTTTATTAAATGGGACTCAAACCCATCCACCTCAGAAGCTGCACCCCCAGAGCAGGATCAAGGGAGAGATACTTTCATAATTTTTATTCCTTGAAAGCCATAAATAAAGCTGGAAAGTAAGCCAGCAAGTATTACTTTCTAATCTAGCGATCATGACAGCTACTTCAGAGGACAGAGTCTATGAAGAAGGGAGGGTTGTACCAAATGGTTCACATATTCTACATGAAATTGGCCGTAGGGCAAAATGCATTAAGCAGGTCTTCTCTGCCACCAGTTTTGTCTCCTTAGGCTATAAGACTATGGGCCTCTTACTCTGTTCCTATAAATTTTCAGTGATTGCATGGACATTGAAAAAAAAAGGACTGGAACCAAAGGGAAGCACTGGCTAGTTCTTTTGTTGTTCAGGAATATATTGTAGATGTGGGAGGGAAGGAGGGGGCCCAAAACCGAAACACTCTAAACTTCCACTTCTGCTTTCAGAAATGGTTTTAAATAAAAGTGTTCTTGGTCCACTGTACCTTTGTTCAGTGAAAGTCCCCAGAGTGCTGAGGTAGGCATGTAAGTTTTTGAAGAGGCAGGATTCAAAGGTTGGATTAGCAAAACTCTTCTCACAGGCTGCTTTTTGTAGTCTGAAATGTGTAACTGCCCATTAACTAACTCTGTAGTCATCACTGTCAAAAGGCAGGACTGGCTTTTTCTGTGGCATATCACCAACAAAATAATGCATCCCAGTTGGAACTAAATGGGAAAACTACAATGCCTGAACCCTAGAAAAAGTAGAATACCTGAGCCCTAGAAAAAGCCATGCATACCTGCTCAGGTCTAATAATAAATAGATAGGCACCATATTTATATAGTATGTCAGGGATTCAAGGGACAGAAAACTGTCAGAAAGCTCCTTTGTCTTTCCTGATGAAAACAAAGGTGAGTTCCCATTGGCCTGGAATGCAGAGAGTGAAGAGTCTGTAGCAGGAACTTGGAACAGTGTGATGATGCTGCCAGACCAAAACTTTCTCAGCAGGTTGCATGGCTCGATAAGGTTATAACTGAGATGCAGAGCAAGGTCTTTGAATGAAACAGCCCTCTCTAGAACTGCCTACTTTTGTGTCAGCTCCTGCAATCATTTTTTTGTTTATATGTCTATTATATTCTTTTAGCTACCTTGTACACTTCTTCTTCTCTCCTCTAGAGATGATCCCTTTTCTAGTCCAATATTTTACTTTTCCTGACCCAGAGACTTCTCCAGTAAGACCATATTCCTGGCTGCAGGATATTTGCACTGGATGAAGCAGCTGAGACATGTAAGAAATGGTCATCATAGTGAGTTTAATCACCACGGCAACCACCCCACAACATCTCCCTACACTTGGCTGAGCTTATAAATTTTTCCCCTTAACAAGTCTTGGGTTCTTTAGCAGCAAGAGTTACTGCCTGGTGCTTGTGTACAGGCAGATGTCTGCTATTACCTTGAGCTGGGGAGAAGTGGGCTTATTCAGTTATCTGGAAGGGTAATGCAGCAAGCAGCCTGAAAGAAGGATGGGGGAAAAATGGTTTGGCCAGAAGCTACAAAATAGAAATTTCTAAAAATTCCATTTTAGAAAAACAGTCCACATAAAATTGACTTCCAGCTGTATGTATCCTGTTTGAAGACAGAGCAGTGATAAAAGACAAGGAAGTTAAGACACACTAAGTAAACCACATAGGACCAAAATAGCATTGGCCATTTACTACCTTGAGCAAAATGGGCATGACACTTCTATAGATCACTATTTTTGTAGTGCAGCACAAAATGCTGTCAGCCATGTCTCTCCCTCTCCTTCTCCACTTCAGTTACAGGCTGGGCAGCTGCGTGGGTTTGCAGCTTCTGTCCTTTGTAGGCTGCTTCAGAGTTTGTGCAGAGAAGGGATGTTGGCCCCTCTCGGCTCTTTCATCCTCTCTGGAGTGAGAGGTTTTAGTGCTATCCATGTTGTGGCAGTGGTCTTGTAAAGTAATAGCAAGACTTACAGTACTACCTATTCTTTGTATATTTTTTTAACACTGTAAAATATCCTAGGGGTTTTAATCTCTGCAGCACCTGCTTTAACAGATCCTTGTCCATGCTGGCATTCCCAGGTCAGTCACTGCAGCAGAACCAGTCCATTCGCTGACTGTGGTTTCTCCATAGTTTTTGCCAGGCTGTCAACATAGCTTTTATAACTTGATGGTATGGGATCAAAATAAGAGGTACCTGCAAGTGCATCAACATTTAAATGGAAAAATGCCGTCAGCAGTGTCTTAGAACATTAGAGGTCACTGAAGCAGACAGACCACTCCAGATATGAGTCTGTCAAAAGACTTAGAGGGATAGAACAAAGGTGTATCGATATGGATATTTAGGGAATGAGCGCTACACGAAGGATATCTACCAAATTAGCATTCATGGTTCCAGAAATCAGTCATTTAAAGACCCCCCTGATTCAAATAGCAGCAGAACGGATCAAACTAGAAAAGAGTACCAAATATCTTCTTACATGTTAATAACTACTGTGTTTTCATTCCATTTCTAAAATTTATTTTTGGCCCAAAGTATCTGTCCTTTTTTTGAAAGAAGCATTCCAACTCTCTAAAGCTCTCTAGTCTTTGGTGTTTTCAGAAAAATAAAAGATGATTGAATTTAGAAAGTTTTTAATTTAAAAAACACTCCAAACATGAGAAAATCCATGTAACTAGTCCATACAGCGGACTCAAATACTTATGGGACTCCCAGCTCTCAAAGGAAAATTAATCCCATTTAATTGAGAGGTGGTAGCTGCTTATTCCTAATTCAAAGTGAAAATTTGGTTTTAGCAATACTTGATCCCAACAACTTGACTCACGGGAATGGAAGCATATGTATCTCTAGGCTAATATAACAAAACTGTGCTATGGTCATATATCTAGTCAAGTAGTAGAGGAGAGGAAGAGTACAGCCCTTCAGATGAGCCATAATGCAGTTTCAAGAGACACTTGGACAAACAGCAGTAGATTATAGATGTGTTCAGGATGGATGGTAGCACCAGTAGCCCACCAGCTGTGCAAAGACCATGGGCAAAGAGGATGGTAGGAGATGCTGTAGACAGGACATATTGTTTGACAGACACAGAGGTTTTCATCTCCTCACAGACTGTTGCATAGACAAGGAAAAGTGGCTTAGTTAAGGCTACCAGAGCACACAACCTTGGCTCATAAAATGATCGTTAATCCTTCCACAGTCTCTCTGGCTACAGAGCAGCAGCTTCTTAAGATATGCTAACTCAAGCACTTGAGATATTATGTCGACATCTTTAAATAATATATTTCTAACATGACCACTGCTAGTGTTTACCCAATTCTTTGATTATAAAGGAAGAAAGTCAAATGTCCCTCAGTAAATTGCATGGCTATCTGTCTCCAAATCAATCTCTTTCAAAAGAGCTAAACAGAATTATTTTACTAGAACCCTGAAGGAAAAAACATTGGATGCATCTGCAGTTTAAGATACAACTTTCAGTTCATGAGATATTATAAAATTTGTTCACTCCTTGTCATTTTATGGAACAGTTGTTGCTCAGATTGAAATTGGAGGTCACATGTTTATTTTGAATTCGAAAGGGAAAAGCAGATGTTGATTGAGACCTGAGGCCTGACTGAATACCTATGTTTGAAAATTCAAAAGCTCTTGCCTTTTACATTATATTTTTAAAATCAGCAGTTGGTGCTTATGCCTCAGCAGAAGACCAAAAGCTGGTGTGAACCATGGTGACCTGTTTTAACACTGTCAGACTATGAGAAAATACACTCTGTACATATTTTATTCTACAATTAAAGGGTCTCACATAGAGGATAAGCATAATGGTTTCGTTTTAATCTGTCTGCTCATTGACATATTTTCTCATCATTTTGGAGGGAAAAAAATAACAGTTTGTACTAGACAAAAGTTTATGTTTTTTTCTTTTCCATTGAAGAAATTCATGTTAATTATTCTTCTGCACCTGCCTAATGGGGCTGAAGTAATTCAATTGTCATATTGTTGTAGATTGTTGCTTTGTGTAATGTATCACCCCTGCTGTTTCACTTGAAAAAAATTCTTTACTCCTTCATTATTCAGCAAGGCCTAATGATTATTCCAGCATTTGTACATGCTACACTGTTGTTTTGATTTTAATTGACTTCACTTTTTAATTAACTACACCAGTTTGAACGTTGTTGTTGACATGCATGGTTTTGTCTTTATCAGTATTTGCTTCCATTTGCATTCTGTATCTATTGGCAATTTATTTAGGTCCGTTCTATGGGAGTATATAGATAGGCACTTTGCAAGGTTCATCATCTCATTTCACATATTATATGTATCTAATGGCCTGAAACATTTGAAAATATTCTAAAAGTATTAGCTTGAAATACACGCTGCTTTTGCCAGTGCTTTTTACTTTTAAACATTATGTTCATAACAGAAATTCTCTTAAATGCTAGGATGGACCTAATTTATCTTTTATGCAAGTTGGCTACATTATTTTCAAATTTTGAGTTTACCATAAAACTTCACTAATATATTTTTGAAGTTCATTTGAGCTGGCTTTACTACATTTTAAGAAACAAAATTTTAAAACTCCTGTGTTGTTATAAGAAATTAATGCAAACACTAAATGAGTTTCTGAAACAAGATCAGTGTTGCTGGATTCCTACAATGGAGACATTTTAGCTTTCCAAGGGGTAATTTTTCTTCTAAACTGCAAACAAATTTTTGTTAAGTCCTTGGACATTGTTCTTGCATCCTTTTAAAACACCTCAGGTAACTGATTTGTCATAAATACCATCCCTTACAAGCATTGCCTTAAACAAAGTTTTCCCACAGAATTAATTTCTTCCTCTCTAGTCCCAAGACTTAAAAGTATGTTTCATCAGTTATCACAGCACTGGGTGCTAAAGAAAATGGACTGGAGAGGAAATAATTTCTAATTAAGATTATTTAAACAAAAGTGATAGATATTGCAGAGGCTGAGAAATTGTTCAAAGCAAAATTAAAGGAACCTTAAAGATCACCTAATTCCAATCCCTCTGCCATGGGTCAGGGACACCTTGCACTAGACCAGGTTGCTCTAAGCCCCATCCAACCTGGCCTTGGACACTTCCAGGGATGAGGCATCCACAGTTTCCCTGCACAATCTGTGCCAGTGCGTCAGCATTCCCAGAGTAAAGAATTTCTTCTTAATATCTAATCTAAACCTGCTCTCTTTCAGTGTGAAGCCATGAGTCTGTTGCACTATTTGTACAGGTTTTAAAAACAAGCCTGGCAGATGTCTTATTTTAGTGAGGAATCTGTGGAAGGGATAGCATGACTGTTTAGTCATTGAAAACAGCATTGAGCATGTCAGAGAGAGGAGCAATCCCTGTACGTTCTTTACTGCAAAACCCATTGACCAAGCACTGGCTGTGAATGTAACATGACTTCTTTCTCCCTGGAGCTGTGTTCAGACCTCCTGTCTCCTAGGGTGTGCCTTGGTTATATTTGCTGAGCTTTCATCCCAGAAAAGTCATGACTGAGACACAACCCAAAAAGGACCCACAAAGTGTCTTGTTAGTGATGCAAGAAGCCAATTTCTATGAGTCCAGATTGAGCCATACATCACTGACCACGAGAATTAACAAGAGAGGAAAAGAAAGGAAGAATTTCTGTGTAAAATAAAACACGAAGCACATCACTACGTAAACATAGCAGCCAGTGTTTCCAGACAGCTTTTCTCCTCCTTTTTTATGTGCATTCACCACCATATTTCGTTCCCGAGATGAGCTTAGTGACTCCAAGTATTTACAAGTCATAATGCACTTCTTTACAAATGGCAAGATTAGAACCCTCTCTGCTCTATACTTGTGCCTTTCACTTCCTTGGATTCCTTCTCTTAAAATATTTGTTTTGAGGCTTTACAGTCTAATTTTTAGCTTCCTATTTCACAAAAAAATGTTTTAGGTTTTTTAAAATTGTTTCCAAAATCTCAGATTCTCATCTCCTCAGATTTGTTGGACTCGGTGTTTCATAAGACACATTAAAACTGATGAGATTAATGACAAAAATTTGATCTCTTGATGCTGTGTGATCACAAACATGGAGGCTTTCTAGACATAATTTCAGTTCTATCTGCAAAACAATGTATCTCTTAAAGAGGTTCATTTGTGAGGTGGCCAATAATTAAAATGAGCCTGTGATGTTTTACACATCCAACACACAATCCAATACTGCAAGATCCTGAAACAATGACACACAGATACCAATGCAAAAAAAAAAAAATCTCAACTGTGAGTGACTGCTAACTGGCCAATAAAAACCAGCTTTTCTCAGCAAAGGCACTAATACCTACCCTGGGAATTTAGGGATAAAATTTTATGTATTTAAAGAAGCCACAGCAAGGAGAATGGAAATAGAGCTAAACCGTTCTAGAGACTGAGGGAAGAATCTCAGGGAATGCAGTAAGATTATCTGTGAAAGAGCTGAAAGACTTGAGCAAAACAGAGACTCCAGTTCTGCTGAAGGACAAAAAAGAATGGGAATGATTGGCTTCCACTGAATGTGCAGAGGAGTTCAAGTTGTCTTTGCTCCTCTATGCCAAGATGAGTTAGAAAGCCCTCAAGGGGAATGTAAAAGAAACTTCAGTATTTTTCTTCTCTTCCTTCTCTGAAAGAGTTAAAAATTTGTAAGAAAATCTTAGTACCATCACTTCACAGTGCTATTGCAAGACTCAGCTTTGCAACCACTGCTGTGCATTTTGCTGCAAGAATGCTTTGAGATGGAGGTATAAACAAAAAAACTACTGTCATTGTGTAAATATTAGGGAAATGCTGGGATTTGATTTAAGGCTCCTCCTGGAGCATATAGTCAGGCATTGGTGATAGGTTGCATTAATTTCTTTTACCTAATGGCTTTGCAGTTTCCTTGGCCTAAGGAATCTGAACGTGAATATCGAGTATTGGTCTGCAAATCGAGACATAGACCTGACAAGCTTAATTATGAAAAAATATTTAAGCAAGTAGCCCTTGTAACAACAGCAAAAAACAGCACTTCAGGCTTTCTCCTTGAGAGGCTGCTCCTGCAACAATGAATCACATCGGGCAAATAAAAATAGAGAGCATGCTGTCAATTACTCAGGTTGTTGCACTGATCATCTTGTGTTTCTGAAACATTTCTTCTCATCCCCAATTCAGCAACTTGACAGGCCTATCGCATTTTCATTCTGGGAGTCATGACCAGGAGGAGGAGGAGATGTGGGGACAAGGTGAGGCGGGACCTGCCGCAGCACCCCAGGAGTGCTGTCCCCTGCCATGGCAGGGCTGGGCGCACCCTGGTCGGGCTGGGGTCTCTGCTTTCAGGTTCCTGCCGGCAGACACCAGGCTCAGGTCAGCCTGCAGCTGTCCCTGTGGGGAGCAGCACGGGTTGCTGAGGTGCTGAAGGAGGAGGTGGGGATCCCAAACTTCCTGCTCTCCCTGTCCAAGCAGCCCCTCAGGCACCAACACCTGTGCTCAGAGCTGGGCTGCAAAAGCTGTGCCCGCTTGGATGCTCTGCACACAGTGGTGTTGAGCCAAGCTCTGGGGGAGCCAGCTGCCACCTGAGTCCATGGAGCAGAGGAATCTGCGAGTGTGTCCTTATTGTGCTTTTGCTCAGCTGAGTCAGACTGTTCTCTTTCTCTGCCCCCAAGCATAGCACCAGCTCCCCGCTGTCAGGCCTCCTTTTCTACTCACAAAACAAGGCTGTCCGTCGAGGCTAAAAGCCACCCTCAGTCCTGCTAGTCCTTCCAGTCCTCCCAATCCTTGAATAAATCCCCATGTTTATAAAAATCTGTCTTAAAGTGCATCTTCCCTTCTCTAACCTCCCTGTGCCACCCCTTGGATTGCTGGAGCACTGCAGCCCTCCCCTCACCTCTTCATCTACACCCCTATCCTTCCCTTCACCATCACCATCTTCTCAGGGACTCCCAGTGAGCTTGGGAACAGACATGCAGTGCCAGAAAGCAAAGAAGAGGGAGGCTCACAGCTCAGATATCACACAGTCACAACCACAGAATATTCTAATTTGGAAGGAACCCACCAGGATCATCAAGTCATCATCCAACTCTCGAACCCACGACCTTGGTGTTATTTGCACCCTTCTCTGACCAACTGAGGACAAGTCCTTCTGCATTCAATGGGAAAGTGTCCATGTGACTTCTGGCTGAAATCTCAATTCAGTGGGCAAGAGGTCTGGATCATGGGTATCTCTCCAGATGGACGTGTCAGGAAAGCAGAGCAGCAGCTCAGAGGCACAGGGTCATACAAAAAACATTAGTAGCTGATTAAAGGGGAAAAATCCTACCCCATGAAGATTCATTCTGCTGGACTTGCAGATGGAGTTCAGCAAATGCAAATTTTAAAAATTATTTTAATGCTTCTTCAAGTTTAAATTACAGCACAAATTTTACTATGGAACTCCTCTTGATATCTACATGATTATAGACTATTTGCATCTCATACTTTTGCATGTTGATAACTTACTACTGTTCTGTTGTAATCCTCTCCATTTCCTGGAGTTTTATTATTTAGAATTTATAATGTTTTTATTTCATAGAAAAAATATTATACTATTATATTCTGGACTGAATAATATTTTTAAGCTTCAGCAATTTTCAGTGCTTACAATTAATTAAATACAGCATATTCAAATAGATAAATTTCAAATAGTACTGAATGATATTTTAATGTTAACTGTGTGTTTTATGGACTTTTTTCCCTCGTATACACTTTAAATATTTGATTGTTTTCTTTTATTATTACTTTTTATGTGATTTCAAAACAATAGATTCCTTGTCCCGTTGTCTTATAAATTAAGTTAGCATAATATTTCTAGAAATATTGCACGTAAATATTGTACCTCTGTTAATATAAATGGATCAGCATTTCATTTATAGTTTACAATTCTATTACCAGCCATTAGACTTCTAGACGTGGAAAATTCCATCTCAGATCTACTTTTTCATCTATTCAACTATGGAAGTTCTATAACTATGACATATTCTTCTACTATGTTTAAACAAATAAGTTACTATTTGTTAAAAGGCATCAGTCTGTTTGTTGTTTCATTTTTATGTGTTTCTATAAGCACTACTGCATTTTATATAATTTTATATAAAATTTTCCAAATCCTTCATAACTCCTACTGCTTGCTCTAAAATGCAACCAGTACTATTTCTAAAGAATAGTAGATACAATATTATTGAAAGTCTAGATCTAATTTTCTTCAAGGCCAAATCACACTTTTACAAGGATCTGCTACACAGAGCTTTATCTTCAAGAGGGCCACACAGTGAGATTTTAGGGAGCCGTTCCTGGCCCTTCCTGCCAAAGTCAGCTCTTCTAGAAATCCCCACCGTATCTAGGCACCTCTTCAGCAGGCACATTCTCTGAAGCACTTGGGTGCGCTTCCGCATCAGTCACTTCCACCATTTATGAAACACTTAGGCAGAAAACACTTTATACCATGATAGCATGCACGGCTGTCCTGGGCGATGAGCTCATCTGGCCGCTTATTGCGTTGTCTGAGAGCAGAGCTGTGTAATGTGTGCAGCTAGGCTTGCCTCTTATGTTGGCGAGGTCCTCTAGGTCACAGTTGTGTGTTTGTTTTCTCCATCCAGTGGGTAATTTGGTTTTTAATAATGTTTTTGACCCCATTTGCAGATTGCGTGCCATAACCAGGAAGGGATGGGCCCTGCAGTAAGTAATTAAGTCTGCAGGAGCAGGGCTGCTTATTTTTCATTGCAGCAGATAATCAGAATGCTGTTGCTCAAGTGTAAAATGCAAAAATTAATGATCCTATATAATACAGATTAAAGCTTTCATTTTAAAAACTATCAGTGCAGAAGAACAAAAGTAGGGAGCCCTGCACCCACTTTGGAATTTCAGTGTATGATATCTCTAACATACTTGGAGAAGCTGCCTGAATACAAACCAGAACAAAATTCAATCATGTAATAGCTTAAATAAATGATCAGATCAGAAATCTTAACTATGCAGCCACCCTCATTGCTACTTAGAGAAAGGCGTTGTTGAGTGCAAACATTCTCCAGCAGGTTTTGTAACCTTCAAGTTTTTATGGGTTTAATAAAGCAGAAAGTATTTTCTATGAGAAGAATAAAATTGGGCATTAGAAAGAACAAAGACAATATTTCTAACTCCTTAAAGAGCTTGGCTTCAGAGAAAAATAAGATTTTTCTAGAAGAGTACCATATTACTCTGAATCCCACAGAACTTCTTTATGTATTTGCACAGGCATCTAGAAACTAAATGTGTTGTTGCCACATTGTAGTGAGTATTCTTACAGCCTGAAAGCAGATTGGGATCCCATTTTGCCAGGCGCTATTCAAGAAGTAAGGATGGCAATAGAGTATAAATAGTAATCTCATGAACAAAGAGATCACACCATAGTTCTACTTGTTCTGGTTTGAGTGCAGACAACACACAAAGGCTGTCAATGGTGGAGATTGGACACATATATGAGATACATAAACTACAAGTGACAAAGTATTCAGAAATGGGAAAATACTAATTTCTGCACCTTTTTTTCTTAAGTGATGAAGAAAAAATAGAGAATTTGAATTGTTTTCTTTACACCAGAGTGGAGATATTCTCAAATTAATAAAATGCTCAATCAGTATCATAGCATGTCTGTAACATCCCTACAATTTGGGGAGGCATCTGAAGAAAAAAAATATATTTCTTTATATCCTGTATTATTTAAAAACCAGTAGTCACAGAGTGTTTTTCCATCTTGTGCCGGTTTGGACACAAATCCAGGAGGAAACAACCCGAGAGGGGCGTCTCTCTCTCTCTCTCTCTCCTGCCTGCCAGGCAAGCAGGCCCCGGCAGCACCTCCCCCACGGGTTCGGGAAAATAATTTCTCAAGTGAAAGTGAAAAAAACTATTTATTTAACAAAAACAGAGTCCCCCGCTGTCATGGGGAAAAAAGGATATTGAAACTCCCTCCCCTGTCCCCTAAAAGAGGACTATGGATTTTAGAGTTCTTTCTGTAGGTAAAACCTGCAGTCCTGAGCTGGGCCGGGCCGGCCAGGCAGGGTCCGACGATCCCCCTTGGAGGGTCCCGCCGAGCAGGTCCGGAGATGACAGCCGGTCTCAGATGAAAAGCAAGCCAAAAACAGTCCAAAAAGGAAAAGAAGCCGCTGAGGCAGATCACAGTCCCTTCTCCGCTGAAAAGCCGAAGAGACTAGAGAGCAAAAGTCCTCTAACCAACTAAATGTTGTCCGAATCGGGAGAGAAAAGAATGCAAACATTCTAGTTGCACGGTCAAGCTGGCCGCTTTGAAGAGTTCTCTCGGCTTCTCTCTCCCCCCGTTGCAATTTAAAGGTACACTAGAAATCAAGCAGGCGATGGGGAATACAGTATGGTCATAGAATCGCCCCAAGACATATCTCTCTTTCATATTTCTCTTTCATATTTTTAGACTCTCACTTCTCTGACTAGGCTTATTGAAACTGGTTTCTTCTATAAAATCATCGTATTTTTATTTAATTAAAAAAAAAAGGGGTGACAGTTTCCCCTTTACCAAATGCCTTTGGATAGTCTTTATTCTGATTGCCCTGACCCAAAGGGGTTGGACATGATCCTATTCTGAGGCAGCATTGCAAGGACAGGCCCAATGGTAGTCCTTCCACTGCATCGAGTGACCTTTAAATAAGAAACTTCATCCTTCTCCCAGTCTCAATTTTGTGTGAAACTACTCAGAGAGGAACAAGAGAATGAGAGAACCTTAAATAGAAAAATGGTTTGTAAATGACAGCCTATCCTTTTGCCATGTAACAATTTCTCAGTCATAATAACAGTACACATCTTTTTTATTTTCCACCAGAATGACTGCATTTACCTTGCCATTAATAATTCACTACATAATCACTACGGATTTGAAGAAGAGAGGATGAACCCTACCAAGAAAAGATTCTGACACCTACTGTCATATAAGTTCTTCTCACCAGTAGACCTCATAAATGGCATTTTGTGCTATTCTGCTGTATACACAAAGGAGGAGAAAAACTTGAAGGATCTAAGAAGTAATTTTCACATGCTTCCAATGTGATTTAATGCGTACTTTGACCAGTTGTTTTTGCTAGAGTTTGAGCAATCTCTCTGTCTCTGAGAACCTACAAATCTCTAACAACAAACTCTGCTGCAGATGATCAGATAAGTAACACTCAGATAGAGTCTAAATCCGGAAGCAAGGCAGATACGTATACTTTTATACCTTTTTTTTAAATTTAAATTTTCATCTTTCTGATCTACTGATGATCATTTTGTTTTGCAGTTAGCTGGTGACAAAACTAGCAGAAAGTGGCTTCTCACAGGGACTCTTTTCCCTGCCTCTATGCAGTGATCATTCTGTCACAGTAATGATTGAAATTTATTTTGACTGAAATTCACCATCTCACTACAATTCTAAAATTCAGTAGCAAGCCATTGTAAAACATCGAGAATGGTGTTTCTTGCACACAGTGGCCCTATTTATCCATATACTGTCTGACTTAGGATAAGAACAGACATCTTTTCCACAATTCCTGTATCCATTTTGCTAGTCCTGAAAGGTCAAGGTATTGGTCTTGGCTTATACATCGAAATGCTGAGAGTTTCATTATATGGTCTATCATGAGCTCATGATTTTGCCATGGTGAACTTGGTAGCAAAAGAGCACCAATAACCTACTCTTCAGTTTTCACTCTAGCAACAAAACTACAGCAGACTTTGCTTTGTGTGTTGCGATTGATTCAAGGGATCTATGTGTAGGGTTCGGTAGGTCAAATTCGATTGCTGAAATTTCAGAGTGTTGAGATGCCCGAAAAACTGCAAACAGCATTTTGAACAGTATTAATGTAGTCACCCTGAACATCAGGCAATCAAAAATGTGTGGCTATTGGAAACACATTTTGAAATTATTATTTCTATAGAGGAAATTTAGTGAAAAGGCTAAGAAGGGTTATAAAACAAACATTAGATACAGGAGTACTGAGCCAAATTCAGTTTTAGGACAAATCAAACATACCACAGAGAATGTTGTTTGTTACAATGATTTTTTCAATTAAATTCAGGAGGAAGAAAAAACAACATAAAGAACAACACAGACTTTTCTGCAATATCTGCAGCTGTCTAACACAGACTGTCATATATACAAGTTCAGTCGTGAGTAAAAACTGTTGTCATGCTCCTCAGACAGTAGCTTTACTTTTCTGAGATAATGTAGGCTTTACTCTGAGAGCAGGCCCACATTATCTCGAAAATCTGGAATATCCAGAAGACCCATTCCTGAGTAAACCATGGCAACCTCACAGCCAGCACGTAGCAGAACTTGAATGATTGAACTCTCTCAGCACATGCATTGATATGGGAGAGGACCGTGCTCTTGGGGGACCATCAAGATGAAGGAAGTCAGCAGCATGAAGGAGGAAGCAGAGATCTGTGAAGAAGGAGAGGGAGGAACACAGGGAGGAACTGAGACCCCTGTAACCTAAGGCAATGAGCAAGGGAAATGGAGTGTGAGGAAGGAGAGGACAAGAGACCTCCACCCATATTTCTCTGAACCATCACCACAAGTACCTTTAATCTTACTGACTCTTTTATGTCACCAGTAGCTGCCCACCCTACTCATATGGACCTTACCAGCACTTTGCCTCCAAATCTGTCACTGCCCCTTGCACTGAGAATCTACTTTGGAAGCTGGTTTTGCCTGTAGTACTGAGAAGCCTGGAAGAAGATCCACTTGCAGGGAAGACCCCTTAAATTCCAGAGGCAGCTACAGTTTTCAAACACTGAGGAAATTTCAGGGGACTTTTTTGAGAGTTAGCTGTCAGTTGTTGTAGAAATTGCTGAGATCTTCCATTCTGGACACTCACAAGTCTGCAGTGTTTGGACCCACTTGCAGCTGTTCCCAGAGCAATTTGAGTCTTAAGAGCCTCAGAAGAGTCCAGACACTGTTCTGCCTTTGAGTCTCTCAGTATAATTTTGTATGAGGAGGCAATTCAATAAAGCCTTCTTGGGAAATGAAATTCCTGTTTCACAATCTGTCCTGGACTGAGCCCTGACCCCGTGGACCTCTTTATGATTTAACCCTGCACCTTCCCCAGGCCATGGTGAAGGCCCTCTGGGACTCCATCCTGAACCTGTGCATGCACCTGACAATGTGCCTGGGCATGAAAGCACAATTCTGCAGTGTTTTTAATATCTTCTGCAGAACAAATTCCCCTCAGCTTTGTTCATCCTTCCCTGGTGGTATACCAGAGGTGTTTTTTTTTCCCAGGAAGGCACATCACTCTCTGTTTCATTTTCCACCAAGGTGAATAGTATAGGTGCCAGTCTTTGAAAGCATCTGAAACTTAATCTGTTGCAGGATTCCACCATCAGCCTCCTCAGGTGGCTCATATCTGTAGCTGAGAGATTGTTTCCTTATCATTCCTGTCCAGACCTGCCTTGGAAAACCAGCTTGTTCTGGTTGGAAACCATTTGCTTGTTCATCCACTTGAGAATGATTAACAGCCCTCTGCTGTTACTCCTGGGTTAGGGTTAATTTGAGATGATGCAGGGAAACCTCAGGGAGACAGAACTTGCAGACCAAGACCTAAATCACACAGAACTCAGGCAGAAATCTGGAGCTGCAGACAGCACCTCCAAACCTCACGCAACCAACCTTGCAGTGGGGGAAGAGGTGAGGAGCCTGTGTGCCTACTCAGCCATCCGCTAAAGACCCTGCAGGCCAGAAATTTCATAGCCAGAGACATGGACAGTGAAGGCTCTTGTCTGTGGGACAGACTAGGAGGACAGACTTGGTGTTTCATTATTAGACATCATATTAGATGCCATTATATTCCGTACATTTGTTTTCCTGTTCAGCTAATATTCATTTTTTACTGGCACTGAGAATCTCAATGTAAGGATATAGCTGCCAAGGTTCCACCAAAAATATAACCCTTTCTTTCATTTAGTTTCATTGAGCCCAGCAGCAGCTGGGCTCCCACTGGGATCACTGCTCTGCCTGCAGATAGCTCCATACATGCTCGATCCTTTATTTAAAATGTATCTGTGTGTGTGTGTGTGTGTGTGTGTGTGTGTGTGTGTGTGTGTGTGTGTGTATGAGAGAGAGTTCAAGAAAATCCCAGAACATCTTTATTATTCTTCTTTCCCTTTCTTGTCTTTTAGTTCTTTAAAAGGAAATTCAAAATAATTTACTCATTCCTATTTCTCACCATTTCTTCATCAACAATAATGTAATTCTTATTAGACCCATGGATGGGAGGTTATATGATTCTGTATTTCAATATAAACAGAGGCTGTCCAATTAATTTCTTTCAATTTTAGTTGGAAATGCAAGTTAAACAGAGAGTTTCAGTTGTTTTTCTCTTAATAATCAGCTTCATTTTTAAAAACCTCATCATATTTTTGTACCATGGAAAAAAGTAAGCTCCAGTTTTCAGCTAAAATGTATAGATATCATTTGCAGAACTGAAAAGGGAAGCCAGTTCATTAAGCTCACCATCATTCAAAGTCGTTCATAAAGTGGCCACATTAAGAAACCCTCAGTGTTTTACTTTGGTAAAATTTCATGCCAGAAGTCACATCATATATGAAAGGTATTTCCAAGACAG
This sequence comes from Callaeas wilsoni, assembly GCA_013398955.1. NCBI lineage: Eukaryota > Metazoa > Chordata > Aves > Passeriformes > Callaeidae > Callaeas > Callaeas wilsoni. Next base: position 108,002 of record VWPU01015903.1, on the reverse strand, counting down.
AAAAGATTATCAGTGCACTGACTAAAATTCAGCACCTTTCACAAACACTTCAGGTTGTTTCAAATTGTTCCAATTTCCATTATCTTGTATAGTCACAGCATTTAGAAACCAAAAAGACTGGAGCAAATGCACAGGAAGTTAAAATGTCAGAGGTCCCCAAAATAAAAGCAATGTAAAATAAAGAATACCAAGCAAAAATCTCAGTGAGATTTCTGCAGTATCGTTACATATCAGGTTTAATCAGGCAATTTATGTAGCCAAAGCTTCTCTTATCAATTCGGCAGGGTTTTCTTTTTATTTTTTCAGTAAGCCAGAGACCAATCCTAATTTTAACAAAGCTTTAATGTGCATGTGTGCCAGTGAAAAATCTTGTGCATTTTTAATTTCTTTTCAGCAATTTCTTCAGTCTATTAGAGCAAAGACAGAATTTCTAAATTGTCAAAAAGATGCCAGTTTCGGGCGTCCTTAGGATAAGCCAATCTATTCAATTCGGACAAAACCCACCAGTACATAATAGTCTTTACAAGCTCATAAACCACCATACCACCCAAGATGTTAACAAGCTGGCGTGTTTTGAGCATCAAAGATAGAGAGGAAACTGTGTTTACATGTTTGGCACAAAAACTAATGAGGAAAGTCAATTGGCCCTTTGTCTTGAGGGTCTGAAGAGCTGCGCTCTAATGTTTGGTTTCTTGGTTGGCACTTGTTCAAGTAATCACTCGTGGCCTGACAAAGCAGCACTTGTGTTTTATTAGTGGCCATGCTGAACTCTCCTGCCTGAGCTATGTTGTCTCTCAATAGAGCACTGCACCAGAGGGCACACTTATTTGAAAACGCTAAATCAGAGCATGATGATCTTTGCCCGACAAATACAACCAAGAGAGGAGAAAAAAATGTGACAACAGCTCTCCTTTTGTTAGACAAAGTGAGGAAACAACTGGTGTGTGTGCATGTGCAAGGGTGTAAGAACAGTCCTGAAACACCAGTGACAAAATGAGCAAAACTTTGTTCCCACAATGAGATGCTCAGAGCCAACTGGGTTTGCTCCATGCTTGGGAATAGGACATTGGCAAAGCTAAAATTCATGTTGCTCACAACTGGGAGAGCAGACATTGTTAATGCCTCAGGTCAGTCTGGCACCGGCAACAAAGCTACAGGCTCAGGAAGAAGTTGTATAGTGTAAAGAATTTGAAAGTCACTGTTTCATCTACTTAAAACAGGTAAAAGTCAAACCCTGGAGGGTCGGGCTTCTTTATCTGATGAAACTCAAACCTTCAGCTTTCAAATACTTTAAAAAGCACAATCTTGTCAGCAAAATTGGGCTGAGATTTGTGATTTGGGAAATTGGACTTTCTTGTGAAACTGTTGGTACTCCTTGCCAGAAAGATGATGAGAACAAACTTGCAAACTCTGACTCATGGCAGCAGTTCCACTGACTGTAAGAAATAATTGCACGTAGACGAATTAACTGTTCCATTTATGATGTCTGCATGTAAGAACATTCAGCAGTCTGGAGGTGGGGGAAAAAAAGCCCAGAGGGATACGAAAATGAAAAATAATGACTAAATTGAAGATCCTTTATCTCGGGCTATGTTGTTTAAACCATCTTTGCCTGTCACTTAGAATCTCCTACATAGGATATATAGAATATATTCAAGCATTGTAACAAAGTTTTATATGTCACCTTCACTTAGCTTGACTAATTTAACCAGACCATCTACTTTTAATGCAGCTACCTATAGATATGTTAGATGTATGCTTAACAGCATCAGTTTTTTAGCTCTAATCTCCAGCATTTTCCAAACTTGTGTGGGGGTGAGAGCAAGTGGGTTCTGTTTAAAACGTATTTTTAAAGGAAAAGAAAAAATCCTGATAATTTCTTTTCAGTGATAATTGAGTCTGAAATTAAATAAATGTAATATTAAAGTCCTATATATGAAGAACTATTTTTATTTTCATAGTACAATATTTGAATTAATTTTGAAAATTTTCCTGTACTATGACTATGACTATTTACAATCGTATTATATTATATAAATTGTGGAGGCAAAAGGAAATAAAATAGTGCAAGAGCCCCCAAAACCAAAGATAAAAACAGTCAAAACCAATCAAGAATGTGATCTCTGAGGTTTTTTAATTGTATAAAGGTGCAACGGTTTTCTGAAGTTCAAAATATGGCTCACAACACCCTTTTAGAAAAAATCCAAAAATCTCGTGACATTTCAAACAAACTGAATATTATATACATTGTAATACACATTATATTATACACATTGTAACTGAACAGTCTCTAAACTTTTCCTGCCACCAAAATCATTAACTGATCTGTGAAATGCTGTAACAATTCTGGAATCATAGCAGAGGCATAACAAATTGTGTTTTCAGCAACTATGTGTCTGAAGAGTCAGCCTTTCTTAATTTTTTGTATAACATTCTGGGCATAATTTTTGGATTTCAAAGAAACTGTAGTTAATAAATATCGTCTCCAGCTCAAAATGATCATTGAATTGCATCAGGCTATATGTGGTAAATACTGTATTGCTTGTCTGATAAAACTCCAGTCTGATGGGTATAGTAAGGCATTTCTGCATTCAGTTGGGTCTTGGCAGCTGCTACTTATCTGTCCTGAGAATAAACTCTGCCTCAGGAGAGTACCTTGTAGGATTATTTCAGGGCACTGCAAAGGATGTGCTACTTTGACACAAAATATATATGCTTGCTGTAGTCTTAAGGCTCCTTGGCACACTGCTCTGACACCCTCCCTCAGGAGATAACTCACAGTGAGTGCTCATCTGCACTTTTTAACCTGCCCTCTGTTGAATGCTTAGAGGCTCAGGACTAAAATCCAGCTTTAGCAGGAGCTGGTATCTGCCCAGAGAAGATGCAAATAAAGAACTCGGTAACTTTTTAATGAACTGAGTTCAATATACCCCCATCTGTATATCCTCTTAAAATGCTAAAATGATAGAACTTCGGTATTTGACTCTGTTTTGGAGTACAAAATAGACATTATTTCTCTATTATACAGTAAAGTTTCTTTCTGTCACACTGGTCAGGAATCAAGCAATCCTCTTAAGAGTAGTGCAGAAATGAATGAATAAATGCAATATATAGCTGACACTGAACCTTTTAAAAAAAAGTCTCTATTAATTCAGACCTGTCAATACTTAAGTTTACCTAGGAGACCAGCAGTTTCTAAATTCTGTTTTTCTTTTCTCCTCTAAAATATGTCATTTATTTCAGCAACACATTTTTTCAAACATTTTGCAAGACTTTCCTTGTCTTGAGGAAAACATAGTACTCCCACTGGTTTAGGGATTACTGTTAACTTGTGCATTGTAATGGTGTGAATTACACTTTAAAAACACAAATAAGGCATGTAGCAGATAGAACAGCATAAAGGAATTTTCTTCCTTCAAATTTAGATCCAACTGGTAATCAATTTCTTAAATTTCTGCATTATTTGTCCTCACAATTTCTCTGTGTTGGATGATTTTAAAATTATTACAGTGGGTTTTGATAACTATGTATTATGGCTACTGTTTGCTGGTTTACAAAAGACTACTTGCATGGTGTTTAGATGTATTTCTTTTATAAACAGGAATTATACATTGATTATTGTTTCATTTTAACAACAGTAGTCAGAATTAAGTCATGCATGTAGAGGTTCTACAGAGAAAGCTGTAGACTAGAGCAATCCAAAAAGATAAGAAAAATTAAATGCTTTAACCCTAGAACAAATTTTCCTCTATAAAATACAGTTATTTATTATTTCCCTACTGTTTAACATTTTTCCAAATATTATCAGCGAATATGCTGTGTTTCTATGTTTTTTCCTTGAAAACCAAATCTCCTTTTTTGAACTGACATGTTTATAACCTGCTAAACTGGTATGTACACAGACACATGGAAATTATTTGCTTCGTGAATGAAAATTTTACAAAATATGAATCTTTGAGAGCTAGTATTTGTGGTGCTTGTGTAGCATTCTTATAAGGCAAATTCAGTAAGGGTGATGTCCTCAGCACCTTTAAATATTTCCTGCTAGTACAAAAACCGAGTTTCTTACCTATAAAAGAAGGAAAACAGAATCACATCATTTCAATGTGTAGCTTGGAAGTGAATGTAGCACTTTATAAATACAAGTTATTTCCTGGAAGTTAAATATATGACATGCTGGACTAAAGCAAGTGAAGAAGTGGTATCACACTATCATAGTGCGACAGATACCTATAAAGGATGTGATTCTACAGCCCTGCCAGCAGAATTATGAAGATTAGGAAGTGTTTTCAGGAATTTTTGCCCTAAGACTTCATAGAAGTCTAGAGACACAGAAATTTCAGTGCTAAAAAGTAAATATGAAAAATATCTATTTTATCTGTGCTGTTCACACCCATGGAAAGATACACTCACCGTGACAGTAGAATTATAAAAATACAACTCTTTCTTTAGAATTTTTTTGTTAGAAATATCTCTGTGCAGAAGAACAGATAAAGTTAGCACCAGTATGTTTCCTTACAGTGACTCTTTTGCAAGAGGGCTCTATCCATTATTATAAGTATGAATGCTTGTACGGATATATTTCTTCTTGGACACAGTTGGCAATGCAGTGCCTGAATCAAATGAAAATAGAAATAAATATTGATATATCATTTGAAAATTAATGAATCTTACATGATACAGTATAAGTATTTATACTTACAGTATAAATCTCTGGACCTGAAAAATTGAGATATTAATGAAAATACCTTCAGTATGAAACATTATCCAATTTCATCAACTTCCACAAATATATTATTTAGTCCTTTATTTTTCAGCAACTTCCTATAAGACTTGGAAAATTGTTCGACTCTTCTAAAACGACATCTTTTCAAAAGAAATACAGAATGCTAATTTTTGTCTAACCTTACTCAGATAAAGCTCTCATTTTCTTAATTGAGAACTTGCCATTAACTAAACATCTAAACCAATGTGCTGCTTTATTAACTGGTTAGGCTACTAAATCCAAACAGGAGCACCTAATACCAATATCTTGATTGATTTCAAGCTGTGCCTGTCCAGAAATCCTACTGATAAAATAGAAAACAGAAGTCTGAATCTTCAGCTATCTGTCGTAAGATTATTTACAGTCCTATTTTCAAACACTTCCATTGTTTTGAACAATTTCTGTGTGAAATTTTCCGTATATGTTTTTATTAGCTAACGATTTTTCTTTGGTCCTTAGCTTTGAGCTTTGCAAGCTCAACACGTACCCTTTACATTGGCAAGTTATTTTTCCAGTGGTAGCATAATGAAGAGTCCCATTCTTAATTCCAGGAAAGCAACACAAATTTGTGCAAATAAATTATATAGCCGTACACAACTGGTGGAGTCATGGGAGACAAACTTATTAAAGTACATATTTAAAGCAGTTCTGTGTTCATATAGCACACTCGGTGCTTTTATTTTGAACCAAACTCGGGATGCAGTATATCTACTTTGTTCTGCCTTTAATTTCCAGACTATGTGGTCGTGGCAAATGAGAGGTATGCAAGCATTTAGAAATATAGGTATTTGCCAGAAAGACTTGGAGCAGTGGCTTCAGTTTCCTCTTTCTTGCAAAAGGAAAGGTAATGGACTATATTCACTCTGTCCCTGAACAGATCTGGCAATGAGGTCTTGGAACTAGTAAACAGAGTGAGAACCCTCTGGCCAAGATGCTTTTGCAGAGCTGTGAGGCTGGGCACATGCTGACCAAGGCGGTTTGCTTCCACCAGCAGCTACTTGGCCTTCCCACTCCTTCATCTTAATCACCCTGCCCATAGAGCTCCTCTCAATGCAAATCCCGGTGCTATAGAGGAGTGTGACATGGGCAGATGAGGTCTTTCTTCCTTGCCAAAAGAAAGAAGTCTGTTTGTGGAGGGTCCCCTCCACGCTTGGATGAATGGATAAGCATCGTCCCTGCACACATACTGCCCTAGCTGACAGAACATCATCATTTCCTTGGTCTAAGAAAGTGGGGACCTGAAACCACAGCAGTTCCTTGGTCTGTCTGAATTAAGGCTTATTAATGCATCACATGGGACTCTTGTGTTGAAGGATTTTAGTCTAAAATATAAGCGAATCAAGCACAAGCACAATACTGTGGGTGTTACATGGTGCCTTAATTTTTGTACTCCCGAAGGTCCTGTACACTTTGACAATAGCCCCTGTGGACAAAAACTCTAACCAGGTTTCTGAATAGAAAATCCACTTCTTGCAAGTTCGATTAAGCTAGTTAATTTTCAGTCAAACACACTAATTTCGAGACAGGTTCTTCTGATGTTTTCCCTCTGTTTGCAATTTGCATCTTTAAATAGCTTGGTGTTTCAAAGCAGCAGCAGCAGTAAGGTCACAAGGTTTTATGTTAAATAGCAACATCCTCAGCTTTTTAAAGAAGAAACAGAGAGCAGCTGATCTGATGGTGCATAATTTTCTTTCTTTCCTTTTTTCTCTTTGGGGTGAGAAAAAGGAAGGATTGGAGCTTCTTATGGATCACAGACATTTTACTCTGGAAGAAAGAGCAGATCTATAGGTCTTTGTGCTCTCGAAAGCAACACAGAATCACAGGTGTCCTTGATTATCAAGAAATCCTCTTCTTTTCTAATGGTTTCCCTTTCTCTCCCTGAGAACAGCAGGTCATCTTTTGGGCATGAATATCTCATTTTAAGGGGCATGAAATTCAATCTTAAAAGGAAAATTTTAAATAAGATATACTCTGCATTTGAAGATTAAAAAAAAAAAAAATGCTTGTCAACATTCAGTATGCCAAAAACACAGGCTGTGCTGACCCATGTAGAGCAGTTATAGTAAACAGATGTTTCTCAATCAATTCTGCCTGTGCTATGTTTCCATTTCTGAGGAGCAGTGGTCACAGCACAGCAAATAAAGTGTGACACAATGACACCTTGCTTCAGCCTTTTTTCCCAGTAAAATTTCTTCACTCCCCACCCCCTTTTTTTATAGTCACACAAAGTGAATTTGTGGGCTATAGCTACCCTGAAGCAGCTTTTTGTGCCTTGGGAGACTGGCTGGTCACTGAGATTGAAAAATCCTGGATCTCATAGCTCCAAGCAGTTTTGACTGTTGCTGAAGACATGTATCAGTAAATACTCTAAACTGAACTTAGCACAGCATCAAAGGCTCCCAAGCCGAGCTGCCCTGACAAAGCTATTCTCAGCCCATCAGGGCTCTGGGACATGCAGCCTCACGCTGGAAATGCTGCTGGCTGAACTACTCTATGGCTCTGCATCCACCAGATTTAAAACCAATGCGTTTTTATCTCACAATTGTAGATATATAAAAGTTTGAGAGGGCTGCAGCAAGAAATGCTGAATATCATTAAAATCATCGCTGAAAGTAATGGCTTTTGTATAATTACATGTTTGTACATGTAGATATGAATGTATAGATGAGTGAACATGGGATGTGTATCTCGACAGGTAAAACTAAGAGTAAATGCAGTGCTGCCTATACCTCACATATACTTTGACTGATATATCTAAAAGCATTGTGTAATCCTAAGGTTGTCAGTTTTAAAATGCTGATACATAAAAAAATGTCAAGGCATTCCTGGCGACAGGAAAAACATGCTTTGCCACATGCACAGAGGAAGATACAGATGTTCTGACCTATGTGGAAAAAGATAAACAGAACAAAAATGTCCATTTTGAAGCAAATATAAAGGCAATTTTGTCACTGAGGCCTCTTTGGGGAAAAAAGGTAGTATGTGATGCATTGCACTTTTGCTTCACTTAAGAGTCAGCAGCTACAATTAAAACAAGATAGTTGGAAAATTTAATTCAGTTTAATTCATTATATATTTTTCCCTTTCCAGAGAACCATGTGATGTGGTAGAAGATAAGAAATCATGTCTTGTCATTCAATATTTATTAAGCAAACCAAAATAGCCTGTTTTGTAGAAAACAAATTTCATTTTGCCTGTCATACTACAACCTAGTGCCAGTCTGATCTGTTGTATAGTCTCACTGAACCCAGCGACTTTGAAGTATATTGTGTATACAAATGTCTTGCTGTAAGCAGTCCTGTGTATCAGCATGTGTGGAGACCAGCATGAACTTGCCATTCAGAGAAACGCAGGGATGTGAAGAAGGGGAGAGAATTCCCTTACCTTTTCTTCCTTATTTAGGTGCTGCAGAAGAATATGAAAGTAGTTCAACAAGGCAAATTATACAAGAACAGTTCTTTTGAGTATGTTCTGATGTGTGCAAACATGACATATTTAATTAGTATTACATTCTATCTCTTATAAGAAATACAAGATTCGAAGTAGGATAATTATCTTTTAACAACATACAGCTGCTAAACTTCTCAGGAATATGGTACCCAACATTGGTTCTTAGAGCACGTCACAAATAACCACTTTCACAGCAGAACATTTATAAATGTCACGTCATGGAAGACAAAAGCTACTGTAGAAAAAGGGAAACATTTTCGTTCTTATAGATAAAGCAAGGCCTCAGAACCTCACACCTGTGCAGCAAGCAAATGTGATTAAAGGCAGAACAAACAAGCAAAAACCTTGCATTAAATAGATCATGAATTTGCTTGTGGGTCTGTAACAGATGTGTTACTAAGGATGCTTTGTTTATCCAGTTGCAAGACTGTCGAAGAGAATCATTCCAGTGATGCTGCTTATCACGCTTTTAATTCTGCTCAGGCAAAACTGTTAGCTTTGAAAAAGCAAATTTTTTTTGGCCCTACTCTATCTGGCTGCACAGAATTTTCAAAGCACCACAATGTTGTAAAAAATGCCCTTTTAATCAGATTACCCTTGGCGAACGTCCCAAACTCAGGCTGAAGTGCAGTGCTTGTGGTTTCTCAACAGCTTACACTAAGCCTGCACCATGGAAATAATCTACTTTTAAAACCCAGGAAACAAATCGACTGCACTAAGGACATAAGTCGCTGTCATTAGGGAGTGATTAAGCTAAACATTTTTATACACTCTGGTAGCCCAGTTTCATATTGTGTACCTCTGTGCCGAGAGAAAGAACGGCACCCCAAATAACTGCTTGTTTGATTCAGACACCCCAAAAAGATCTGGTCTTATACAAATTAAACTTAATTTTTGTCTAATAAACACAAGAGGAAAAAGGAGGGGCAGAAAGACAGAGAGATTCGCTTTTAATGAATTAGAAAATAAAGTAAAATCAGCTTTACAAGCAATAATTCAACTGAGGATCATGAGTTTGATTAAAGACTGTACACGATATTTTTTGACACACATTAGCCTCTCCTAAAAATCCTGTCACCTTATATTAAATTACTGCTACTTGTTTTATACAAACATATTTCCTTTAATACATAATTTATATTTGAAATTCTGTGTGTTTTTGAAGAGGCAGCTACCATTTTTACAATTTACCATTATAATGCCAGGTCTTCATCTTTCTGTGATGTTGCATTTTTCATAGTGGGAAAATACGACATTGAGACAGTTGAACAGAAATTACTGTACCTCCCCCAGTTTTCGTCTAACAAAACTGCAAAAAAAGGATACGGATCTGACTCTAATGAAATTATCTAGCGTCTGAGACAATCTTGCTATTTCGGTTCTTGCGGATCCTAAAGAAGAAAGGATCTAGATGTCAGATCCTGGTGCATGAAGAGCAGAAGGTGTGTTTGTGGGAGGGAGGGAGGGTTGTTTTTGTTTTGCGCATAGGTCTGGGCTCAGGTCTGACACAGATGACATGTTCAACTGGTCTAAGGTACAAATCAGGTCTGTTCTTGATCCCTACTTTGGACATTCTGCTGATAGTTCATTTCTAATTTATGAAGCATGTCATTAATCCTCAATCTGTCAGCCTTTTTTTGACAATAATTCAGTCTGACAGTTGAAGGATTAATATTTATTAAACACCCCGTACTTTAGAAGTCAAAGAAATGCTCAATTCATTTCCACGGCAAAATCTTCCAACTCGTAACATGCACTACCCCCAATCCCTTCGTGCTCCCTAAAAGCCGAATAAACCCAACGGACAACACAATAGGAATAGCAGATGACAAAGAGAAGTGTAAGAGAAACAAAACAAAAAGAAAAAAAATGTAATTACAAGTAATCCTTCAAAAGACTTGGTAGTGGATTCATTTAAGGTATTCCTCTGCCCAAGCATATGTTTTCTCACTCTTCCTTCCCCTTCCAGCCCTCCCCGTCCCTTCCCCACTCATAAATTATTCATAACCTGATAAATATGCAATTTCGAAAAAGTGCAGACATGGCAGCACTGCATTAAAAAAAAAAAAAAAAAAAAAGGCTTGTGCTTTTCACACAGAAGACCTGAGCTGCACTTAACGGATGACAGATTTTCCAGTATTCAAAAGCTGTATTATATATATGATAGGAGTGAGACAGTCTTTCTGGTCTGATTCCTTGCTAGACATGTTGTGAATTGTCTGTGGAAAGCTGTAACATAAAACAAATGGTGTTGTTGGTTTGGTTTGGTTTGGTTTGGTTTCTTCTTTTTCTTTTCTTTCCTTTTTGAACGACAATATATGGTGAAAAGCAATGATGTGCCCACCATTTAAAGTTTGGCTCAGCGCATGTTTTCAGGTCTTTATAAAATTGGGGAGTGAGTACTGCAGGGGAAGGAGCACAGCCACGCGTTTTCTCATGTAGCCAGTGCAGAATTTGCAGGTAGAGCACGTGCTGTACGTAATTCTCCAGTGATCCCACTGGGAAGGTCTCCCTCCTCCCAGAGTCCCCCTAAGCAGTGGCCACTTATGGGCCATCGTGTGAATGCTCTTCAGGGGCCAATTTCACAGGCTCAGCAGCAAAGTGCTGTGCCTGCTACTTGCATGCAGGTAAAGCCCACCAGAAGTAAGATGCAGGATGAGCAGCGGAGTACCTCCATTTTGTGGGCTAATTGCTTGATTACCACACTGAAACAAAATGGAGGAAAGACTTTCTTTCTTTTCTTTTTTTTTTTTTTTTTCCCTTTTTTCCTTTTTTCTTTTTTTTTTTTTATTTTTTTGGTGAAAGGAGCCCTGGGCTGATGTGACAGAAGAGACAAAGTATCGGGAGAAAAATGGTGCTTAAGGGGCATCAGTCATAAAATCACTAATATGAAATGGAATATGAGAAATATAGATAATGTGTACATATTCTTACATCTAATAAATGCACAGGACTCACGTACAGTTGATCTTTGGGTTTAGCAACAGTTAGAACATAAAAATGATTTCAACCCATGAAGTGTAACCTTTTGGATGAACATTTAAATTGGAAACACCATGGGTAAGAAATAGACCTCAGCATTAAATTGGACTGGCTAGTTGGAAGCCTGTATTTACTGTAAAATAATTTCAAATTTAATTAAATAGCACTGCTGATGCCAGTCACATCAGCACTGTAAAGATGATTAATTGCATGCCTAAATGAAATATAAACTGCCTTAAAAGTAACATCAATGCAGAGTCCTGTAAGCAGACACCGTATGATAGATTTAAACACATGAGCCTACCTGCACCCCTTAGAAACATGCCATGGTTAAAAAAACAGGCCCTATGTCTAAATGTAGCAATTGTACCAAAACCAGAGCCTTTTATGGTTTTCTGTTTTTCAGGCAAGCCTGATCTATATTTTTTTCCCTCTCTTGAAGTGATTTCTTTATTTTGCAGGAGAGCTTTCACATGATTTGCATTGTCATCTCATGGGCTGGCTATCGATAGGCAAACAGGGGCTGAGCCACTGTAATACGGGGCCACGCTGTCACAACAAGGCAGCTGGACGGTTATATATTCCACTTTGTTTCCATTGTATTTCAATCCTCAGAAGAGCAGGACAAAGGGCCTGACAGAGTTAACCATGGATTGTCACCTTGATTTGTCCAGTCTAGCAGATATGCAGAATTGGATGATATTCTACTTATAAACAAAACACAGAAACAAATAAACCGGCAAACAGCATTTTCCAGACTGAACTATCTGTAAGGAAAAAAAAAAAAAAAGAGAAAATGAAAAAATATTCACGTATCTTTGTAAATACTGCGTCCTTACTGGGGGAAATAAAAGCAGGAAGAATCATCAGATTAGCACACGGAAAAATCCTTCCCGTGTAAGACCGTCTGTAGAAAACAGCAGAAGAAAGCTCTCTGACTAAGGGCTGGTTCTCTTCGACTAATCTACATCATGTTGGTTTATTTTTCAGAAATGCTATGACAGTGCTTCAAAATGGAAGTTTTTATCATAAATGTAAACACTTTGGGGCAGGGACCATTCCCTGCGTATGATAAACTTGTTTGTGGGACTATACCCTTAAGAGTGTATAGGGAGGTGCAGTTATACACATGTGGAATACAGTAAACAAAGCATTTACAGAAGAGGTACCAAATTAAAATATAATTTTGTAAAAAAGTAAAACCAGTGAGTACAGTTAAATTTCTACCTTAATATAGCTCTGAATTAAATACAAAGAGTGTCGTATTAAACAATTACTACTTAGAGAGATGAAAAGCAGGCAGTTGCTGAGGAAATTTAGTTGTGAAGCAAGAATTATAATTAAAATCCATGACTACTTTTTTTTTAATTTGAACAATTTCAAATTTTAACAAAATCATGTACAAAAGAAATAAAAAAATCCAACTTAAAAAAATTAAAGGAATCGGTTGTCTTTTGCCCACTTTCTGAGTATATAAAAATTCTGGCTTATGTTTCTGATCAGTAAGGCAAATTGAACTGGAAAAAAAAGGGAGATGACTCAACAGAGCAAAGGTCAGTTCTGAAACACCTTAATTTTTTATAGAAGATGAAAACAACCAGCAAGAAACTTCATTGTGGTTTCTGACAACCACGTGTTTATTAACTGTATGAAAGACATAATCAAACTCTCATTTTGCTTATACAACATGCCTCACCAGAATGGACAAAATAGTTGCCTCTGAAAGAAAACCGTTCAGAAACACGTCATTTATACGTCTTTTTTATTTATGAGATAAGCCTTATAAGAAGATGTGGTATTACATATCACAATAATGTATTCACTTCTGAGCATGCAGTATTTTAAACAGACATGAAAAACTAAATGCTTTTATTATTTTAGCATTGCTATTATTTTTTAATAGTAGATTGGATGATTTTGGAATTTGTGTATACATTTCGTTATTTCACTTGATGTGCACTAATTCTTTTAACAATGCAAAAACAGATGCTAAGATATAACATGCCATTGTACAATTTTAAGTATCTACTTGAAGCTATATTATGTATCAGAAAAGGAAAAAAATATATAAATCTTACCCACATACTGGAATGCTAATGTGCATCCTTCAAAGGGCTACACATTCATAGTAAAGGTTTCGGCCCAAATAAAGCCTCTTGCATTATTGCATACATGAAAAAATATGGAAAAAATTAAAAACTCTTTTTCTCTCACCAAAATTGTTTAGGAAAACCTAGGTACACCAAAAAACCCATTTATTGTCCAAGGAGAAAATTGCAGAGATTCATCTTTCCTTGGAATTCTATGCAGCCAACCGTAATAGCTCTTTGACAGTTCACCTGACTGCAACAGAAATGGGAATGTGATGGTTACAGTGGATGACAGAAAGGGGCCATTTGAAGTGCTATTATGCAGTTTACATGAGAAGATTTCCACAGATTTTGGTTTTATTTAGTTATGTTATGTGCATTTTTTTGCCTTTTTTTTTTCTTCTTCTTCTTCTTTTTTTTTTTTTCCCTTTACCTAGCAGTGTATGCCTTACAATAATAAAGAACACATTCTTTTCTGGAGCTGCCATATAGAAAAGAAGACCTTACAATTTCATTAGTATTTCCAAACTGGCTTGGAAGCGTCACTGTGCTTCACCACTAAAAATGGAAGTGTTCTGTTCTCTCTTGCCCTGACCATATTTTAAAAGACTGTTATGTATATTTTATTCCACCCGGTTTACCCAGCAATTTTAGACAGACTAATATAAACCAGGTATTGTATGTTCATAGTTAAGCAGAAGCATTACTGCAAGAATTACTTTTTTAATATGCACATTTGTGGGATGATTGGACACCTTTTGGATGTTAAGAATTGAAAAGGATATCCTGTAAACCTTACACCCCGAAAAAATAATCTTTGAGCACCTTGCTGGAAGGACCCAAATCTGCACGCTCTCGTTAGGATAAATGGTCTGACCGAAGCTAATAAGTCTACTCGGAAGAGTAAAGCTTACTCACATGAGTCAGCACTTACAGCACCGAGCCGTGACATATTTTGGAAAGAATCAAGGTGTTTTTGCTTTATGGGATTGCTGTGCTGTACAGGTCTCTCCATTCAGGAACAGATGAGCCTAAACCAACGAACAAATACATACGGTCCTTTTTGTATCCAGATAACGTACAGAAAAACATGATGGCGACATGCTGGTTGTTTTACACTGAAATGTTTAAAAGTAAAAACACATTCGCTGTGAAGGAAGATAAAAGGATAAAAGGGATAATGACTGAGCTACACTGTCCTAACTTACTCTGCATTTGCATGTGATTTATAATTTTATAAAGGAGAGAATACAAGGAACTGTACCTTTGATATATTGTTAAGCAGACCTTCTATGTTTCTATTTTCTGCATAGGGTCAAGACTGTTGACATAGGATTAATCAGCTGCTCCACCTAAACCATGAATCAAGACAAATTGTTGTCAGTTTCATACAGTACAATTGCTTGAAAATAGAATTAAACATAGAAAGTACAGAAATATGTGAAACCAAGCAGAAGTTACAGGCAGTAATTGCAACATTGGTATAATGACAGATCCTTTCTGCTTTTGCATTTTGAAGAATTCCAGCAGTAATTACAAAAAACAATGCTTAATTTTTCTGCCACTTTCTGAAAATGCAATGATTCTTTGAAGCATATTGCTCTCTCAGAGCATGATACTTTATTGAAATGTAAAAATTTTGCATCTCTTTGCATAAGCACATTTCTTCCTATGTGTATTTTGTCCAATTTACAAGCAAAAAAAGATTCAGTTATCTTCTGCATATCTTCTAGAGTACATACACCTACACATAAATGTAGCCTGCCACCTGCATTGTTGTTAGCTTATTTGTCAGCCTGTAGCATGATAGGATTTGAGAATATTGGGTGCAAAGTGTCTTCAGGAAGAGGGAGAGAAATCATTCACCATTAGAGATAAGTATGACACGCTCCCTTTTACACTAGGATACACTTGTATTAAACAGAATGGCGGGGTGCCTGAGTGAGATAGCATCTATTACCAATGATGACATGAAAATGGACACTTATTAATCATTGTTTTCAAAATAATTATCCATAGCTTTATAAATGCTATAACAAAAGCCGGATTTATTCCCTAGGCATTCCCTAATATTCAAAATAGTGCTTTCTTATTACAGTTAGAACTTCAACTATTTGGTAAAGCAGGTGTTAAGAGTGTGCAGCAAAAATGCAAGTTAATAATGATTAGGATGTTAATATTAAACAGGCATTGTATAGTTATTTTAAAAATAAACAATTTATAGGTATTCAAAATAGGTCATATTTACTCAAAAACACACTTAATCTGATCTCTGTGATATTTCATAAATAGTTTTTTGAAAGCTCAAATATCACATAAAATTATTTGAATTTTTACCTACAAAAAGTGATTTCTGTGGGTCACAAACAATATTTTCCATTATATAGGATATTTCACTAAGAGGGATGTAGAGCAAAGATTATAGAAGGAAAAGATTGGGAGGACTTTTGCTAGTGAAAGTACTTTTGCTGATAAACAGCTTTTATGTGTTTTGTGTTTTATTTATTTTCAGCACAATTCATTGTAGAGGTTAAGCCTCTCTCAGATTTGCAATCAAACAATTGTATTAACATGAAAAACTTCCATAAACAGCTCAGACAATGTAATGTCCTATATTCAAGTACTTCACATGCACAAAGCATGTCAAAACCATATTTTGCCTCTAATACGAATTATGTGTATATTTTTTATTAGATATTTGCATACATAGTGTTATATCAACACTATAGAAATACATTATTTAAAGGACTCATTCTGGAAAAATCCATTATCTTTAATAGGTGTGGACATACTGCCTTATTTTATGAGCATTTTTTATTTAAATTTAAAGTTGAGTTTTGAAGAAGTAGTTCTAGTGATGGGATAACAATTTAGCATTTAAAAGGAAATGATGACTTGGCATCCTGAAAAATCTATTCATGTTCAGAAAGTACACATGCATGGGTGCATGAGAACGGCTACAGTGTTTTAAAGCTTTTTTTGAAAGTAACCATATGAACTCAAATTCCGATAATTTTACTTCTTATGCAGCACCTTCTATCACGTGGTGGCTAAATTTTATTTTATAAAGTTACCCTAAGTTCTAATTGGCTACAATAATAATCTGATATTTTAATTAAAAGAATGCAGGATGTAATGCCAGGCTGACAACCTGTAATCGTATAGCAGTCTTAACATGTTGCTGTTTTATTCCAAGCTGTGTCCCAAACCCAAGTAATTCTAGATGGAAAAAAGTCCGTTTAAAAAAGTCAATAAAGAAATACAGGAATATTGTCCGGACTTGGAATAATAATTGCATATATATGTCTAGGAAATGCATGCATTTCTGATTCAAATAAGATTTTGGAGGTAATTGTCATTTTACTAATAATGAAAAAAATTAATATGGCAACAATTGTTTCCTCAGTGTGAGTATAAATGATGTTTACCGCAAGCTCCAGTAAATGTTTTGACAATGATTTATAAGTATGTCTAATAAAAATGTTATATTTTTTCCATTCTAGCAGACAGCTAAATATTTTATAAATATAATTCAAAGTAATGTATTGGTTTATTTTGAATATCTTTTTTTTTCCTGATTTTTTTCTCTTAATAAAAATGCTTCCTCTCCTAAGAATACTTTAAATTAAAGCAGGTAGTTTATTTTTGTTGTTGTTGCTGAAGTAGGTTATTCTTCTTTCTCCCCTAATACTAATTTGGTAACTTGAGCAGCTCTTGAACATTTGCAGTATATGTTATTAAGGACTAAACCCTAAATGTATTTGTATAGGTAAAGAACCTGGTATTGCACAGGTCAAGTGGTTTCAGCATGAACAATAAAGCAATATATTTAAAGAGGTGTTAGTGTCTCCTTTCTGAATCCCTTTTTTATTTCAAAGTGCAAATATGGTTATAAATCACATTACCCAACACGTACAAATGATCTGAATTACAAAACAGACTGGAATATCTGCATCTTCTGTTTAACCTGCGGAGATGACTCATATAATTGAATGGGAATACGGATACTATACTTATGTATAAACTTTGACTAACTTGTTTTAAAGATAAGTGCTTCATGGAGGAATGAAGAATGTGTCTGAGATACCAGCAGGATTAGCTTTCTGTATGGCAACTAATCCACTAACGTCTCTCCCAAATGTCTCACCTCATTTATACAGAACAGACTATTCAAAAGGATATACCACCTCTGCACTTCTCTATCAAATTGCCCTTTTTTGTTTAAGAGAGAGAAAGTGCTTCTCTGTTTAAGTATAATAAGAAGTATAATTAGGAAAAAGTACCTGTTTTAGAAAGGCTATGATCAGCACATCTTATTTAAGCACCCATTTTCCTTTGTGCATAATTTGCGCCCACCTCTGTCCAGTGAAACATCTCTTTAAAAACATGTCTACAAACATTAACCCCCCAAGTCAGTGGACATAGCCAGAAGGTTACGCTGTTCCAAAACCTCCAGTGTCAGGAGTGTGCACCATTTGGACGCTCTCTGGAGAAATGCAAATCTCTCATGGGAAAAACAAGGACCCTTTTTCTGCAGGCAGCTACTGTACGTGTTGGAAGATGAGATCTGGAGGGCAATCTGTGGTGGTGATCACTTTTTGAAATGTATGTTCTCTGCATGAATGACTAAAAACAAAAGCATGTCCCCACTTCACCCATGGTATTTTTTTAAAATGTATTCGAATAGTGATTTTTGATACATGATATATGACACTTCTTACATGAAAATCAGATGGAAACTCAGACATTTTGACACCAGCTGCTGCACAGAAGACAGCTATTCATTTTTGGAAACATACTTTCCCACTGAAATACCAGTCCAGTTGTAGGGAAGATTGTGAGCATTTGGCTATTTGGCAAAATAAATGCACTATAAGATTTAAGTATCCATCAAATATAAAAGAGTTTTGTAGCAACTACTCAGCCTGACTCTGGTACTAAAGGACCATCTCTGCCTACTTCTGGCTCTTGCTTCCACTGCCTCCTGGAGAGCAGCAAAAGTCCTGGAGGGTAATGGCCTGGAGATTGCTCAACACTGCTAACTTCCCATTTGTAAGTATGAAAGAAACACTGCCCTGTCACTCTGAAAAGATTTGATATCTTATTGTCCTGCCATGATCTGGCGTGGTACGCCACGCTGCAGCACGTGGGACCGAAATCCACCTGAAGCAGCCTTGTGGAGCCCTGTGAGAGACGCTCCTTGGCCGTGAACGCCCTGCTGGCTTTTGCGGTCAGAGAGAGCATCTGGTGGGTGCTCTGTGTCGCCTGGTGGGCATCAGCTTGGGGGTCTCCAGGGCAGGAGGAGGGCTGCTAGGGACCCTGCAATACTGAGCACACGGCTCAGGGGCTGCCTCCACCTCTTTCAGCCTGATACCTCCTCTTGCCATTACGGGACGATCCTGCTGTGCCCAAACTGGAAAAAGCCAGCTCTCACAACCTGACTGCCTGGTAATGAGTTTTTTAATAGAGCAGCAAAAAGGAAAAGTCTTTTCTTTGTGAAATGGTAGGGAAAAAAAAAAAGAGGAGTGGGATCGAGTTTCGCATGAAGAAGATATACTAGGAAATCTGCTTTGCATCCAAAATGCTCCCATATCAGGCCCAAACAAGGTGATATTACAAGTGTATGCCACAAAAGCAATCAAACAGCAGGGAAGGAAACACACTCGAGGCTGTTTCCATAACAAATCTTGCATGAACTTCATAGCCTTTTCATAAGGGAGAAAATTAGGAGGCCAGGTAGTGTCCTGGGTGTGACTTTGCTGAGGCATAAACACTTACACTCTGTATGTAGACGTGCCTTTTGGTGCGAGTGTGTGTGTGTGTGTGTGTGTGTGTGTGTGCGTGTGAGGGAGAGTCAGGTCAGGTTCTTGTTTATGACTTGTGAGAGACAGAAACAAGTGTATTTACTTGCAAGTCTGTAAAGGACATCAGTGGAAACAGGATTAAGCCTGCAATATTATTTCTTGGCCACGATCTGCTCTAGAGAAGGTCACCTAGGTGAAAAGTATGTGAAATTGTTATGACAGCTTTTTTAGTGTTAATTTGATAAAAGAGATATGGTGCAAATAAAATGGAGCACACTGTAAAAAGCTCCCAAGCTGACTAAAAGTCCTTTAGTACCAACCTGAGATGATCTCAAACACTGAAGACCAAATAATTTTAAAACATTCTTAGAAGGGAACATGTTTTTTATTTTGACAAGAATTTTGTGAGCTTTAGAAGGAAGTCCCTGTGTATTCCAGCTGCCTGATACTGCTCTGCTATCTAAATCTTGAAATGTCATACCTATTCAGTGTCTGGTAGGATTTAGCCATGTTCTGCAACAAAAGAACAGATCAGTTCTGATGTCTGAAAAATTATTTTCTGCTCATAAACTTTAATACTGACTTCGGTTACTGAGAGAGAGAACAAAAGGATATATTGGGGACAGTAGAGGCTGTGAAGCGCTTCTAAAATTGCCTTGAAATGTACCACCACTCCCTCCATGCCCCACTTTTTGGATGCTGAACTTGGTATAATTTTGTAAGGGAACTTAATTTCAGAGGTAAGTGCTCTGCCCGCTTGCTGGGAGTCACATCCAACTGCAATCCCAAACCCAAAATGAAGGCATTCTAAGTTCCTAAATATTTCTGAAAATCTCAGAAATCTATGTTCTTGCTTTCAGCAAATAATTCTGCAGTGTCAGGTGTTCTGAACTGTATATAAACACTCACTTCTGTGTTTTAGTACACTGAAACCATCCATACATACAATAAATACAAGCTTACCCATAGGTTTAATTGTATTGCTGTAGCTCTGTAGCTTTTCTTTTCAAATCACAGAACACTGGAATTCTTTGCTATGAAAGCTTCACACAATATTCTTTAAAGTATAGTATATCAATGCTTTAAAAAAGAACATTTAAAAAATGAAAGATTTTGCCTATTTTGTTCAAATGAATATGCCCTAAGTTATGCTTCTCAGTTGTCCCAATTTATTTTAATATAAAAAATCTAATCTCTGCTTGTAAAGCAGATTATGCATGTATTAAATTCTTTAAAATTAGAATATACTTAATGCCACATTAGTTCCAGGCATGCAAAGCAGGAGAAAGAATTATACACCTAAACAACAAGAATGGCTTTTAAGCTTAAGTTTCTACTTTGCTCCAATTCTCATTTGGTAAAATAAAATTATGTACAATCTACCAGTTAATGAAACGCATTGATGAATTTAATTTTTTTCCAAATAAATCACAAAATAAAATATTTAAAATAGCCAATATTTTTAATTGAGGAAAAAGCAAGGCCAGTGCTTTCTTTCAGCCACCTATAAAATTTGTACATCCTGCCTCTTTTCCTTTCCTCATCCTCTCTTGCCCCCAGTTGGTAAGGTAAATTCCATTTTGCACTTCTAAGCATACATTCCAGTTATGGTCTCAGAATAATGCTGCTGACTTCCCTCTATGCAGGAAGAGGTCAGAGCTCATTTGGACTAGGGCCTAAAACATATGAGAACTGTAGGCCCTTTGGTCCTCCAGGTCCATGACTACAAGTCCATTTATGGCAGCTCGCCAACAGTCCTTGTGCTTTGAGATTGTCGTTCCTGCTTTTCTGCCATGCCATCAGAGGACTACTGCCTCCACAGCTGCAAGTGTGTCATCTCCCACAGGCATTGTTTTTCCTATTAAATCCTCCACAAATCTTGTTTTATTAGGACCTGGAGTATAGTAGGTTTGTTTCCCTCAGTTATTATTTTTGCTATCCAAAGACCACAACAATTTGTGATTACTAACTGCTGTGGGGATGGGTGCATAAACTCTTAAATCATAAATACAAAAAAAAAAGAAAGAAGGCAAATGCAATGGAACTGCCATTTATTCATCAGAAAGGGGATCTGTTGCTGTAACAGCTCTCACAGGCTGTGGAAGAGACAGTGGATGAGGCTCAAGTGACCAAATGAAAAGGAAAGGAAGAGGAAGCAGAGCATCATACAGAAGAAAAACTCAACTCAGGCATATAGCACAGGCACTCCACCTGTGCTGCCCATCCAATATGTGCAACTGTGGTTGGATGAAGTGCTGCACGTTGAGTAAATGTCAGTGGATGTAGCAATTTTAGCTCACGTAAATGTTTAAAGGAATTTACTGCTGAGTGCACTGAGGTTTACACTTTGCCTGGAGAAGCACAGAAAGGAGATGGCATCTGCTCTTCTATTTTACCATGAAGAGTTCTTGATGTATTAGAAGAGATTTGGCTTCAGAGAGGGCAGCCTTGCCCTCGAGGCAAAGCTCCTCCTGACCCCAGTGGAGACGTGATTTGATCCACTCGCTAAGGTCTGTTTTATGGGATAATGCTGGGAAAGTTCTTCCTATTACCCTTGCTGGAGTGGTGAGGTTGTGGCCTTTTCTTTATAACTGATGCAGTGCCAGCATTTTAAAGGAGAAACTAGAGGGTAGGATACAGTAAACAGACAACTCATCCTGAAGGGAAAACAGAAAGCTTTCTTGAGTGTTTGTTGTGTTATCCCTTATTTTAAATTCTGTTTATGTTGCTAAAATTTGCATATATTCTTTTTAATGAATACTACTCAGCTGAGAGACAGTGAAAGATACAGAATGTGCTGCTTGTTAATACCAGTTCATTAAATTAAGCCAGACCTGATTTGCAACAAAACCCTATGTTCTTGAATTTCATAGATGGCCTGTGAAATAATTTTCACCAGGCCCCTCAAACTAGTGGATTGCGTCTATCTGTTTAGCTGAAGTACTTGGGCAGCCTTCACTGTCAGGGCGTTTAGCTATCTCACGGTCTGCTAATAGATTTACTTGCACAATGTCTTATTCATCAGATTTCTCTGTCAGCTGCCTCAGTCTTCAGTGCCTTTGGCAGGATTCAGTGTGGTGCCTTTCAAGGTTGGCTTCTTCTGCTGCTTAGGCAGAAACTCGGTGTCCATGCCCAAACTACTGCCCTGCATCAGCTACAAGTGCCTGCTTCCCTACAGTCATTTATTAAACTCAAAGGTGAACACCACAGGAAAAATATAGAAGGTGAGTATTTTTTGTCTGCATATTGTCTTCTATGCCAAAGCCTACACTTACACATTCCCATAAGACTTGGTCCCCTGAGCCATGTACTTCACCAAGCACGGAGAGAGGAAACCAGGACTAAGCTGTCAGGACTGCTCAGAGGGACATCTCTAGTCACGTCAGAGTATCATTCATACTCCACCTGAACAAAGCGCTAAACCTTAACTTTGGCATGAATAAAAGGCAATGGCAAAAAGTGAGACATTTATTTTTAATAACTCGCTTCCTTTATAACCTTTCCCTGGATGAAACATATCTGTCTACCTTTAAATAAGTTGGCAGCCAAGGATCTTCCATATTTTAATGCAGGATGTTTGCGGGACCAAGACAGAAATAGAAACACAACATTCACTTGTGAGTGTTCAACCAAGTTTTGCTTTGGTGTTTTAAATTATGCTTTTGATTATTTCATCTGATTATGGATCAAACTATCTAGTACAAAAAAGTTTTCTATCTTTAACTTTATGTGCTGTGTAACCCAATTAACTAATCATGCTGTTCACTATGTAGAGTTAGAACTGGGTTTTCTGCCCTGCTACTCAAAGTCCTCTTTCATAGCCACCATCTCTCTTGATAGGCACCTTCTGCAGTAACAGCCAATCAGTGCAAGAAACTCATGCTTACCAGCAATAAAACTTCAACAGAAGCTGAGCTGTAAGTGTAGGGATTCTCCTGCATTTTGGACAAGACTGGCCAAAAATGTCACCTTGTTCAAAAATTGTCTTTTGAGTGTTCCCACAACATTCACCACAAGACACCCAGAGAAATTTCCCTCTCAGCAGACAGGAGATAAATGTGTACCATGATCCTCACAGGTCCCTTCTAACTCAGGAGATAAATGTGTACCATGATCCTCACAGGTCCCTTCTAACTCAGGATATTTTATGAATCCAAACTTTCTAAATAAAAGTTCCCTAAGATGTGGAAATTGATGCCTATCCTAAAATAATCTCTGTGATTTCAATCATAGCACTTCTAACAGTCATTTTATAATGAAAGACAAACAAAAACAATTTTCTCAAGTGGTAATTATAATAATTTTTTCTTTCATCACAACTTATGAAAACTTCATCTAGAAATTAACCGGTCACCTGAAATAAACATGCACAAACCCGTCTCCCTATTTCACTTCATAAAATTAGATTTCTGCGCTCTGCCCTATCCATCCTAAAGAAACTGAAGGTGAGACTCACCTTTCTTTTATTTATGTTTTCAATAAAGCCATTCAGACATATAAACATTAGAAACATTCTATTCAGCAAGCTGAGGACATCCAGTTTTGTATCTGTAGTGTCACTAGAGTCCAGTTCTACCTTTGGACTGTACCACCCACCCTGTGTGCCCATCTCTAAAGTGTAAAACAAAATAATGCTGCAGTGTAAGACGGAACAACAGGTTTGATCATTCTTTAGGAAAAATTGTTTTAAACAGAGCTAGATACCATACATCTTTGTAATTACTAGCACAAAAAAAGAATATTGCTGGATTCCATTAGTGCAAACTGCTTTGCAACTTGCATTCCATGTATCAAAAATAAAATTTTAAAAATCCCTCTGATATGAGAAATAGCTATTTCCTTTCATTCCTGCTACAAAATCATAACAAACTCAGTAAGATAGTACAGTATAGCAAGATGAGGATCTACAAATTAGTCCTTATATCAGCTAAATTAGTCCTTATATCAGCTATTTTTCTAATTCCTATGTATTTCTTTGTATGCGTTCATATTTAATATGCTTCCAGAGAAACACCTATACATAGCTGTAAAAGCTCTCCTAACACAAATTCTAGAATGGCACTGAGGAATCCAGCCTTTTGCTGAGTCAACAGCTGTGGTAATATCCCAGAACAACATTGCAATTTAATTCTAGGGTTTTTTAAAACCTTATTACTGCACAAATTTATGTAACATCAATGAATTATAAACATCAAGGGAAAAATAAGAGAGTAAAAAACATGCCATCTGTGGACCATAACAGAGGAAGCAGCAGTGGACTTCTACAAAAGCAAAATGGAAATGTCTCAATGTTCTTTAGTTCAGTTGTTCTTTTTAAGAAGAGAAAATCTTGGTAGGATATCTTTGCTTAGATCTGGGTCGGCAAGAACGGGCACATTAACCTGATGAATGTCCTGCTGAATTCAATGGTCTATTCAAATGCACACTGTCACCTCAGATGTGTTTGTAAACCAAAGCCACATGTAGCGGTAGGTACTGTAGGTAGCATTCTTAAAATTGTCTGGGTGATTTAAAGCCTCACAGCCTTTTGACAATGCCAAATCCTCAGGTAAAAAATAAAAAAGCTCAAAACATTCAGTGATCCCCTGAAGCCTTCAGCCCAAAAGCAGGAGCTTCTGTTCCCGTTTAGAGCTGAGGGAAAGTTAAACACCTTGGGAAAAACAGTGCAGTAAGAGCCCACTTGGGGTGGCAAGAACTAGAAGGCACTGATGGAAGGGAGCTTGTGCACCTACCTCTACTCAGATGGGTAATTCCTCTACTCTGTGCAGGGTCTGTAAAAAAAAAAAAAACAAAAACAGATTTTGAGCAGCAGTTTTATGGATGTGCACTGAACGATGGTCTTAGACACCTGAAAAAATACCCTTTTTGGAAATCAATACCTGTGCTAATTATACAAAAAAAACGCTGAATTTCTTTTGCTGTGATTCTTCCTCTGACTTCAGGAAAAAAAAAAACCTATCGTCTGATGCATTTTATTTAAATACCCTTTGCATGAGATGAATATAAAATGAATAAAATAACCCAACTCTGAACTCAGCCTTGTTGTCGTGCTGTGTGACACACACCTTTGCTACCTTCCCTCTCATAAGAAATGTAGCAGATTTCTATTTTTATTTCTGGTATTTTAACTCTGTTAATATAGTTGTTAAAGCAAATGCATGGAACTGGACCTTTCAACACATTGAGGAATAAGTCAGATGAAGTATTAAGATGTTGGGTTGTTCTATGTCTCTTAAACAAGAGAGGTTAACATTGAGTTCCTTGTAATTTAAATACAAACATGGGTACTGATGAACATCTCCCACGTAAGGACAAGAGTCTGTTCTTGATGGAAGAAATAGTGGAAAATATCTTTTGTCACTCGCACTGGAAAGCATTGACCTCATAGCTTGATGGGAAACATGATAAAAGACAATCCACAATCACCTGATCTTAGAAGCAGAATGTCTATACAAATGCACACACACACACACGCTCATTTTTAACTAGTCTGCTAAGGGACTGAACTCTAGGGAATCCCTGAGGACCACTGCATGATTACTTGATTTAGACCAGCTTGTAGCATTTATGAACTACTTGTCTTCTACCTTTCCTTGCTGAAGCAGACACATATAAAAGAGAACAATAATAATAACATCTAAAAACATATATATGCATTTTAAACACCAGGATAAATGTCACCTTCACCTCCTGGCCAATGTCATGTTTTCAATGGCATTTCCTGACATTTCACTAAGGACTAATTCTGGTCTTATACATTTATATAGTGTCAAAGATACAAATGTTTTTATCGTGCTGGACTTCTTGCAGCATACATTTCTATCCACAGTGGAACAAAGTGAATTGTTGTACTCAGCATGTACATTCACTTCCAGTGAGTGCTCCTTCATACCTTTTACCTAGTCACAAGCAGCCTGCTCACCCAGTTCCTGTTGCTGTAGTATTGGAGCACCCTCCTCAAGTTAAACAATGCCAGTCTTACCTGTCTCATCACCTTTCCTCTTCTGCTAGGTGCTGCAAGTGAGCCCCCATTAGGTATGCAACATGCATCACCTATTTTAATACACTGTGTATCATTTCAGTATTTACTACTTTTTAAATGCATGTAGATGGAAAGATAAACAATAAAAGAGGCTGACTCCTGTCAAGTGAGAATGATGAATGCTACTTGATGAAAGAGGGATGAGGAGATGAGTGATGATGAACAGGAAACCTTTAGCCAACTTTCCAGTACTAATAGCTTGCTTGTTCCTTGAACCCACACATTTTATTCTCAAGGGTTGCTTGAGAATATAGGTCCCCTCATTTTATCTGTTAAGAAACTGAAGTGCCGAGAGAGAAGGAGCTTTTACCAAAACGAACCCATTCAGTACTCTCTGTGTCATTCAAGGTTGAGAAGCCACTATGAGAAGTCATTAGGGATAGCTAAAATATTAGCCAATGCTACCTTAGACAGCAAAATATACTTGTCTGTGTTGGTTTTGGCTGGAGTAGAGTTCATTTTCTTCATAGGAGCCAGTGTGTAGTTGTGTTTCGCACTTGTATTGAAAACAATGTTGGGAACTCAGGAATTATTTAGTTATTGCTAAGCTGTGCTTACACAGCATCAAGACATTTTTTGCTTCTCATCACACACCCCACCAGTGAGGTTGGTGCTCATAGATATTCCACCTGTAATTTTGGATACGTATTCCTAAGGTAGACGTATTCCTCTCCACAGTTCCCAGGTGTCATCCATTGACTGATCCTGAAAGGACCATAGTCAGAAATATGACATGGCTCCTTTCTGGTCCTTGTGTTTGTGTTTCTTGCCATGGAAACCAGGATCTGAGGAAAGACAGCAAGATAACTTCTTCACTCCTGGATCTTGCTCTAACACATATTTGGACTCACAAATTAGAAAGTACTCTGAGGATCTGCAGTTTTAATACACCACTAGTGAACATGAGGAGCTTTAATAGAGCACAGCTGTGTCTTTACTCACAGTTTCACAAACCATTTCCTAGCCCGAACTAGCAAGAAGCCATGGGCTCCCTGGCTCTTCTCCCCACAAGTTGTCCCCATGTGAAGCTGCCTTCCTCTGGCCTGCCGGAGCTGAGGAACTGGGGCTACAAAATGCAGCAAAAATGTACCATGGAGGTTGGGTCCTGCAGGCAATGATTCATTTGACACATTTTGGAGGCTCTTGACATGCTGAACATAAATCTGTATCCCAAAGGTGTGGTTCCTTTTGGAAGGTCTACAACAGTATTAAGTCCCCTTGGCAAAAATGCTTCTAAAACAATCAACAAAAACTTCTTAAAATAAGCAAGATTGAGACAGCTATCCTCCTGAGAGTTTTCTTTATGGGCAGTCTTTGTGAAGTTTTCCTGTTTTATTAATCTTCATCTTTGGTGATACTGTACATTATAAAAAGCTGGAGAAGTAAAGAAAGAAGTAAATACCTGCAAATTTTATCTCACTCCTTAGATTAGTTTCTCACAGCCCAACTATTTCATTTCAGCAGAGTCACTTCAGTTGTAACAAAAATATGGCTTTCTTTTTTATTAGAGAGCTTTTATCCTTACGACAGTTGACTCTTAAATTCTTTTTTGTAACAATAATATGGACATCTGAGAGCTATCTCTCCATATAAAAAACATTTTCCTGTTTGTACATATAGGTGTGCATGTATGTACGTAAATTAGAAAGCTGCAGCTCTGGATAACAGCTTTATGTGGATTTGGATTACTAGATCTAAATCTTTACATATAAATATCATGTGAGCATTGTCATATTAAATTTTAATGCATTCTGGAAACAGATAGTGCTAAAATGAATAGTATATAAAGACAAATATGTCAAGTTACAGTTTAAAAATAAAGTCATTACTTTCTATCATTAGACACAGTTACTTTGTATCTCAAAACAGTACATCACACTTGTATTTTCAAAACTGGCTTTATTCTTCTCATAGGGTTATTAAGAAAAAGGAGGTAAAAGTGCATGATTACTATCCAGAGGTTTTATCCACACCTGCATTCTTACATCAAAATGGGTTCTATTTTTCAAACACGTCTCTCTAATGCAATTCCAAAGTCCAAATTTAATAGAAATGAAAGGAAGCATTTTATTTTCAGCCTTGAATAACTGTGTCTTTAAACAATACTAAAAAATTTTAACTGAGCAAAATACATACCTAATTATTTAAAAAACACAAGCTATCCTGTGGCCACAAAAGGAATGCATTTTCCCATGGCACGTCAGAATAAAGTTTTTTTTAATTAATTCATAATCAGTATAACATTCCTGTCTTAAAGAAGTTGGCAGATTTTTGTTTATAGTTTCAACAAAGAGCGCATGTTGTTTTCATCAAAGGCTCCTCAACACGTAGAACCAGACAGTACAGCAGATGCTACTGCGTCTTCATATTGAATTTATATTTTGAAATAAAAGATGAACTTTGGTTACACATTCTTTTGTGTCAGAAATCACCCCTAAGCTCTTCCTCTGAGCCTCCCCTTCCCAGCCCTCCTAGTGAGGGAGCGGTGCTCACTGTGGGCCTGTCCCAGTTAGCACTTGCTACTTGATTTGCATATGAGTCACCACCACTTAAGTAGCTCATTTTAATATCAGGAACTGGTACTACAGGCCATTTAAAAGAGAAAATTATGCTACAACCTATCCTATGAACAGAGAAGGAATAATAAAAAATATGCAGTTCTGTGTATTTCATCACAGACTTTAGGAAGACTGACATAAGTACTGTAAAATGTTCATTCATCAGGGACTTTATAAACCAAAATACTGTTATTTTCCCTTTGCCATCCATCCAAAGAATACTGGAAAGAGTGTAGAAATAACATGTGGTCAGACATTTTTCCAAGTACGATTTAAATACTGTGCTGTATCACCTCAAGACTTACTTTGGACAATGGTAAATATTACAATTTGGCCTAAAGGGAAGAAAAGGGCTGGTAAGGATGATCAGTGTGAAAGAGCAAGGCTGAAGTTAATTACGTCTTGTTTGATCTGCAGATCTCATTGAGATTTCTTCTTTTACTTCTTGCAAGTCAAAACTGATTATGCACTGTGCTGTGAGTTGGTGAAGGCTTGGACCACAGCACAGCCAGCAGTCAGGTAGCCAATGCTGTCACAAGTAGCCAGCTGCTACAAGCGCCCTGTGATTCCAGGGTGGAGCTGGGCCCTGTGCAGGGATCTTTCCAAAATCACCACTTTCATCCTTTTATTCTCCCCAGGTCCCAGACACATGACTTGCTTATTTGTGGCTGCATTTGCCTTTATTTGTGCCTGCTGTAGTTACTGCCTCAAAGAGTAGGAGATGTTGCTTCCTCTTTCTCTCTGCTTAGAATTCCCCTCACAGCTGTGTTTTCTGAAAACTGTCTCTTGCCTTCCTGCCTAGCTTTGAGTTCTCCTCTCTCAGTTCACTAAGAATCCCCTTGATCTGTACTCAATAATGGTTTCAGAATACGTTCATAGGCATTAGACAATGGCTCCAGAAGATGGTCATCTGCCCAAACATGGGACACTTGTGCCAAGAAGAGACAACATCCACTTAAAATGTTAGGGAATTAAGCATCCAATTAGAGAGCACCCAGCTCTCATTTTCCCTCTGTTTCTCTCCCTTTTGTTCCAAGAGACCTGAAGAGTGTACTGTACTGATTGAGAACCAGAAAGCACATCTCACTCTCTCTCTCTTCAAGCAGAGGGATGATACTCAGCAGTTCTGCTGATGCTCCCTAAAAGTACTTACTCGAACAGAAGTATGGCCCTGGCTGGGCTGCCTGTTTTCTGAAGTGTTAGAATGTGTGCACTGTGCTGTGTAAGCATTCTGCTAAATAGATAAACCAAGATACAGAAAATGTTCAGGAACTTGCCCAAGGCCATATGACAATTCAATAACAATGCTGTGAATTAAAAACAAGGTTGAAGTTTTTCAAAGAGAAATATTTTCTCACAGGGAAAGAAGGCCTTTATCAACAGACCTGGGGAAAGCGGAGAATTGTGAGCTCTCCAAGTGCTTCATTTTTGCAAAGTTGTTCCTGAACAATGGTCAACTTTTAAAAAATGGCTTGGTCCAGAACTGGAAATTATTAGCTACAAGTAGGAACATACTGATAATGTGCTCAGAGGTATTGTGGATGAAAAACTGATGTCTTCAATGATTCTCAGTCCATTACTGAATACAGCACATCTTGAAAATCTGGATGTTTTTGTGGAAATACATTTTTGTTATTGGTGTGTTATGTTGGTAATTTTTTTTTTTTTCTCAAGAACATGGCCCAAAGCACAAAGGTCACCTTCTGGCTTGACCCAAGAAGAGGGCACAGGAGTGTGTTTCCTCTGGATGCATGTGGCCTCAGCAGAAGTAGCTGGAATTTGTCCTGTCCCAGCTTCCTCTGCCACAGTTTCAGCTTCTACTTTCTATCCTATACAGGAAGCTCAAACATTTGCCACCTCACTGATCCATCTTTTAATGACTCATGTTTATCACGGCTACTTCACCAACGTTTGGGAAAGGGCCCTACCCTTTAAGTGTGTCTACACAAGGATGAGCTCCCATAGCCACAGCACCTGGCAGCTGCTGGGGCTGTGTGTGTGGTGCTGAAAGAGAAAATGTGGCACGCTGCCTCCTTCCATTTTGGGGCATCTCAGGAGACCCTTCACCTTATGAAGCTGACAATTTCCCATAGCCATAAGAGGCTCTTCCAGACAGATGTTTGACAGGAACAGCCACAGCTGTAGAGCTGTCAGGTCTTAGGAAAACCTCCATCTCTGATCTATTCCTATATGGGGGAGAGGCCAGTCGCTTCTGATGTGATTTCCTTCCAACATGAGGTCTGTCTCCTTAGTAAAACTAATGAGAACACTTTGCAGCTGGACTGATGGTGATACAGAGTTTGTCTTTCTACTAACATGACATGTAAGTAAAACCAGAGCCTTCAGCCTTCATCTTTCTCAAGTTTTGTATATTGACAAAAGCTCTGGGTAAAGAAGCATATCAATTTTAAAGAAATATTTTCCTTTTTTAAAAGTAGCAAAACTTTTTAAATTGCAGCACATTTAGTTCCATTTTAAATTAAGACTTTCAGACAGTGTTCCTAATCAACTATAGTTGGCTGTAAGAGGCTTAAACCATTTAAAATATGAATCAGAGATGCATTCCTTACATTTGAAAATAAATTACTGAACAAGTTTTATAGCAAATATAATTCAGTTCAGCACTCTGGTTTAATGAAGAAGTAGCAAAAGATATAAATTACACATTCTGTGGTTAATTTAGTAAACATCTACATTTGCAAAGGTAGTCTCATCACCGACACAAATGCCTTTGCATAAGCTTTGCTGTGAGACTGAGACAATTATAATGGCCATCCTTTCTTCCTTTCACATGTGGGTTTTACTGTACATGGCCATGCTTTAGTGTCGCTCACGCGGCCTATGTCAGTTCCCTCGCAGAGGTGCTCTGACAGCCAGTCAGAAATGTCACACCTCCATCCTGCTCGATTCTCTCTGTCCATGTCATCTGCACTCATTACACTGAGCGGGCTGTGATGCCCAGAGTTGCTCAGGTTATGATCATGTAAGAGGAGACCATTCTGCCCATTTTCCTGACACATCTGTTCAGGTCTCAAATGCTCATACTGACAGTTTCTATATATCTGTGAACTAGGACAAGGTATTTTCTGACCTCCGTAAGGAGTCACACGTCCAGCACCTTGGCCTTTCTGGCAGCAGCAGCCTTCCGTGGAGAGTATGTGTGGGATAAAGTAAGAAAGATTTCAGGAACAGAAATTCTATTTAATATTGCTAATAAGTTGTTTATAGCTGTAAGATCTGCACTTTCATTCAGAATTTACATACTGGGGGATTTTTTTGAGTTCATAATGCTGGAAAAAAACACATTTGATATTTTAAGAGATTATGCAGGCACTCTGAAGATGCAAGGCACTGGCTTTTCAAGAAAGCATCTCTCTCTGTGTGAGACATTTTGAATATGTATGTTGGAGAAATGGTGGGGATGGGAGGTGGAAGAACAAATAGATGGCAGAACTTCTGGTATTGACCAAAGGTAGCTGCTACTGCCTCTGTAATGATTCATGACTACAGCTGGCTTTGTGACCCTCCTTACACACATCGATGGATACTATAATGAAAGAAGTTTTCTTCAGAAATGAATATGAGATGAAAACAGAGGTGAAAAATTATTGTGTGGCCTGTTGACTTTGAGAGGAAAGTCCTTTTTTATCCTAAAATATTATTGGTACCATAAGATGAAAGAAAAGCCTTAAAATCCCTAATATTATATTCCTAAAAACGCATATCCTTCTTCACATTTATCAAACTCTGTAGACTCAATACTTTTCCTTTAATAAAACTTCATCCCTGTACATTGTTGTTCACATTCCATAGCAAGCACGTAAATGCAGTCAAAAACATGAGTCTTTCACAATAACAAAATCGACAATCAGATTTATCTGAGAGAATTTGACTCAGAGGGAGCACAACAGTGTCACTCAGAGGTATCTCACAGAATGTTATTTTTCAGAATAAATACTTCAAAAAAGTAAAGCAGGATCACAGCATTCCTAGCTTTCAAGTAGGAGCTATGGGGAAAACAGAAATTAGTTTATATGAGGAAAATATAAAAATGGTGCTTCTTCAAAACTCAAAAGGGCCTTATGGATAAAATTTGGGTGTTTATTTTTATGCATAAAGTATCTGTAGTGAAGGACAATTTATACAATGGGGTTTGGGCAAAGTGCACTTTCCCTGGAAAGCACACATAACAACAGGAAAGCACTTCTCATAAGGGACATACACAGGCTATAAATGTTTATTGTGTTATTGACAATTATCTGTTTAAGACTGGGATTACTCGATGAGTAGTTCAGAAAATACTGCATTATGGCTTAATTGCTTCAGTATGTAATTCATTTTTAAAATACCCTGTAGATAAAGAAGATAGGAAAATAGTGGATGTGTGTTTCTGAATGGGAATTTTGCTCTAGCTGCCTTCCTCTTATGGAGGGGGTTCATGTTTGTTTCAATCAAAAAAAATTCTATAGTTGTCCTTTCTTTTCTTCATATCTACTAAACATGTTTGAATTTTAGCTTACGAGTTAAGATCAGAATTGGTTGTGAATTCACTGCCCTAAAAATGTTGACAATAGGTGATATTTGTTAGGTCTTTTTGTACAATTGACAGCTAACTTACAGAGACTAACAAATACTAATGGTAATGTTGTGGCAACCCACGAGATGCCTGTGATTCCAAAACTATCACCAAAAGAGAGACAGCAATTGTCCTAAAGCTTTCTGGAGAAAAGAAATTTCCTTTATTATAAAAGAAAATTATCTTGTGAATGGATATTCTGTGGATTCAGAAGTCTTATTAGGTAACCTGGTTTATTCACAAACCAAGGAAGAATCACTTCCTGTAACAAATTTTCCAGTGTAATATTTAATTATCAAGTCATTGGCTTATAGCACTTCTCTTGCAACTATTCCAAAGACTAATAGACTTACCAGTCAGGAAGCTTTACATATATTCAGACTATATTTTAGGCCTTTACACTTGATTCTAATACACTAAATAATTTCTTGTGAAGGCCTGACCCTCTGAATATTCTAAACCAGTATCATCCTGCAGTTAAATTATACATTTTTAGGTTTTCCAGTCTATCACCATGACGGAGACTATTTCTCCTGTTCTCTTTTCAATTTTTAATTTATTTCTATTAAGATTGTGGAGGTAAAAATGAGAAATCTTTTATTCAAAGGATAGCTTGCAGAAATCAAGAGCTCCTAAGCGTGATTCAGCCTAGAGAGGCAGGGACCAGGTATGTTTTTGAAATATGAACAGGCCATTCTTAAGTAACATATATGGAAAGGCAGTTCTGAGGATGTGAGTGAGTTAGAAGTTACTGTATGACTCTTCTGCTCTCTGTATTTCCCAATATCTTCCTGATAGTGAGGTGAGACCAATGTAAGAAAAGAATCATTGCCTCATTCCTCTTTGAAAAGATACTCGTGTTTATGAAGCACTAAATTACAATGGATTTTTTAACATATATTTATCTCTAATGAACTAGTCTATAAAGGCAATATGCTCTTCACTTTTAAATCCCTCATTAAAGGATATTTAATGCTAATTATTTGTATTATTAGAGTGCGTATCTGCCCCAATAATAAATTAGGTGCTTCCTGCAGGGGCAAACACAATAATGCCTTAAAAATTAACAAGTTTCTTGACTCAGGCTTTATGACCCTTTTCATCACAAACTGTGGCATGGAACGTTACAAAGAAGAACACATTAGAAAAATTCCCAAACCCATTACATTTTAAAGGCATTTCAGACTTTGTAAAGGTTCAAAATGCAACAGGCAACAGCAAAGCTACCTGAGACCGTATCACAGATACAAACTTCATCCTCCTGATTTCCATGGCCCAAGGAGGAGTGTCTTGGGAAAACCTGGCCCTCAAAGTCCCCTACAGACCAGATTCCTCTCAGACTCAGTAGTCCAGAGCTCTTCGTGTCTTTGACAATAGCACAGCTACTATATAATTTGTTTTAAATTAGGAATTTAGGAATTCTTCAGTCCACAAATCTAGGGTAACCCAGAACCAGACTTGTGGGCTGTTTAGACCTGTTGCTCTTTTCTGCCAAAAAGCTACTTCTTCAAAAAATTGGAGAGGAGTGAAATGAAACCCCATTTCCTATTTCTATTTTATAACACTTTCCATTGGCTCAGCTTCTATTCAGCTTGAATAATTTAGAGCATAGCCAAAAATCAATAGTATGAAACAGAGAAAAATCCAAACATTTTATAATTCTTTCTGGTTTTTAATTCACAGTGAATCATATGAACAACAATAATTGACAATCAAGGGTTTGTTCATGCCAGATTTATAAAGAATTACATCCATTTCAGGAAAACAATTATGCATGTACTTAAATTTTAAGCAGTTGAGGGGTCCAAAGTATAGTGACTTCATAAACCTCTTGTAGAAGTACTTCACACATTATAGAACATTGAGCTAAAATCTTGACATTTAAATCCAGTATTTAGTTTATTAATCTCAATAATATAAACCAGTCAGAGATATTTTATAAGTGTGACATACGTGCCTCGGAACGTGCATATTTTTTCCAAAATGTCAACCTGAGACCATCTTTCTTTTCAAATATTGTTTTGCCTAAGTACTGACAACAAAAATACTGTATATGTCTCCCTATTTCATCTATGCAGCACATAACAATTAACAAGGAGAACTCAAAATTCCCTCTTTCCCGCCACTTCTGTTAATCTGCCAATTACTCTGCATGGTTGTGACCCAGATGGGAGCAACGTCATGTTGTTCCCTCCCAAAGGATCACCACTCCCAAAAGGGCTCTTTCCTGGGGGGAGAAGGGAGGGAGGTGAGCGGGAAGAATCTCTCCTGCTGCAATCCTCTGGCTGTTGGGCATGTGAGGAGAGCATGGGCACCACAGGCAAGAGTGTGGCTGAGCTGGGCTGTGCGCACAGTGCAGAAAACTCATATTGCAGATATTGTGGCAATACTGGCACTTATTGCCAACTTCTGTTGTAAGCTGGCTCCGAACAAGTATGTTGTACAAAGAAGCATGGCTTTTTATAAAGCTTTTGTAACTTTCCAAAGTAAAAAAAGCACTCATAAAAAATACAGGCACTCTCTGCCCTTCTCTAACTTTTATATCTCAGGCGGGTGGTCTTTGAATTTGTGTTTTTCCTTAAAGAATATCTGTACATAACACAGTCATTATCAGTTCAGTGGCAATGGAAAGGCATTTATTCAAACTTTTCTAGCATGCAAGCATCATTTAATGAAACAGCATTTCCTTGTACACATAGGAAAATAAAAACAACAAATCCATTTTTTTTCAAAGTCTCTTTTGAGGACATGTACATGTCTGAGCCCAAATCCTAAATCTTATAATCTCTTTGGAAGGGTGACATCAGAGCTTCTAATCTTATTTGCAGAATACTCCAACATCTACAGTTCACTTAAAAACATTAAAATTCTAAATGGAAAAGTCAAGAAAATGTGATTTTTATCATCAAACTCTTTCTGAAATAAGTCCTTACAACCTTTAAAGAACAATTCATTCATTTCCAACATTGTGTAGGCTACCAAGAGAAAATAGCTTGGTTTCGTTTTGGTTTGGTTTTGCTTGTTTTTTTCCAGAAATAATGAGGCAAAAACTTCACCCACACCACTAATTACCACCGTTCTATCAATGTGAGATTTCTTCCTCTCAGAATGTCCTTTAAACCACCTCAAAAATTACGCAAATGAAAACCTCACCTTCTACTTATAGAATGAGAGCATATTAAACAAAATGCCATTAAAGTTCTGTGCCTTTTCAATTTCATACTTAAGTTAACATAACATTGGCATTAGATTTTGTCCATGAAGAAGTAGCCTAACACTGGTAGAAACCAATGAACATGCATACAGAATTTTCCTAAGCCAGCCACCGAATACTTTTTATCCATAATTATTTGTGCTACTGCATTTCCCACGGAATCTGTTCTGGAACAATGCAAGGCAGAGAGCACTAGCTGAACAAAACAGTCCACATGAAAGTATTATTTTTTTCTTCCTTCTCAGCCATTATAATAAAATAGTGGATATAGAACAAGATTAGCTGGTTTGTTCAGCTAACAATTATTTCTCTTTAAATTCCAAAAAGTTTAACGTCTGCCTAATCTTGACTGATAGCCCTAATCAAACTTTTGTTGTCTCTGTCTGCCAGCATCTGAAGAGTGCTTAAAAGTAAACAGAAATGATGGAAAGGGAATCCTTATAGCAGAAATTAAGAAATAAAATACAGGGATTAACCTCCAGCCTTATGTGCCTTTATCTCTTCTCTGCCTTGCAACTAAAGGGAGACTATTTAACCATTAAAAAAGATTAAAGGTATTAATTAGACTAAGAGATAGAAACCTATCACCCTTCTGTCAGAGCAGACCAGAAATAAACCTCCTTCCAGATAAAAAAAAATCTGTATTTTTAGAGTTTGGTCAAAACAAAAGTCCTGTTGATCAGCTTTCTATATTCCTATTGTTGTCTAAAAGATTAAACAAATGAGCCTGAAATTGAATAAACATTTTGATGAATTTGTGTATGAGGGGCAGAGCCACTACTTCCTCTTTATATCAAAGTAGCAGCACTACACACAAACAAATATAATTCTGTTGGGATTTCATAAATCTATGTAAATAAAACAATGGAAGAAGATTAACAGACAGCCCCCAGCAGTGGAGCTCTGAATTGCCTTCTTTTTTTCTCCCGAAAGTGAGGAAACTACACAGCACATTTAAATTATGTAGAAAGTATTATAAATGTCTTTTGCAGCAGAAACAGATATTATAGCAAACTGCAGCTATATGCCATGTCTAAGGACAGATTAGACATCTTTTAGAGTCAGTTGTCAGTAGAAGATTACAAAATATTATTCAAGACAGAAGACGACTGGCAGAAGAGAATATACTTTTATCCAAGAATAACCCATTTTTGAATTTTTCAGAGTTGTGTGTGGTTCTTTTTTAAAATCTTACGGATAAAAAAAATTGCGGCTTTCAATCAGACACCCTTATAAAAAGAATAGATGTTAATAAAACACCCATCATATGTTAAAGGTGACCCTGTTAGAAAAATAGATTATGATGAGGTTGGAAAATTGTAATGGGCTACATTAAATAGCTCTATTTGAAATATTTTAGTCAGCTGCTAAACAGCAAATTGAAAAAAATTATATTAAAGGTCACAATCAAAGAAATTCTTTGGACTCATAGTATTAGTTAGTAAAAATAAGTCACTATTTTAGTGTAAAGTCCATATATATATATATGCAAATATTGAACACAGATACACAACTCACAAAATATTCATATACAACTACCTTTTTCTTTCTGACTTAATTATTCTATAAGTAGTGTAATGACCCTAGGGCAGAGTATACTGGATTTACATTGCTCTAAGAAGCAAAAGTTTGGCTTCCAACTTTTAAAACTTAATACTTTACTTGTTTAACAGCAAATCAAAGAACAATCGCAGTAAAATTATACTAGAAAGAGCAGAACACTAGAAGAACTTATTCCAGTGCTTTTTAGCTGCTGAATAAATCTCAGTAGATAGATGAAATATCAATAGCAGAATGGGAATGATCTTTTCTAAATATTTTCATTTCCAAGTAAGGTAAGCTTCATTCTCTGAAACCATTTCAGGATAAATTTGAAACTCTTTGGTGAAAAATTTTTTAAAAATGGTAAAAAGTAATATACTGGATTTTTTTCGGCATCTCATGACGTGATTCTAAAATGGGTCAGAGAAGACAAATAACTAAAAATGCTCATATATAGAGCTCCATATGTAGAGCTCCATATGATGCTCATATGTAGAGCTCCAAAACAAAAATAAAAATTTTTTTAAAACCCCAAATAAACAAAAAGCATTAGCTTTGGGATTAGTAGTCAAACAAGCAATTCTGAAGGTGCCTCACCACTCTCATAATAAAGCATTTCTTCCTAGCATCTAAACTAAATGTGTTCTCTTTTAGCCTAAAACCATTTCTGCTTGTCCTATCAGTTGCTCCCCATATAAAAAGTCACTTTCTCTTATTTACAAATCCCCTCTATGGACTAAAAGGCTGCAATGAGGTCTCCCTGGAGCCTTCTCTTCTCCAGGCTGAACAATTCCATCTCTCTCAGTCTGTCTCCCTAGGAGAGGTGCTCCATTCCTCCTCCCAGCCCAGCCCACTGTGCAGTGGGAATAAAAGCTGTAAGTGGTAGTAACCCCTTGAGAAGAGCCTCCATCTCCTCGTTAGTGACCTTGCTGATGAAATCGAAGTTTTCTCTACTGACTTCGTGTGAGTGTGTAAACTGCAGTTTTCCAAAGGCACAAAAACTGGCCAAACACAAGATTGGCAGGAGACACAGCCACAAAGCAGAGCAGAAAAAGCTCCTTTTCTGCTAAATGCCTTGCTCCAAAGCAGAGGGACGCTTGAGCTCTTCAAAGAGAAATGTACCAGAAATTTCCTTTGTTTTCTTGTTTTGGGTT
This sequence comes from Callaeas wilsoni, assembly GCA_013398955.1. Taxonomy (NCBI): domain Eukaryota; kingdom Metazoa; phylum Chordata; class Aves; order Passeriformes; family Callaeidae; genus Callaeas; species Callaeas wilsoni. The sequence continues at coordinate 68,825 of VWPU01015903.1, read as the reverse complement.
AAAAGGGTATTTCTGCTGCTTTTCAAACCTGCTTGCTGAAAATAACCAGAACGTTTTTGAAAGGAACTTCAAGAGAAAGACAGAATAAAAGGAAAGAAATCAGCTGAAGCAAATACCCATTTGGGAAAACTTCAACCCATGTACTTAAAATCTAGCAAAACTTTCACAAGCAGAAACATTTTTCATAATATGTAGTATAACTAATACAAAATATCAAACAATCACGATATGCATACCAAGTAAAATATCAAAGACCATGCCATGGTAAAGTACTCCACCATCCATGTTGAACGACATCTGAGGCAAGGAGATATCTCCAGCAGCAGCTGGGCTTTGGCTGTCTCCAGTACTCAAGGGCTGGGGCAGGTGGTACAACCATGACCCCAGGCAAGGCTACAGCTGTTGAAGGGAAGCCTTAACCAACTGATTACTATGTAATAACACCAGCCAGGAATATGTGGGTGTCCTCAGATCACAGATTCTTCTGCCCACCAGCCTGGGTAGCATTCCTCATGAGTGATTGTAGATATTACCTTGCAAGTCTGAAAGAAAGTTTCCTGGTGAGCCAGAAAAGTGAATTCAGCACCAGGACCATTTTTAGCAGGTAAACCTGAACATTGCAAATATATCAAAAGCATGATTCAAAAAGAAAACGCACACAGAAAAACCCTGAGTGTTTTCAGTCTCTTCCATAATCAAGGGCCTTCTACAGACTTTTTTCTTGGTTTAAAAAATTATCATAAAATAAATCTGAGAAAATGCCTGGCTTACTATAAAATGTACCCAAAACTTTTTAGTCCACTTGAGATGTGAGAAGGAACTACAACTTTCTTCACTGGTATCACCTCTTTTCTTGATGCCTCTTTGCAATTCATGCAATGAGAAGTTGTGCCTCTTAAAAAATTGTAACATTTTCAAGAAACTCCCACTGAAAACTTGATATATGGAAAAGTCCTCCATCCTTCACACAAACTATGGGCCTTCTTTCGTTCTTATAATAATTTTTTGGGCATTTGTTTTCCCTTCTGTGGAATATGAAGCTTTTCAAGCTGGGCATCACAATATTTACAAAACTATACCTTCTCAATTTCACCATCTGTAAAAAGGGAATGGTTGAATTCCAGCATGTCTTCAGAAGAATAGGAAGGACTGCCTATCCAGGATTAAGGTACAAATCAAGTTTCAGCTGTTTGACTTGAAAGTTGAAACTGAGAGTAGAATATTAGAGGTGATCTGTTGAAAAATTGTTGTGAGTTCTCTTGGCAGGGGAAATAGTACATGAAGATATGTATTTACTTCACAGATCAATTTTTTTTTGTTTGTAGGATTATAGTGTTAGTTATTTTAACCTCTGTCTCAACATTCAAAATAAGAAAGACATCTTGCACGTTATTATGCACATCTATAGCCAGAAGAGTAAAGAAAAATTCATTTGATTTTTTTAGATTTAAGAAAGAAACAAAAAAACCCCAAAGGTAACCAGTCCTTCATGCCTTTTTAGTGGGAATTTACAAAGGCTGCAAACTTGCTGTGCCATGGTCCTAAGAAAATTAAAATGGTTGAGTTACTATGGAAAATACTCAAAACAAGATTCATAAAATGGACATTCTAAAGGAACATTGGCTCTAGCAGTGACAGTGACTGCCTCTGTAATAATGTATTTCAAATTATTTAGCTGACTAAGTGCTTCAAAGAACACAGGAAAATATCCATTTTTAAGTGCTGGTTCTGCTGAGAATTTTAGATGAATGTAGTCTCCAAAGCATTTTAGATGGCTCTCCTTCCCAGACAGAGATGATCAGAGTTTGACACATGGAAAGCCTGACTTTTCCTTCACATGTACCAGCATAACAGTGCTGATTTCAGTGCTGTTACTCCTGTGTGTTAACAGTGCACGTGAGAGGAGAATCAGCATGTGTAATAACCCACCAGCACACTTTACATTCCTGTTCGCCATCCTGTTGATGAATGAGCTGCTGCATGGTTCTCTGAGGGCCATTGACTTTTGAATCAAAATGATGATATGATTGTGCTGCTGCATTTGCATGTTCTTGTACCTTCTAAATTTAAATGAAAACAATGCCCACCCCCCCAAAAGAAACCAAAAAGCAAAAAACAAAAAACGAAAACAAAAAACTCCAACCAACCAACCAAAAAAAAACCAATAAAAAAAACAAAAAAACCCCAACAAAATAAAATAAAATAAAATAAAATAAAAAACCGAAAAAAGGCAGCAGCATTTTTTAAACATGAAAACTAGAATGCATCCATTCTAATAGGATCCAATCTAATTCACATAACTTAATCACATTGCTATTGTCCTACCTGATAAGCTTACTTGTAGCGTACAGACTACAAAATGGGACACTCAAGAGACTTTCTAAATCCTGACTATATTCTGCTAGAACTTCCTTTTTCCTCTCATCTCCTGTTTTATATCATGCGCAAATGTCCAGCTGACCAGCCCCTCAGGTGAATGATCTGATCATTCAAACACAGCTGTAATAGGACTACAAGTTCTCATTTCACTCTGCCTCGCATAGGTCCTATGGGGTAGGATTCCAGCTCCCAGTTTCCTCTGCCTGTGACACTTCTAAGGGTGTCTTAAGCTCACGTTTCTGCTGATCTGTGCAGGCCCAGGAACAAAACAAACCCTGCATTGTGACCATTCCCAACCAACCAGAAAAAGCAAACTAAGCTTAAGTAGTGACTGAAAGTGCCATGCCACTATGAGCTCTTCAAGCTGCAGAAAATTGATAACAATGGGATTTAATTGTTTTTTAAAAGAATGCAATTATCTATGATCAGCAGGTACAGTAGAGAGATTTAAATTCAAATTTATACCAACGCACCTTTGTGAAAATGTGTGTCCGCCTACATGTGTGCAAGACTCCCAGTCTTAAGGAAAGAGCTTATTCTTAAACCTAATTCTAGGTCAATGAACCTTAGTTCAGACGAACAATATCATTCTAACAATAACCTGGATTTATTGCTCTAGAAATATAATATTAATAAACATCAGTGATGAATGTGAAAGTGCATTCAGAACTGCTAGCTGATCACGTTTAGCAGAGAATGTTTCAGTAAGTTACGAAGGACGGACAGTACTATCTATTAATTTAAAATATCTTTTTGCTTCTCCTCCCGAGATTTGGAGCATCTGAATATAAATGTTGGCACAGCCTGTCATGCAAAAAATCTTGGCAGCTGACTATGCTGTGCAATAGAGATATTGAATTCAATATAAACAATATTGCAACATTTCAAAATGCTTATGTATTTTTTTATTATCTTGTCCCCTTCTGTTTAAAGTCATTCTTGCATAGTCTGTCATCAATACAAATTTAGCAGGTTTTAGAATGGGGTTTATAATAGTGCATGCTCTACGTTATTAAGTGAAAAGCAACAAGAAATATTCTGGCACATATGTACTACAGCCATTTATAGATTCCACCTTAAGATCTGACTTGGTACAGCTCCATAAAAACCAAATGCACATCTCAGGCCAATAGGCCATCTCATTTTCAATTATCATGAAGCCAGATTAAGTGCCCTGTCAGCTTTTTCAACCCCACAGTTTCAACAAAGCCTCTCCCTATCAAGGAAAACTGCTGCAGTCATTGCCCTAACCCTAGACCACTTATTGTTATACTCTTTAATTTAAAAAATAAATAGAAGTTCTTCATGCAAACATTTGCCAAATGGGATAAGATTGCCTTCAAAAATAGCTTTGTATAGGGAGGCTTCTGAAGTAACTGAAATAGGGTTTAGGCTGTATTTTTTTCACCTACTAACTTACTCTTCAGAGAGTCCTATGTGCATCCTAGAGTCACTGAGAGAAGAGATCATTATGTTAGTCTAGTCTAATGTTCTGTCATTTTTTGTTTTCAATTGTCAAATATTATGCTTCTACTTTGCTTTTAAATATAAAATGAAATTAACTGTATCTGTGAGGGTTTTTTCCAAAGATCACTGTGTCCAGTTGATAAAGCACAATGTGACAAACAGGTTGTATATTACTTTATATGACATTACCTTTTATGCCATTGGCTTCTTGAACATCTTATAAGAAGTGGTTTAACCTCCCTGAGATACAGTCTCTATATCTGTACAATGGTAATAACGCTACTGATCTGCTTTCTTAAATTATTTGATGAATAAACTATGTAAAAAATAACAATTAACCAGATTAATAGCCTTTAAGGGCCAGAACTGTTTAGTCTGGTCTTGTGTATATAGTAGGCCATGTGATATCCTGGCGGTTTTATTTGTGCTGAGACCAAGACCCTGTGTTAGACAGCTGGCTGAGGACTTTGAAGGACATGGAATTTAACATATCCTTGGAAGTTTGTTCCAGAGCTTATCAACACCCTACTTCTACCCCATTATTAATCTGTATCTCATACAAATCTGAGTTCATGCTAAATCCAAGACAAATCATTAGTTCTCACCTATCTTTTTTTCTACAAGATTAAAAGCCTCTTTTGTACCTGGCATTTTCTCCTTGCTAACCTCCTTACACAGTATGATCAAGTAATTTCTCAGTCTTTTTTCGATATTATTATTATTACTACTGCAAATGGAGTCAGACTAAAAATCTCAGCCTGAACACTGAAATCCTGTGCTTAAATACAAAATGAGAATAGCATAGGGTATCAGCAGTGCTAGCTCTCCTGTGGTGCCCTGCCAATGTTCTTTAATCTTGATCAGGAAAGACCACCTGCAAGGCTAAGCTGATAGTCTCATTCTTCCTGTCCATTCATTCCTGGGTCGCTGAGCTCAGTCTGCCAACATGGGTATCAATTAGTGCAAAAAACATCATCAGAATTTCAATTAAGCTGTGCTAGTGTCCCTGCATTTAAAGCACTGTTGTCAAAATTGGGCAAATTGAAACAAAAAAGCTATGGTCTGTAATTAAGTCTGTCCTTTTTTAGCCTGAGATCAAGTATTTTTCTAAAAAAAAATGTAGAAGAAAAAATAAATTACTTTCAAAACAGTGGGGAAAAAAATCATAAGACTGTCAAAGATGTTATTTCTCTGACTCAAACACATCTTTTATTTTTAAATGACATTTCACACACCATTAGTTTATAATGTGAAGTACTGCTTTTGGACATTAAGAGTAATAAAAAATCCTTGTGCAGAGAAACCCATGTTCAGGTTACTTTTCTTCTTAAACATATTTTTAATTTGTGGGCTTAGCATGAAATTGTTACAGAGATACCCTTGCAGTGATTTACTCTGGCTTCCTTTGAAATAGGAAAATCTTTAAAGACATGTACATAGATATAAATGCTGATGAAGGCCAAGGTACACAAAATTACACAGAAATATTTATACTAAAATGAGCAAATCTAATAATTTTCCTGTCTAGCTGAACCCAAACATGATTTTTGAATCTAGAAATGAGGTGGATGTACCCTGTTCACACGCCCTGATTCTCATGGGGAACTTCAACCGCCTCGATATTTGATGGAAAGCAGAAACACAGCTCAGCACAAGCAGTCCAGAAGGTTCCTGCAAAGCACTGATGAAAGCGTTTTGACTCAGGGGTGGAGGATCCAGTGAGGAAAGCTGCGGGCTGGACATTGTACTAGCAAACAAAGAAGGAGTGATCTGGGATGTGAAATCTGGGGACAGCCTTGGTTGCACTGCCCATAAGATGGCAGAGTTCAGGATACTGCATAGAAGAAGCAGGACAATAAGTACCATCACAGCTCTGGACATCAGGAGAGCTAAATTTGGCGTCTTCAAGGACCTCCTTGGAGGAAACCCACAGGTTAGTGCTCTAGAGGATGTAGAGGGGAGAAGTCCAAGAGGGCCAAGAAAACTCATTAATATTCAAGGATCTCTTCCTCCGAGCTCAAGATCAGTGCATCCCTATGAGTAAGAGATCAAGCAAGAAGACCTGCATGGGCGAGTAACAAACTTCTGGCAAATCTCAAGTGGAAGACAGAACTGTTTGCAGAATATAGGAAATAGAACAGTGGAATGTAGGAACATTGTCAGAGTATGCAGGGGTGTGACAAGGAAGGCTAGGATCCACTTGGAATTAGATCTGGCAAGGAATGTCAAGGAGAACAAGGAGGGGTTCTTCGAGTTGATCAGTGACAAAAGGAAGACTAGGGAAATGTGGGTTCATTGCTGAATAAGGTGGGTGCCCTGGTGGTGAAGGATACAGAAAACTTGGAATTACTGAATGCCTTCTTTGCTTCGGAAGGCCAGCCCTGACATGTACACCCAAGTACAGGTGAAATAAATACTGTTCCTCTAAACAGCTCAACATAGTTGTTTTTTTTAAGTTTAGTAGTTTAGTTTTCAAACACATACTTTGGTTAGTAGCAGAACTCTGGTCTCTTTAGCCTATACCTTGACAACATGAACCTTCTTCTTCCTTTTGATAAAACTTAATGTCTATACTGTCAAACAAAGATGTGGAAATCCACTTAGAAATTGGGTTTAATATTTTTGCATCTTTGCTTTTGCTAGTTTTCCTGAACATTGGACTACTGTTGTCATATTATCAGGGCATCTCAGCTACTTGTCATGAAACATCATATCCTGGAAAATAATGAGTTTCAAAATAAAGATGAAAGGAAACTTTCTTCTAAAAAGCCTTTCTGTGGATGTACTCTTTGCTTTGGAAAATATATGTTTCAGTGTCTCTTCTTGGTATCCCACAAAGGTAAGACATCACAAATGCCAAATCTGATTATTTTCAGATTACAGTGCTCCTGCCAGACATCTTGGGGAAATTTTTGGAAGCCTCTATTTTGAGAGATTCAAGTTTCACTCAGTTGTGTATCAGGTTTTCATACAGTTTCTTGCTCAAGCTCTATGTTTGCTGTGCAGGAAAGTTACAGAATTCTCAACCTGTATTAAGAAAAATGTCAGATTTTAACATTTAGCAAATCCAGCTTCCTGGCTATGGAATCATGTATATAAAAATTCTGTATATCCTTAAATATACACTTCTTGAAATTATTTGGAATAAAACTATATGAGAAAAATAAGATTGAACACTTGTTGACATAGTAAATAGAGTTTATAGAATGTAGATCAATAAAACAAAAACTAAGATTTTTATCATAGCAAACTTGCTGTTTTCTAGTACAATATAATGCTTAGCTTTTTAGACTGACCAAAATCTTAGCAAGGGTTTATAGCTCCACCACTTACAAGTAAACATTTAAATTTCAAGAAACTGACGGAAATGTCAAATCTATATTCTATCAGCGTGATCCACAAGCATCTCCCCCATGAAGCTGTCTGGTTTTATCAATGGCTTTTGCTGTTTTTCTAGTAAGGCAGTCTTAAATAAAAAGACTTTTAAGTGAGTATTGAAAAAGACACTGAAGAATTTTTGAACAAATCGTGAAAAGCCATCCACTACAACCAGGCATATATTATTTGGTAGAATATGTAAGATCCAACTTCCTGCATTTTAAGATTCCTGAGTAAATTTCATGTTTTCTAGTGAACTAAGGTCTGGAAGAGAGCTGTCGACTATATACTGTGGTTCAAGAATGGTGATGATTACATTTACTATCTCTCTTGAAGACAGAGTACTGTCCAAGCATCCAGACAAAGAGGGTGAGAACCACAAATGTAAACCATGGATATAGAAGATGAGAAATTTGAACTCTGAGGCTACATAAAAACACTTTTTTCATGACCTCTATGAATTTATGGTGCTACTATATTCTCAGTCATTAAACAGACTGAACAAAGAGAATATCCACAAAACTGTCCTTTGCCAAGTTTCCAGATTTCCCCTCAGAAATCTGCCCAGGCATTCAAGCAGCTTTGACCTCTGCCAAGATCTCTCAAGAGCTCTAGGATCTTCAGCCAACAGTTCACAAAGGATAGAGATGGAGGGGGGTTGAAGAAGGGGGTTTGGTAGCTGAGAATGGCACTGAAGCTTACAGAAAGATACCAAAGTATATCTTTGCCCTTGCACATTTCATTTAATTCTCAGATGTAAACCTTTCTTATCATAAAACCATCTCACCTCTGTAAAGCACACATAACAGCCTGTCATCAAGTGGAACCTGCCTAATCCATATCTTGGCCTCATTCCTCATCTTTGCTGTAGCCAGATTTCACTGCACTGTGGCCAGAAATAAAGTGGCCAAGGCTCAAATTTGAAAGCTAGCAGCAGGAGAACCACAGGAGGGCGAGGAATGCCTCTGATGGCGCACTCAACAAAATGGAAGGATGAACTTCTATCCACCTCTCACTCCCTAAGCCATGAAATAGGTGTCTCTAGGGGAACGTGGTAAGTGCAAACTGCACTCTGCTCTGAAAGAAATAACTTACTTTTGAGCAACTTCAGATATATAACCAAAAAGGAGTTAGCACAAAGCTTTCAACATAATCTGAGATCAAAATACAAAACTCTTAACGGCATGGGGCATCACATGCATTCGAAAAACTCCCTATCGAGCCTCAGTTCAATAAACTGATGAATGGATTATAGTGATAAAGCTCTATGGAGGTCCTTTTTTCCTCTTTGACAGGTATGGTGCTTCTAATATTCTGCATGCTAATAGCTGACAGTCAGCCTCATACTGCTTAATGAAACAGGCAGGACCCGGACTCCCAGGGCCCAGTGCCCATCAGGCTGTGCCACATAATCTGCAGCTGTCAGGAAGAACCTAGCAGCTATGTTCCACCATTGGTCATTTAGTCTTCAATCCAACTGTAAAGTTTACTTGTTGAAAACATTTTCAGTTTGTACAACAGGAGTAAAATCTTAGTCTTTACCATGGGAAAAGCATATAGGCATGTGGAAAAACTTTGGAGAGGCATTTCCTCAAATATTTCAATTCAGGCACATGCAGAGTGTGTGTATGTATGTGTATAAAGACAGTGAAATTGCTGACCTGAAAACATTTATTTGAGTGCCAGAGCCAGTAGGTGTGGAACCCACCCAGCTCGCACCTCTGTGGTCACTGCAAGAGCTAGGGATTCACAGGCACAAAAGGCATTTCCTACATTCATAACACAGAGAGGTCTGGTTACTGCTACAGAAATAGCAGCAGGAGTCACAAGGTGTCACACACCCACAGCACTCTCATGACTCGGTTAGAAACGCCAAAGTTACAGCCAGAATCAGCACTTGAAATCAAGCTTAAAGAAACAACAAGCCCAGTGAGAATGGGGTTTAAATCTATCAGCAAAGAGTTTTTCAGCTTGGTGCCAATGTAGGAAAATATAGGTTTGATTGTACTTGATAATGAAACGCACTCAATTATCAGTTGCTTCTCTGGATGGGAACCATCTGTAAGATCCTGAGAGAAAGCAGCCTCCTGAGAAAATATATAGCACTTCAATAAATATGATATCTGGATATTATGCTTACAACAATGTGCGTAGAGATTTTATGTACATTATTGTTGTGGTGAATGAACCAACAAGGGGGCCACAGAGCCCAGAAACAGAGGTTTGGTGGGCTGGTACCAAGGAGTGAAACCCCCATTCTGCGAAGATGGCTTCTGCCTTTGAATTCCTAGGATTCCTGAGGGGTGGTTCTGTCTACAGTGGACAGACACCTCTTGTGTCCCCTAAGGGAAGGTGTCCTGGCCTGTCCCGCCTTTCTCCTCTTCCTATGGGTCCCTGTGGTGTCACCCCGCCCCCTTCCCTGCATCCTTTATAAAGCCCTGATTACTGTGCCTTGCTCTCTTTGGCATTCGGTCCATTTGGGGGTGCTTCTACGATAAATCCTTGGAACACCGGCCGAGGGCCACCTCTGATCATTTATTTCTGGCTGTGCCTGGGCCATCCAAAAGCCCCAGGCATGCTAGGCTCCGTGCCCTCCACCGCACAGGCTGAGAGGCTGGCAAGCGAGGCACCGAGGTGCCCCGGGGTGTCCTACCTTTGTGTGGGACATGCCTGGACCAAGCTGCTGCCATCTCAGCCCAGCCAGCGTGCCGGCGAATTAATATACATTATGGTCATTTAAGTTACATAAAATTTGCAAGCTACCCACTTGCCATTTGCAAGCTACCCACTCAAACACCCAAAAGAGATAATCGGTCTTTTGTTTGTTTTTTGTATTTGTTTCCTGCAGGTGGACAGGCATCCCACCTCAGGATTGCCTGGCATCTCTCTTTGCAAGCTTTTGTTTTCATTTACTTATAGTGTGGTCAACTTTCACCTTACAGGCTGTCAGCATCCTACTTCAGCCTGTAAATCTACTACTTACTGGAAGATTTCAATTGAAAATGGTATTTTGTTTCGGAATAGGAGAAAAAGGTACAGTTTTGTTCTTATGGAGCAAAACTTTCCTTTGATACCCTTAATGTCTCATATGCTAGCACAGGGACTTTACTTCAGATGGTAAAGTGACAACACTGTGCTTCAGCAGCTTCAGAGTTCACATGAGGAATTTCCTTTTATGGTGATTGCTGGTGGATAAAGCCTAATGGTCTGTAATTAGGGCTCTCACCTGACAAGAAGCACCTGAAAGAGCTACAGCTTGCCTGACCTAGTTGTCCCTGTTCCAGTAATAGCCAGTGAGGAAAGGTGGCCAATTCTCAAGGGTAATTCATCCCAGTCTAAGTCAGATGTCTAGTGCAGGTAGGTTGAATTATCTTTGGCAGGTTCCTTTGTCTTGCACTGATTGCCTGAGTAATCAACATTTAACTTCTAGAAAATTAAAAAGACACAGTCTATCATATCCTAAATGTTAACACTGGCATATGCTATATTCATTCACTCAGGTCGTGTGCAGATGAATTTTTCTTCCATGGAAGATACAGATAAAGAAAAGGATGAGATGATCTAACCTGCTACCGTGACACTGAATGCAGAGGTTCTCCCCACCAAACTTGGGAGCTCAGAGGCACTGGATGCCATCAGCAAGGTCTCTCTGTGACAACTTTTCATAGATTTTCAGGCAGACATCAAAGAGCTAAGAGGTTGCTATAAAAATCAATAGAATTATATTTTTAACTTTTTTATGTCTCATGACTCACTTTTCTATCTTAAGCCTTCTGGGATCCCATTTTCCAGTTTCCTCTTTACAACCATGAAGGGAGAAATTTTTTCATACTTAAAAGAAGAGATTTTGATGATTTCACATTGCTGCAATGGCACAAATTTCAAAGAGCATATACAGTTTCTCTGAGAAGGCTATGGGTAGGTCAGTCTAACTCCTCATTATAAACAAGTAACAGTTATCATTCTCAGATGTTTGGCTTGGGTTTTTTAAAATCAGCTTTATTTAGAACATGCCTTTATTTATAGCTTCCTCACAAAATCTTGAAAACCAAATGTTCCCTTACTGACTTCCCCATCTAATCCATGTGCAAGACAATTTGATTGTTTCAACCGTTCTTTGATATTTAGTCGCTCTCATCACTGTTTTACCTTGACTAAAATGATCAGCAACCTCAGTATGAATTAGCTGGTAGCTACTTAGAAGGAAAAAGAATTTTGGCTCTGCAAAACCATCCATTTTCTTTTCAACAAGAATGTCCCTATTCTCCTTCATGGCACTGATATCGCTCAGGTCTGACATGTTCAGGACTACATGGAAAACACTGGTACTGGCTTCAGTGTTTCACACAAATCATTAGTATTTGCACATTTGCCTTAGTACACTTTCAATCACTCCAAATACCTTACACATATGAACTCTAACCACCATGTTATGATCAGCATTTCTTATAAATATAGCCTATCTGAGAAATTAAATACTCAAAGCACACTTGATTTGTAAGCTCAGTAATTATGGATTGGAAATCTATGTGGTCTATTTACAAGAATTCCTTCTCAAAAGCCCTGTAGTCTTCTCTCCCATTGAATTTGTGAGACTAGATACATAAAATAACAGCAATGGTAACTTTGCTGAAACACTGAAATGATTTTATTGAAAAAAAATCAAGATAGTCACCTCATTAACAAAGTTAGAAACTCCAGCAATACCTGAAGAAGGCAGGTGATTCTCAAAATCTCAACATTTAGTTATCTCAGAAGCTACAAGGAGTGGGCATAGAGAATAAATTTAAATCTGGTATCAAAATAAAAACAAAGGAAAACCAAAATGGAAAATTGTGTAACAAATATGAAAGAACCTTTTTGTTTGTAAAAAAGAGATGCTCTCTGCATAAAAATCAATGTGTGGATAGATCAAAAAACCTCACAAAAGGGGTTTTTTTACAATTATGAATGATCGCTCAAGGGAATTTTTATATGTCAGTTTTATACTTCCTCATGTTAAATGAAGTGAAACCACTGAGACCTCAGGCAGCTAACTGCATCACCAGGCAAGGATGGAGTTAGTAATTTCCTTTTTTATCTGGACAGTAAAAAATATTGCTGTGCCACCATAACTTATAGCTTGTGACAAGGCAAAACTTTATGACTTCTGGATTTCTAAATGGGTCGTAGGAGAAAAGAAAAAGTCCAATATACCAGAACCTTGAGAAAAGAAAAAAGTTCATTGTATCAAATTTTTTGTTTTTAGCATAATGACTTGAAGATGAAGTTTAAATTAATGAATTAATTAATATTTTCCCATCTGTCTCTCATTCTCTGTATTGATTTTGGAGTCCCATGAAAGGCAGTCTGAACCAGTTACTGCCTAAAATGGAGAGTTCAACTGGGGTAACACTTAACATTTCAAAAGCAAACTGTTCAGATTTGATAATAAATGAATAGGACAACATTTTTTTTTTCCTAAGCCTCCACTACAGAAAAAAACAATGTAACACTCTTCATCCTGATTTCACTAAGGCCTGGAAGTCTGATGAATAGAAGCAATCATCCAAAAGCACTACTGTCAGTCTAACTTTGCAATTTCGGTTCAAGATCTTTCCTGTAGGCTACAACAATACTGAGACTGGGTTAAAGAATGTGTCTTAGGATCTTTTTTATTTTTGTATAGAATGCTATCATTATGGTGTCTCTTCACTGCAAGTATAATTTCATCCCAAACACAGGGGTTTCTCCAGTCAAAATTTGCCTCTGTGGAGCAAAAGGAAGCTGCAATAATTTCGTGGCTAAATCAGAGATAATGCACCCTAGTCTGAAAGGAGCACTTTCTCTTTGGCATTGTCCACAATCTGTAAATCTCAGATGTTTATTCATTAGGGCAGTGATTAGAAACCTAGTCTTCCAGGCAACAGCCGTTGTCATCAAGCTATAGAGTCTGAATATTTACTATGAATATTTTAAGTATTTTATATTAAGTAAATTAGCTTCAGCAAGAAGGGATGAGGGATTCATTTTAGAGCATCCTGTTGTGTTATAGCTGGTAAACTCCTGATCTGGTAGAAGATTTTCTGTTGGGAGGCTAAGATGTGGCTTCAGATCGGTGTTCCAAAGCAAGTGGTGGAATAAAATTATCCTGTGTATTATGAATGAGTGTTCCATGCACTGGGCTGTTTAGCATTTGAGATGGGTTTCGTTTGTGACCCAAACTGATAAAGACATCCTGAAACGTTTTGTTACATCAGAACTTGCCAAGAAGATCAGAAAAACACACCCATGGTTTGTGAATCTTGCTGTGGTTTTGGCACCGATCAGTTAGTTTCGCATCTTCAGGTGCACTTCTTCAAAGGAATCATGCCAAGCAACAGAAATGAAGGCCACTAGGAATTCTCTGACTGCAGTATCATGCCAAGGTGCCCAGGGTACCAACAGAGTTACAAAATAGCTAAGAATCCATTTGGAGTTAGGTGCTTAAACATCTATTAAATAGGAATGTCTGTGAATTAACTCTTCCAGGACCAAATCTTCTTATATCTCGTCCAAATAATGGGTCACACAGGAAAAACTGAAATATGCAGACACCCTAGAGTCTAATATTTGAGTGGAAAATGGAAAAATTGCACCCATTTTTAAAAGTGGTAGAAAGGGGGACCTCAAGAACTACTGACCTTTCAGCCTCACCTCTGGGCCTGAAAAGATCATGGAACAGATTCTCCTAGAAGTTATGCTATCACATGTGGAGAACAGTGAGGTGATTTGACACAAACAGCATAGCTTCACCAAGGGCAAGTCCTGCCTGACCAACCTTGTGACATTTTGCTGTGGAGTGACCACAGCAGTGGACAAGGGAAAGGCTACTGTTATCTTTTATCTGAACTTCTGTACAGCCTTTGACAGAGTCCCCACAACATCCTTATCTCTAAACTGGTGAGGGATAGATTTCATGGGTTGAGTTTGGTGGATGAGAAATTGGTTGGATGATTGCATCCAGAGCGTAGCATTTAATGGCTCAATCACCAGGTGAGAGGCAGTGTCCCTCAGGGGTCCGTATTAGGATCAATATTATTCAATGTCTTCATCAATGACAGAGACAAAGGGATCAAGTCCACCCTCAGCAAGTTTGCAGAGCACACCTGGCTGGGTTGTGTTGCTGGCACACCTGAAGGACAGGATGTCATCCAGAGGGACCTGTACAAGCTCTAGGAGTCGCCCTTTGTAGACTCATGAAGTTCAACAAGGCCGAGTGCAAGGTCCAGCACCTTGGTCAGGGCAACCCCTAATATCACTACAAGCTGGGGGAGGAAGAGATTGAGAGCAGCCCTGTGGAGAAGGACTTGGGGGTGTTAGTGCGTGAAAGGCATGAAGTGCAGTGTGTGCTCCCAGCTCAGAAAACCAATAGAATTTTGGGCTGCAGGTTGAGGGAGGTCTTTCTGCCCCTCCACTCTGATGAGACCCCACCTGGAGTACTGAATCCAGCTTTGGGGTCCTCAGCACAGGAAAGAGATGGACCTGTCAGAATGAGTCCAGAGAAGGCACATAAAGATGATCAGAGGGCCAGAGTACTTCCCTTATGAGAGAAGGCTGAGAGAGTTGGGGTTGTTCAGTCTGGGGAAGACTCTAGGGAGACTTTAGAGCAGCTTTTCAGTACCTGAAGGGGATCTATAAGCAAGACGGGGACAAACCTTTTAGCAGGGCCTGTTGCAACATGACAAGGGGTAGTGGTTTTAAACTAAAAGAGGGCAAATTCAGACTAGATATAAGAAAGAAATTCTTTGCAATGAGGATGGTAAAACCTGGCACAGGCGGTTGGAAGAGGTGGTAGATCTCCCATCCCTAGCAACATTCACTGGATGAGTCTCTGAATCACTTGATCCAGTTAATGACATCCCTTCTCACTCCGGAAGGGTTGGACTAGATGGTCTTTAAAGGTCCCTTCGAACCCAAACTATTCTATGAGTCTATCTTTTGCTTTTGACTTAATGAGCTCAAAAGGACCACAAGAAGACTTGTTCAGTATTCACGATCATATTGCACAGCAATGGTGCACAGTTTTTCTGGCTGAATGGGCCACCTCTTTCTCTACAAATATCAACAGACATAATGTAGGTAGACCTAATCATACATGCAGTTGACCCACTGCTTTCTGAAACTTATGCTGGCACCTCCCATGCACCATACTCTTGTGTTCAGGAGCTGACTCATAGCACAAGCGCAGTCAGGAGTGGGTCCTGACTTCTGATTAATTCTGATTAATACACAGAGCCTGTGGCCCGTTTTCTTGGAGCCCTACTGCTATCATGTGGCCAGAAAAGAAGACAGCTGGGATCATGCAGCTGCCACCATCACTAGAATAATTAGTTTAGCCTGAAGCAAGCTCCTGTGCTTCTCCAAGGTACCCTGGGAAAGAGGGCAACCAGGATTAGCTGACAGACTCTCAGTTGAACACTTGAGAGATGAGATATCAAATTGATTTAATTCATATGTTGGACGGCTTTTTTTACAAAGTCCTTGAAAAATTGAGTGATTTGGGTCAATGCATGTAAAAGCTTCAAAGGAATCAAAATATTTTTGTCTTAGTTACTAACAGGCATCCCACTGCTACAAACATATGAGACTTTATAGGTGATGTCTACCCTGATAAACAAAACAGACTAGGGAACCCTAAAGGCAAGTGTCATAATGGCTCACAGCCATCTGGCCAGATTCCCTTTCTTCCTCCCCAAAACAATGTGGTATAATCCAATCTGCCCATGGAGAGGAGGCCCTCACTTGTGTTATTCTCTTAAACATGTGTAGGTTTTAGCTCAAAAAATGCTATTTGGCACAAGCCTGAATTGTGCCAAGGACAAGTGCTAATAACCAAACACTGTGGACATTCTAAGTCTGGCACCCAAGCCCTTGCCCTGACTCTGCTCTGTCTACTGAGGCAGGAATAGCTGCAGAATGCACTTGACTTCAGTGAATTCCTTCAGCCCTCACAACAAGGTCTACAAAAGCACAATTACATCCAATTTCAGGGCCTGGAACTCTGTATTAATAAATCTTAATTCTCCAACAGCTTTGACAAGCAAAATCCGATGTGTGCCATGCATAAGAACAGTTATGACAAAATATTTCTCAATTGATAGATGTTTTTCCTCAATGCTGATCTAACCTGCCATAACTCTGCAAGGATTTCCCGTAACGTCATCTTTTGTAAGAATGCACTCAAGGTCCCAGAGTTTCTGCTCTCTTTTTCAGAACAACTTTAAAAGACCACTTTAATGGACAGTTTTGGCTTCTCTAGCTTGAAGGGGAGCTCATTGCAGGGGAATTGGACTATATTACCTTTAAAGGTCATTTCTACCTTCAACTATTCTGTGATTCTGTGATTAGTGTCAAACATAAAAATCAAAGCCTTTTTTAAGGTTTCTAAATACAACAAAATATCTTAACATAAAATATTTGGCATGGTTGGCTTTTAAAAATAACTCCTAGAACCTGTCAAAACTTTCATCCATTCGTGACGGAATGCTGCCCAAAAGTTCAACAACATGTCAGGAAAAGAAATAACAACGATAAAATGGCATGCCTATTTTAATGTCATAAACTGTGAAATTCTCCAGAGTTACTCAAATCTGTGTGTTTCCCTTGGTCTGATCAATGTAAGCAATCACATTATTGGTAATGAAGCTCATGGACAGTAGGCGACAGAATGACAAAACCTGTCCCTTCTCTCGTAGAGAATTTGTGCCAGATGTTTTAAGTGCAAACATTGGACCTCAGCCAATATGCCAAGCTACACACATGTTCACACTAAATTCTTGCTGGCATAAGAAAATAGGGAAGGAATGTAAATTCAAGGCCTTTTCAATGCTGCCTTTGGTGTTCTATTCATCCTTATTGCTTCCTTCAGAAATAATAATTTTGTGATATGTTTGGAATTTCATCTTTCCTCATTTTCAGCTTATGCGAATTATTAAAATCCTTTGTTGAGTTCCAGCCATCCTACTGGAATTACGGAAACTAGATAGTGAAAGGTACTTAATAGAAACCTACTTCTATAGTAAGATCAGCTATAGCTGTAAGATTTGGGCATAAAATTTAATGGCAATATATCTGCATGTCATACAGAACTGGAATTTTTTAGCATGGCTTTCTGTTAAATTCAAATAAACCTGTCTGCCACTTAGAAGTCTGCCTGCCTGCCATGAAAGATATAAGCCCTAACATAACTATCATGTCTTCAACCTTGTCTTCACTCACTGCTTGGATCTGCCCAACTCACATTAACGTTAATGGGAATTCCATGTATGCATCACTTGGATAAAATACTTCTTAAGATATTTTATCATTATCTTTCTAGGCAGGTAGGGATGGCATCAATCATGCATCCAATACAGTTGTACAATGCACATTATTAAAGCATCAGAGCAATAATAAAATAAATAAAAAAGCATAGACATTGCCAAATACATTCTTCTTAAAATAGTGAGAAGGATCAAATGGAAAATCTTTGAGAATCCTGGGAGAAAAATGTGACTTAGTTGCAAGTTTTCTCGTAATTACAAAAGATCTAAAACCTAAGTTCATTCTTTCTCCTTCTAGGAAAAGCAGCAATATGATGGTAAAAAACAAGCTCATTATGTAAGCAAGTCACAGATAAAATGCATTCAATTTATCACAAACATCCAGTGGGTGAAGAAAGAAGGGGGTAGTTTACACCGAAACTAGTTGATCTTTGTGAANTTTTTTTTTTTTTTTTTTTTTTTTTTTTAAACAGAAGATGAGTCCTTCCCATAATTTTAACATTTCGGGGAAAATAAGAGTGTGAAAAAAAATACTTCCAGACAGCCTCATGAAAGTGATATGTACTGATCAGGAAGCTTGTTCTCAACTCACCACTTCTGCCTTACTGTGTGCAGGAACAAGAGGAGGAGACATCAGTAGATGGTACCACTGCCTCAGTCCTTCCCTCTTGTCTCCCTAGAAAATTGCAGCAGAAGAAAAGCAGCCAAAAACCTTTCCTCTAACAAATGCTAAGCTGATAATTCTGGGCATGTCCAAAACCATGGTACACATTAAGCAAACTAGCTCCAGAACCAAAAATACACTAGTAACACCTGCACAATGCTGCACTCAAAGCAAATTAGCTTTTGGAAGCCTACACTTCTTTCAGGATACCATAGCATCCCACAACCTATTGCATGGGTGTATCACCAGCAAGCAGCAAAGGAGCAGCAGGAGAAAAGGAAATACTGTCATCCAAGGATAATCAAAACATCAAGGTCTGCTGCCAAGGTAGGCATCCTGTCACTCTTCCCACCTCTCTCTCCCAATAAATACATCATTATGTTATTTTCTCTGGCAAAAGAACTTCTAGGAATAAACATCCTTCATTTCAATTTGAAAAACAAGTTGCTAGTTGTGAGTGAGAGTTCAGCCCAGGCAACCTCTCTTTTTGCACTTCCTGTGGAAGGAGATACATGCAACACTTTTCTGCTTACATCTTTTCAGCATCAGGCAGAAATTTGCTTGCACTGCCACTCTGCCACTCAGATCACCTAGGCTTTGATAGACACTGAGAAATACTAAAGTGGAAGGAAGGAATAGGAGAAATCCTGGCAGGCTACAATGAACTCAGCTCTTCAGCTGCATTGCCAAACAAGCGCAGCTCACTGATGGCTGAGTTTTCCTGATATAAACCTCGTGAAGTTCAACAAGGTCAATTGCAAGTCCTGCACCTAGGCTGGTGCCATCCTCAACACCAGTGCAGAGTAGGGGTTGAAATGACTGTGTTCTGCAGAGGAACTGGGGATCCTGGTGGATTAAAAACTGGGAATGAGCTGGAAAAGAGCACTTGCAGCCCAGAAAGTCAACCTGGGCTGCATCAAAAGAAGCATGGCCAACAGGTAGAGGGATTCTGCCCTTCTACTCCACTCTGACAACACCTCACCTGGAGCATTGCATCTAGCCCTGGGGAAAACCAGTATGAGAAAGACATGGATCTGTTGGGGCAGGTCCATAGAAGAACCACTAGAAGGGTCAGAGAGATAAAACACTTCTTCTATGAAGAAAGGCTGAGAGAGTTAGGGCTGTTCAGCCTGGAGAAGAAAAGGGTCTGAGGAGAAATTACCATGACATTTCAATATATAAAGGGTCCTATAAAAACAAGGAGAGAGATTTTACCAAGGCCTATAATGACAGGACAGAGAGCAGTGGTTTTAAAATGAGATTGGACATAAGGAGGTATTTTTTATGATGTTCCAGTGCTGAGACACTGAAACAGGTTGCCCAGGGAAGCTCTGAATGCACATGACAGGAGGCTGGACCAGATGATCTTTAGAGATCCTTTCCAATCCAAATCATTCTGTTATTCTGTGACAAAGAATCTTCTTCCTTTTCTTGCACTGCCATTCAGTCTGCAAGCAAAGATGAAAACGACATCACCTTTGAGTTAAAAATCAGGTTTTTCCACCTCTTAAATTAGCAGAGATTATGACAAAGACATGCTGTTAGAGCTGTTCTCAGATTGGCTCCCTTTCTTCCTTTACCTCTAGAGCAGGACAGTGGAAGGAAAGAGTAGAAACAAGGAAGAAGTGATCTGGGGAGGCACCAGAGTAAGCCTCTACTTGATCGCTTACAATCATTGTGTTGAGCCCAGACCATAAAAGACTGAAGCTTCCTAAAAGGTTTGCTCCCAAACTTCAGCCCATGCTGAAGGGTTGATGTTTCAGCTTTTGTGTTGTTCAGTTGGTGTCACACATTTTCATGCCTGTCACATAAGACAGCAGCTTCAGGGAAGTCACGAGCATTGGACAGTTCAGAGGATTAATGCCTCTATGTTAATATCCAAGACCATCAAGTCTTATGCTTTAAGAAACTAATTTTGAGCCATCACCCCTAAAAAATTAACATCCACATTGTTGAAATTGAGAAATTAAAATATTTAATACCTCCAGAAAAACTGCAAGCTTTCAACTTAGGCAAAGCAACATTTTGGATATTGATTCCATCTAACAAACTGTCATTCCAGCAAGTCATACTGGAATCAGCAAGGGAGGAATGAGAGAGTTCCAGATTCTTTGGTATGCTTCATTTCTCTGTTTATACACCTGCTAGCACATTACTGAATCACCAGTGCTGCCTCACTACAAATAATAAATAACATTAGCAGAAGAACTCATATTTGAATTCCCTTGTGTGCTTATCACAAGCCCATTTAAAGATGTTTCCAACTCTCCCAACTCTGAATACACTAAAAATTCTTTCAAACAGAAAGTCTTCTTAAAAGAATGTGACAGTTTCAAATACTGGAAACATAGTGGAGTAAGCACAAAATAAACACAGATCCCAGTACCCTGACTCAATAAGATAAATTCAAAGAGTAGCAAAACGATGTCTTTTCAAGTCACTCAGGCTTTGGAGGACAAAATTTTATCTTTTGTCCAGAACGCTCTCTTGTGTTATTGTGTGTCATAATTATTTGCATTAGGGGTGTATCAAATGAGAGAAGCCTGTATTTATAACGTCTTTATGTAACTGAGCACATTTGTGAATGAAATCTAATTTACATTTCTAACATAGGTGGTCAGGTGTTACCTAGGACATAACAGTACATTTGGGCAGTTTCAGTGCTTAAAGAAGGCAAGCCGTACCATACTGACGGAAAATTCAGCAAGTGTTGAAACTGAAGTGCATGAAAATCTTTCTGACAGATCAAAGTGACTGAGCATGTTAGTCAAGAACAATGAAGTCTTTTGCCATACACGTACACATGAGGTTTCATGATTACATGACTGTTTCTAGTAAAATTAATTTATAAATAAATAGCAAAGCGTGTGGAGCCAAGACAAAAGAGCCTGGTAAAGATACCAAGAAACTGTAGCTTTTTATTCTGTTTAAGTAATCCATGTGTGATTGGGACATTTTCTGACTTATTTGTTATTTGTTGTTATTCATCGGCACATGTGGGCCATTATTTTTCCTCAATGGATCAATCCTGTACAGACTAAAAGCATTGTGTAGTTTCTAGTCAGATGACACTGGTTAGATGTAATTATTCTAACCAGGGCACTCTTTTGGTTTTCCAGTTCAATCAGGCAGAAAACCTGCAGCAGAAATATAGCCACGTGGACACTCCTAAACTGGCTTCTGCAAGAAAAGATGTTCACTTACTAGTTCTAATTTTGCTTTACAGGGAAATTCAGGCCAGTGAAAACGCACAGTGATGATATGTAAAACAAGAGGAAAATCAGGGCTGAAATCCTTCCAGCTCTTTTCCCTCAGTGTATTTCTCCAGCTATTTCCCAGAAATATGAGCAAACATAGCTGTTTGTATTCCCTTGCTTTATATGTCACCACAAAATCTGCAGACTAATAAACCAAGCAACCTCATCAGGAGAAAATCTCCCTGCTCCCTCTGTGGAAGGGCAGAGGTCTGAAGGCAGGAACCGTGCTTCCAGGAGGGCTGGAGAAGGTCCCTGGGCATCACAGAGGGATGCTACAGAGCCTGGCCATCAAAGCAAGGACTCAGTGGAAGGTGTAAAGGGAGTAGGGCATCAGGGAGAGGACCTAAGTACACAGAACATCTACTCTGCTGGCGGGTTAAGGGGCAACACAGCAACCAGAAAAATGGAGGCAGCTCTCTGGCTGCTATTCTGCTCCCTAGGGAGATGAGCCTGCCCAGGAAGCAAACATCTGGAAGTATGGCTGCAGGTATATGCTGGGAAAAAGAGGTGGGCCTTATCATGGCAAAGTAGCTTTACGGGAGGTGCGCACAAGCACAGCAATCTCGCTGCACCCAAAAGAGCTTTAGTCACCTCTTATCTGGAGGCCCATCATAAACTTGTATCCCTAACCTTCAAGCCAGGCAGCCCACAGAACACAATGGGAAGAGGAACGATGAGCTGGACAAGGTGGCCTTTGCACAGGCACATTTTCATTGTTTAGAAGTAACTGTTTAAGTCAAATTTAACTCAAAAGTCAGATCTCTTCTCTCAGTGACTTATGAGCTTGTTTTTCTGCATTGTTTATCTCCTGAAAAAGAATTTGGAGGAAGAAGCCTATTCAGGCCCAGTACTTGTGTAACAGAAGCTAAAGTAATAAGATTCAAGGGGGCTCCACTTGGAGCGCTGTGGGTTTGAATAGTCAAACCAATAAATTTAGATGAGTTTTAATACCTACCACTGTTATGCTGTTGGTACTCTACAGAGAGATGTAATAGAACAACTACTCAGAAGCTAACAACATCATCCAGTTAGATAACCAGTTCAAACTTCCACCCTGTGGGGTTTTTTTGGGGGGAGAGGGAAGAAAATTAATATTCTTTTTACATGGAACTTAAAACAAAGTGTAATTTAAGAAGATTAACTGACAATTTAATGGATTGATCCAAAGATTGTTTTAATTTGCAAATAATCTCCTAAATGTCACGAAATCTCCAAAGCAACATGCAAACTATTTTGAGTCCAAAGATAATGAGCTATTGATTCTTTTGTTATGAAATCACACTGTAGGTTGGCAATATACCTTTGGGCCACAATCTATTACATGAGCAAATTACAGTACCTGATGCTGACAATGAAGAAATGACAGCAAACTTTCTCATTAAAATATAGGCTAGAAAAAAAAGTCAAAACTAACTTTTTTCCCCTCCACCAAATAAATAAATAAACAAACAAACAAATAAATAAGCACCATTCTTTCACATACTGTGTTTCTGAACAGATAACATTTCTGTATATAGAACCTGATCAAATATGTTACCCAAAATTCCGAGAATTTATATTCTACTGAATCTATACCATCTACATCTGTAGACTAGAAATCTATATTTATCTATGCATAGGTACATGGTTTTAAGGAGTTAAACAAATGCCTAAACCCATTTCAGAGGCTAAAACTGTCAAAACCAGGTAGCACATAAATGAATTGAGCACCTGAAGGCATAGATGGCAAAGTCACTGAGGACTGAAAGTACTCATTTATTTCAAGGAATCTACTTCATCCCCAACAAATGGTAAGAAAAACTTGAATATATGAGATTCATTCAGTTCAGACATCAACAGAGCATCAAAACCTCTCAGCTAGTGGTCTCTAGCCTTTTTTAGACCACCTTTATATCGATAATTAGTATAGCTTAAGTACAAAGCAAAACAAAATGAAAACTTGAGCTTAGAGTATTCTACAAAGCCTAAAATTTAAACTGGAGTCACACAATAGAAACGTTATGACACTTTCCGCTAGCAGCTCTCCGCAAAAAAATCCTCAAAGTCTTTACCCAAACACAACTAGGGGATCCCTGAAGCAGATGCAAGTTAACGAAAAAGAACACAGAGCGTCAGTCTACAAAAGGATCTAAGTTTGAGCCCAAGCCTGAGGTCAAAGAAGGGCATGAAATACCATGTACCTGTATTCTGATCTTTATCAGCATAGTGTTCCAATGCCTATTCCACCAGCCAAAATTATACCCATATGAGCCTATGATAGGCATTCCTGTTTCAGGCAAAGTGCACCCTGGGGACAGAGACAATGGTATCCAGTAACCCAGCCCTCAGCCCAGCCCTTGCCACAGCCCAGTTTCGCCCTCTTTTGTCCTGTTTACCACAGAGAGTAGTTGCTCTTTTTTCACATCTGAGTTTCTCATGAGATGGTGGTACTGAGCCTTCCCCAGTGTCCCACCACAGCTCCCACTACACACTTGCACTCCTCAAAAAATGTTGGTTTTGTAAGAATACAGGATGAAAGCAGAGGAAGAACAAGGCTAATATCACATTAAAAAAGGGTCTGGATGGAGATCTAGGGATTTTGCCTGTGGGTGGAAAGGTTGCCTGATTTTTTTTATTCCCCTGGTAGAGTTTCTGCTTCAGTCTCTGCTATGTGGTGGCTCTAGCCCTTGGCAGCTGTAAGGCTTGTAAAGGACTGAAACTTGTCCATCAGGTATTCCTACTGATGTCAAGAATGAGTTAGGCGGAACCATGTTCGTCCCTGGATTCACAGATGATGTCTTCCTTTTGAAAAGTTGAATTTAAAGATTTTGAAGAATTCTGTCTTTTGAATACAGCTAATAGAATATAAAAATGCTAGATCAAAAATTGTTAAAGTGGCAAATGGGACCAGAATATATTCTCTCAATATAGATTATAAAATGTTCCAGGTTTCCTTTTGATTAATTGCTTTCTTTTCTTGTGGTTTTTTAAGAGTTTTACTTCAATTGTGGAATTACCTTATAAACTGTCTTTCTTCACTAAACAACTAAAGGTTAGTTACTACAAATACAATGTGAAATCTATTGTATTTGTCCACTGTTTATATTTCTTGCAAAATAGTATAAAGTCTTAATACATAAAGACAAATCTTTAAAACTGCTTCAGGCTCCAAATTAAAAATTATTCCCTTTTGTGTTGATTACCAAGTGATATCTGGAGAATCCCCTGTGATCACAGGACATTTCCATATTTTCACTTTAAGGTGAAAAATTTGCAAGGACACTCTCACCATCTGTCATCAACTTGCTTTAGGGGACACAGAGGACTGGTCTGAAATGGCCAATAGGCCTCATGCATAACAAAGCCCTTGCACTTTTGCATTGTTTGTATTTTGACCTGGGCACATAATCCTTCAGAAAAGGGGCTGTGTTATGCTACTTCTTTTTTCCTCACACAGTGACCATTTCAGTGCTGTCTTTTAAAGAGAAATCATCCATCCATCTAGAAAGTAAATTTAGAGAGCTGTCTCTCTCTTACTCTTCGGCCTAAACAACTACATTGCAGACTGAAGTCATTTTATTAACACTGTGTTTCATGAAAGCTAGTGAAAAACTTTCTTTTCTAAACTAAGAGGCTTTTTTGAGTGACATAGTCACTTCATTTAAACTGTAAATCTAGGTAGTGGTGAATGCTTAATACACTGTCAAGGTTTGTTGCTAACAGTCTCTCATTAAACAGATAATTTAAAAGCAGACAGCAGTCCAAAAAGGAAAAAATAACACCTTTTTGCAACTTGACAAAACCATGTTAGCCTGTTGGTTGTCATTCATATAACAAGGACCATTTCTCATAGCAGAAGTCAAAGATAAACTGTTCTTACCAGTATGTCAAGCACCACTTAAGAATTGCAAATACCGTTTCCTCAACAATAGAGGCCTCTCCAGCCTATCAGGTTTGTAGCTGACACACTTATAGCACTGGTTAAAGGAATTAAGAAAAAAGTTGGAAAAATAAACTCATGGAAAATATTTTTATCCTGACAGTTATCTACCTCAATGACTGGAAAATAAAAGACTAATAGAATGTGCATCCCAGGGCTCTATCTGCCTCAAAGTCCAACAGAAGAAATTTATCAGAAACAGTCATTGTTAGAAACAAGTGAATGGATGAAGATAAAAATGGATATATGATGGATACATGCCTTCTGTCAGAGTAACAGGATACTAACAGGATCCTCTAGGTTTTATGTCATCTTCAACACATACAATATTTGCATCTGTAGAAGCAAGTCTATATTCAAGGCACAGGCAAGTCTTCAAATGATGCATTACCTCTTTAGACTTATTTCTGTTATAACTGGGGAACATTCGTTATTCTTCAGTCCACCCTTATATTTTAGTAATAAACCAGATCTTTTAATTACAAATGAAGTCAACTCCTTCCTCTACAAAACAGGGTCCACTGATGCTAAAGGGAATTATACTAAATTCTGAAGGATAAATAAATCCCTTGAGGTCCACTCCTCTCCCACCTGCATCATGAACAATATCTCAGAAACACAGAGTCACTTAAGCATGGGAGGGATTCCTCCTAGCTCCCCTCCTAGTTCTGTATTTCACTGAGCATGGCTGCCCATAATCAAACAGCCATTTATTGTTCTATTACCGCATTAGATTCTGAAGGAATTACCTTTTTAATCAAATTTCCATGCAGAAAGTAGGATCTGTAAAACCATGGACTAGACAGACTGAGTTTACTCTAAAACCCTGGTGATCTGTGAACTCCAGAGTTTCTGCTTTCTCCTGGGTTTAAGATCTAGGAATAGGCAAAAATTTCTTCTGATATAGATTTCCTCCTCTCTCAAATTCTTGAGATGCACAATAACCAGTCTCCTTGAAAAACAGGTTTGGAGAGAGAAATTCCCCAAAACTTTCAGCTGTGTAGAGATAGGGTGTTGCTACAGATGCTGAAAACTCTCACTGGGTTCTCTCTGCAGAATGAAATTAACACTCTTGCTTGTTGAAGGTACAACCATGCTTTTTATATGTATTTGACTTTTCAAAACACCAAGACATGCACAAGAGAACAAATAGAAGTTGCCCACATTCAAATGAAGTTTTATCTCAACAACTTTGCTGTGTTGTAGATGGCATTTTTCAAGAACAGATGTGCATCACGTGTCTGGCTCGGAAGTTCCCAGACATCTTTTCCTGAATGATATTAATCACCCACAAGTCGTCTTTAGATATTTTTGAGCTCTGAATACAACCTTATGTATGCCAGTCAGGCTAGAACTAAATTATTCAAGATCTTTGGACACTACAGCTTTATGGAAAATATTTGGAGGCAGTTTCAGGTGATAAACCTAACAAGTAAAGGACTCTAATTCTTGGTGCACTTCTGTGAAAAGAAATAACAGAAGGAATTCAGGAACAGTTGCAGAGCTACCCAGTAACCTCTGTGACAAACACTGGGGACTCCAGGGTTGGTGGGAGCATGGTTATTTGTGAAAGAGGGTTTGCAGCAGCCCACCTCAGTGACAAAATCTCAGTGATGCTAATTCTGAGAGAAGTGCTGATATTCTGCCAAAATGCAGCTTGCAAAAGCTGCACTTGCTTCTGATTCTGTGCAGATCCCTTGGTACTCTTCATAGGGATTGGTTGAAGGTGTACTCTGTGACCTTGCCTGGTGTTCTCTTAGCCTGCCCTCGAGGTGTTTGGCATTCTTGGCACATACTGCTGAGGATAACTCCCTGCAGAAGGCCTCACATCTCCCTTTGGACCTCTAGAGTAAAGACCCAAGCATCAAAATGTTGCAGGTAAGTGTGCTCCCAGCCTCCAGAGAAGAGAAGGGTAGGGACCCATTCTGTTTTGAGGAAAGGCATGTAGAGTTCAGAAAACAGATATATAAAGAAAAGAGCGTCTGAAAGCTATACATATCACATAGAGCTTGATCTCCAAACAAGAAAGTTATGGAAAACCAGCAAGGCATAATTTAGTAGGTGTGTCAATACTCCCACAGTGTGCAGAAAACTGCTGTTTGATTTAATAATTTCTTTCTTCCAAGGGCAGCATTTGTCCCAAGAAGTTTTCCCCTTACATTTTATTAACAAACATTAAAAGGCATTTCTGAAAGCACAGTCAGAACCTGACAAGCACCCTTGAAGCTCAAAGTAGAGAGAGTACTTCAAAAGTAAACTTTTACTTGGAGTTGGAATAAAAATTTATGAAAGTAATTTAAAATATATTAAATATGTTTCCTCTTACAATCATCTCTCTTGTTCACAGATTTAGTATTTTTATGACCATGTCTTGAAGAACTAATTTTATTTATGATACCTAGACATAGCATTTAAATTCCTTCCAAAATGCTTTAAATAAAAATGCGAACACAATCTAGAAGCTAAGAAATGCATGTTTCCATGCTTCCTTAAACACATGAAAATGCCAGATTTTACAAGCTAATCTTCCAATAAATGATATGTTGTATTTAACTGTGGTGCACTCTGAAAAAAAATTAGATAATAGTGTTCCAATATATCAAGATTCAGTTTAGTAGGTGTAAAAAGTATCTTTCTACTTCTACAAGTGCTGGAATGGCATATCACAGTAACGCTTCTGACATCTGAAGCTATGATTTCTGTGCTTTAAAAAAAAAAATAACATTTATTTTGGTCGCTATCTGCACTTAAGTATAGGGCTCACTTTCCCTCTGCCTCACATGCGTAAACACAAACAGTCCTATCAAAAAACAACTGGCAGTTTTCATTGTCTTGTTAATCTTGCAGCCACATCTTTCTGTAACTAACACACTCTGCTATTTGGAATTCATTATAATTTGCATTGCTAATTAAAGTTGTTTCTGATGGATTATTTCTGTATTAAAGATTATTTCTGTATGAAAGATTTCTTTTTTTTCTAAATCTGCTTAGTGAAATATTTTTTAATCAACATTAGACCTGTCTGGTAAAGAAGAACATACCTTCACTTCATGGGTAAGCTCACACAATAGCATCTATATAAAATCTATAAAGGTACTACAAATCTAAACGAATTCTATGGAGAATTTTTTACTAAAATTACAAATAAAGGCATCTGAATAATATAATTTTTTAAAATGCTGCTCTTTTCCTGGAAAAAATTTTTAAAAAGTGTTATGTGAGCATAAAATAAAATCTATAGCCTATAGTACAACTAGGAATGGTGAGGGGTGAGGAAATGGTGAGGAAAAAGTACAGTATAAGAGAGATTGAAGAAATATGTAATGTATTTAATGATTCAAACACATATAGTTGTTGGAACCTATGAGAAATCACTGTAAAAGTGGTTGCTTTGTTTACCAGTCACTTGCTACCACTATTTCGTTGCATCGCAGCCTTTGTCGGCAATCCTAGGAATTCTGTGGCTAAAGAGGTTTGAGTGTTTATGACAAGCCATTCTTTCTTAAGTACTCAGCAAGGACTAACAATTTTCTTTTGTGGTTTAAGCAAGAATAGACCTTCCATTTAACCTTTGAATCTGAGCTAAAACCTCTAGTGGCATTATGCATGACTTCATGACCAGCAGTCAGGAGTGAAAATGTAGTTCTTGGCCCTGCCTCCAACAGAAGTAAAAGGAAGCTTTACCCTGGGAATAGGGCTGGGTTCTCTTTGCCAAATTAGCATTTTGACCAAGGGCCAAATCCCACTCTCTGAATCCAAGAGTCAAACCTGCAAGGGTCACCAGTCAAAGAGAGACGTGCAACATTTGGTCCTCACTGTGCTCAACATGTGGGTGACCATGGCTGCAGAGACATAAAGACACCCTTGGATACACAGATGGACCTCCAAGGGCTCCATTCTGGGAAAATATATAATTGTACAAATATTGTGTTCCCCAAAGAACACAGTATACTTTTTAATAGTCACCCAGATACTCTTTTTTTTTTCTTTTTACTTCTCTTTTTTTTTCTTTCTTTTTTTTTTCCCAGACAAAGAATGAAAGTAACAAAATCTGTAGGATTTGGAAACCTCCCTCCATCCACTGAATAATAAACTCCACTTGTGGTGCATTTGCTGAATATATGAAAATACTTACAATCTGTTATTCACACTTTCAGTCAATTAAGCTATTTAAATGGTTTGTTTTAATTTCATTACCAAGTCTTCCAAATTCTGTCATCTCGTGTTTGATCCAAATAAAGACAGATACTTTATTTGTCAAATATATTTCTTGTTCTCTAAACAGAACAAATGATACCTTGTTCACATTTATTTGTAGCAAGAGCTGAAATGGAGAAATCTTCCAGGTAAAGAGTAAATAAGTAGATTCTAGTATTTCAGTATGCCATTAAATAACAACTTTGTAATTTTCTTTCTTTGAAATGGAGTATTTTTGCTAAACTAATATTTTATATTTATTTCCACCCTAGGAAATCAACTGAGCTATAGCTTCCTGAAATGCTCAATGAAATAAGGTACTATTTATAAGTTTTATATCATACTGCATTATTAAAAGAAATGGTGATTTTTTTATTATTTCTGATTGTCTTTTTAAGCTTTTCCTGCAACTAAGTAGCAACATTTTTTTTCTGCTTTGTCATATGGAATGGTGGCAAACCTTCTCAAAGGCGTTTTAATAGATGGAATATATTGTATGTAAACATAATTTCTGGTACTAATGTCAGAATGAACTTATTGCTAAGCACTGAATATGTATTTCTAAGTAATCTTTAAGCACCAACATTATCTGTGCCAGAGAGGAACATTGCCTCGTCACTCCTGTGGAGTCTCCCCTGCCTGTAACCTACAGAAAGGATGACTTCCATATGGAAGGTTAATATAATGCAAAAACATTCCTAAGAAAATAGTACTATGCTGGATTCTGATATACTGGTTTTTAAGATGTTCCTGTTATGGTTCATCACATTTATGCACTGTGCCTACATTTGCTCAGCCTTATCCAATCCCACTTGAATATCGTGGTTGGTACAATGACACCACTACATATATCATTTTAAAAATGAGGTAGTAATAGAACTCAGGTTCATGTAAAATCAAACTTGTTTATACCACTGAGAAGTATTCCATAAATATTTTGAACATTAAGTAGAGGAATTAAAACGCCAAACAAACATCACAAGCTGTCTCCCTAGGACCATCAACACTTTGTAAACATGGATTTTCTTATAGAATGGGAAGGGAGCAATTACCAAGCCACGGTTGAAGAAGTAGATACGTGCATCAGGGAGGACAGATGGGACTAGATCTTGCCTCAAGGCTAAGAGAACAGTTCAGAGAGAAGGGGGCAAAAGGAGAGCTCCCCAGCAGAAGATCATCACGGTACTTTATGGGCCTGACCAGATTTCATCTCCTTCCAGACCTGTTACCATGCACCCAAATGCTGAAAAAGAGCCCTGGAAATGAAAGAAGGTCCAGAGCCTGGAGAAGTTTAGCATCGAATCTGATAAAACAAGGCTACGAAGTGTTTTCTTCATCACTTTAAACCTTGTAAAGTGTGTTGAAAAGGGATTTTTATAGTTATTTCTATTCCTCACTAAGCTGCTTCTGTGGGAACTTATGTGGTTAAATTTTCACAACACTTACTACTCTTAGTAAAAATCCAGCCCAAGATCCAGCTATTCAGAATACCCAAGATTCTCAGGTATGGCTACATTAGTTAATCAAGCAGGGCCTAGGTACAGGTTCAGGCACAATCCACAGTTTTCTGCAGTTTGAGTGTTATTGCTCTCACGGTTACTGGAGACCATTGCAGGTTTGGTTGCAACTGCCACAATTATTTGGAGTTTTGAGTGCCTGGATTCTAAAATATCCTGCGGATTCCTATATAAGAGCCAGAAGCATGCAGCGGCAATCTCCTTTCTTGGGATATAATATTCATTGTGAAGAGTGAAAAGCAAAGCAACTCTCACTTCTTGCATCAACTGAGTCTTTCCATGTGTATCCAAATTAAAATCTCGTTCTACAGGTGTTTGCATGCCTCAGAAAGCAACAAAAATCTTGGAGTAAATTCTTGTCTGGAAGTGACAAAACAACAGAGCAATACATCTGATGTAGCATCTAATGTCTGCTTTCCAGTGGACAAAGGAGATTAACTGTAAGAGAAAAGGGAACCATATTTTGGAAAGCTACATAATGGAGTCCTAAACTCTTTGCCTTTCCTTCCAAAATGAGCGCCAGCCTGGGTTACATTTCCACTGAGGCTTTCAACACAGAAACCATATGAAGGAGGAAAATCCCTGTCATGAGACTGAACCGACCTCTCTTCCTCCTGCACTGGACTTCTCACACCAGACTCTCCAGCAAGTGTCTGTGGACAGCATTTCTCTTTCAGCAAACTCATGCCCCTCTCAGCCCTGCTGTGCCCTGTGCCACCAGACTTCTGCATCCTGGCTATCACAGAAGTTACTCTCCTGGGCTGTGACAGGGAAGGAAGCTGGCAGACACCTGCCACACCAGACAGGTGCTCTTCAGGACCAGTGGGCTGACAGCTGCCCTGCCCTAAAGGCAAGAGAATAACCACTGGACCTTGTCCAGGAAATCTGTGAGGTTCCCCTTCCTATGTGTTTGCATTGCAGAAGAAAGTTTTTCCAATAAAAGGAAGGTGAAATAGGGCATCTTTATCACTCTTTTATAAAGCTACTAAAGATTATTACGTTGCTTTTTCAAAATCCAAACACAATGGTAGCAGTCTGCACTCTGAATTAGATAAAGCATTCACCTCTTAATCAAAACAGGAATATATGCCTTGACTTTCACTAGAAAGCCTAACAATGTGAACAAAAGAACACCAAAGCAGAGATGGAGTTATTCTTCTTACAAGGCAAAGCTGTTGCATCTAGTTGCATAAGAGACAATTAAATATAGCCCTCTCATGTCAGACAGCTAATTGTCTGGTCCATAAAAGCTTTAAAGTTACTGTTATTTTCAGTAACACCCCACAAATCCACGTCCCAGTATTTTATTACATGAGTAGAGGAAAGGCTCAGGCACTATAATGTATTTCTCTTGTTATTTTGTTACTTTCCCGTGTAAAATTGTGGGATGTAACGGGAATACTGACAATTATGTAGAGTAGGCTTATTCATCCCTACATGTTTTTACTCTTTAAAACTGGGTAAGTCTTTTCCAAAAATTGGTTCCTAAGCATAAAATGCCTTGAGTAGATTTAATTTCAGAAAAGAGAAATAAATCACTTTAATACAAGAAAGAATATTTGATTACTTTGCATTACCCGGTAGCCACTTTACAATTCTAATCCTTTACACTCTTATCAATGAATATATCAGTCCTAACTCTAACCCCTCAATCACCCTCTCCCTCATCCATGCTCCTACTCTTTGGCAACAAGCCTCCTACTATTATTTAATATTAAATTATATAGCACATATGTGATGGTGATAGTCATGTGATAAATTGCATTTATCATGCATCTTTTAATGCAGCTGCATTAATCATGTCTGTCTTTCACCCTGCCTGCTAATCCATCTCTGTCCAGGACTACTCAGTGCCATCCAAACCCTTGTCGAGGTTTGAACAAGCACTGTTAGAAATGGTGCCGTTTCCCAAACACAGAGTTTCATCACAGAAATCACAATGTCCCGAAGTTCAGCACAAATAACTTTGAGTCTGTGAAAGGTTTGAGAGGGAACCATGAGACTCTTTGGAGCCAAAACCCAGAGACTTACATTTTCCGTTGTTACAAGGCTCTCCATTTCTAGCCTGAGGTTATTATCCATGATCTTGAGCCTTAAAATGGAAGCATTTGATGCTTGTAAAATAGGTGCTTCTAAAGGTCTTTAATATGTGTCAGCTGCTAGGAAGTCTAGTCCCTCCTAGACTTCTAAAGCTGGGCTTCTAACAGACAATTAAAAAATATTGACCTTACAAGCCACAGGATTGCAAAAAAACTAATCAAAAACTATTTTAGAGCTCTTCAGAACATTTTGAATTATGATATCTATGAATTATTTGTCCTGTATGCTATGCTGTCTGTCCAGTGGTACAGGGCAGCAGATCTGGAGATAAGCTGTCAGATCCCTATTGATCTGCCTATGTTGACTTTATTCCACACCACTAAATGCTCTTTTTTCCTTAAATTCAATTCTTAAACATTTGCTTAAACTTGTTTTTTAAAACATTTTATAGTCTTTTAAAAAAAGATTACTGAGGTTGCAAGTGTTTAATGAATCTACACCAGCATCACCAAACTGGATTGGGATAAATTGTATGGGAAAGGAAAGAGAAAGAACTGGGCAAGAACTGGAAAAAAGTGTTGAAAACTTTGTTCCAAAATAATAAAACGTTTCAGTGTGCCCTATTAAAAAACTTCATGGTAGAAAAGTCCACTCATATGCATATTTTTAAATCGCAAAAATGCTCTATACAAAAAAATATACGTTTATGACGCAGCTATCATTGATGAACACCAAATCATTTTCCACATTTTTGGGATAACTTAGACACTTAGAATGTGATTAGTCACAGCAGATGGGAGTGCTTATGCCATTAGAACTAAACATATGGGCAAGCGTTTTGTTGGATCAGGCTTTATACATTTTGTGGATCTGTAAAGTTAAACTTTTGGTTGAAGCATTCATACAGCCATAGCTGAAAGGCTGTTCTTGAAATCCTGTCTGTAACAGAATCAAGCCCTAACAAAATACTGTGCTCTTGTTTGCAGCTGGGTTTTTTTACCCCAAACCCATTGCTGATGGGGCAGACAATGTGATAGGCATTGACTCTGACTGCTCACTGATTTGTTCTAGCTTGTTTTTCTCCTCCTCTTTCTCTTCCTCTTCCCTCATTTCTCTTTCTGATTTCTCTTCCTCTCCTCTTCTGCTTTCTCCCTCCGTTTTTGTCCCCCAGACTCCTCAGTGAAGTGTTCATCATTACATGCTGGGATTGAAAGGCAGACACTGGTCAGCTGCTAAAGCACCTTTCCCTCATCCTCTTACTCTCTTCCTCTCACCATTATAAATTAAAGACAAGATGTTATTAACCCTTCTGGGTGTAGGTTCACAGGGAAGAAGGGATTAAGGGGGCTGTAGCCAGTCATCAGTACTCCCTCACAGCCATACCCAGAACAGCAACTGCACTTGTCTTGTCCCCTCCTCCTTGTCCTCCTGGCACTTTCTCTTGATGTCTCGGGAACCCAGCGTTTGGAAAAACTTCCTCTTACCAAGTTTTGGGATTTGTCTTTGTGCAGTCAGGACAATTTTCCTAGTTTTTGTCCATAAACATGAACAAGGAATCCAAGAGATACCTTACTTGCATAAAATGGGGCAGGAGTTTAGAAAGTTTGCTGCTATTGCTCTCCTGTGGCTTTACTGGCCTCACTCCCCAATGTTTCAATTTTTCCTTTCATTGAGGCAAAAAATCCTTACAGTTCTACAGATATCCCTCGTATTCCCTGACTACTTCCATATCTCAACATATTTTCCTCCCTGTTCTATCAAACAATGACTATGGCTTCTGCATTGGAAAAATGCTCACTCCATGGCAATGTCAGTCAGCCACAGAAAGCAAACTCTCAGGTCAAAGAAACTTTTCCTTAGGGAACGTCCATGTCTCAGGAAGACACTTGGGAGACCATGAGGAAAGCGTTAACTTGAACCCCAGTTCTTCCAAGCTCTGAAATCAGTGCTAAACCCATCTGCAACTAACTATAGAGCAATCCAACGAATACCTCTGGTTATTAACAAAGTACTGATATTCAGTTCATCAAGGACTCACAATGAAAGGAGGTAGGAAATTTAAAAAAAAAGAAAGAAAACCCCCCCCAGAAAACATTGCTAAATCAGAGGTCCTCTTTCTAAAGCACAACAGAATTTGCTGTTGTCCTGATACATTATGGCCACTCACAGCCTTAATCATGTGAAATCACTTCAAAAAGAATTAACAGATTTAACTAATGAAAAAAAAAAGCTTCAAAGCTTTACCAACAGCAGGAGACCTTCTTTTTAATTGGGAGCATATATCTGAGCAAAACTAAAAATATTCAATAAAAGCAGATTTTGAAACTGCCTAAATATCAAAATGATTGAATTATAATGTTTAATATTCACATTTTTCATTGGTTTGAGGCTGAAAAACCTAGTCAAAGATTTATACTTCTTTCATTATTGCTATACATTTGGACTGAAGAGGTACCTGGGCTCCCACAAAACCAGATCCTTCCTGTTTCAACAGTAAAAATATCTCTGTCCCAAAAATCTTGCAGTGTAAGCCAGGAGACAACAACTAGATAAAGGCAGAGAAACGGGAGAGCATATGGAAGCAGTCAGCATGACAAGTGGTAGTCTCAGTTTTGGCTCCGCTTTCACCGTTTGTAAACCCTTTTCATCTACCAGCCTACCTCTGTAGCAATAATAGGAGGTATTACTAACAGGTTAGCATCCCCTATCTGCTTGAATTTATCATCCAGGGACAAGCAAGACAATGCCAGTAAATTCCTCATGCCACAGTCTTTGGAAAAAAAAAAAAAGTTGAAAATTCCCAAGACAGAAACTACGACCAAGAGATGAAAAGAAATGGAGATCAATTTTTATGTGAAATAAAAGATTGATTCTTGCAATTGCAAGAAGTGTGAATTTTATTGAAAGGACACTCCAGTTAAATATATTTTAAATAGTCTCTAATGCAAAGTGTAAACTAACACACAAATGAAAGCAGTTTCATTGCACTTAAATAAACATCTTTTGCTTCATCCTTTAAGTCAACTGGATTTCAAGTTACCTTTGGGAGCTTGGACTTAGGAACCACCAATGTTTCAGAGCTATAGGCTTACCTACTTACCCTAAAACAAATCGAATGGATGAAAATGCACATGGATAAATTCTCATGAGAATCCAAGAACAATACAGGATTTTTCAAGCAACACAACCTCAACCCTGATGATAGGAAACATGCTTTTTCTACATGAAATGTATCACAAGAAAATAAACCATTATAAAAATAAAGACTTGTTCTATGTAACAATCACAATGAAACCCATTTAATGAGATTTCACAGCACGAAAAAGTTGCCCCATTCCAGTTCAGTCAAAACATGCCAGCCAATCATGAGAAGCTAGTAGAGAAGATGAAGATAGTGTCTTTTTATCCCACTACGTCTCTGAAACCTGGCATGCCTTTCTCTTCCATTTTATGGAAAAGAAAGAAAAATTAGAGGTACCTAGCCCTGCATAAAATTGATTTGAAAATTATATCTTCATTAAAAAGAATGAAAACCTTAGAAATTTCTGAGAAGCTGAAAAATAGAAAATAGGTAAATGCTCTTGTGATTACGTTATTGTTAGCAACACTCTAATCATAGTTTTATTAATATATTAACAATGTGGCTTTCAGTTTCCAAAGTGAGAGCATTCTAACTTCCCCTTCAGGCAACTATTGAGGAAAAATAATTAAATGTAAATAAATTACTAATGTAAAAGGATTTTATCTTGCACTTAACTAAGGATTCTGTGAAAGTTTCTGTCTTATTCCTAATGAAGGGTCCATATTTCCTTTAAGAGTAGCCCCAACTAAGTTTTACCTAACCTTAGCACAAGAAGCACCACTGATCGTAGCTGGAATTGAAGTGGGTGGCATTATACATGTGTTTAAAATTAAAAATATCATTAGCTTTTTCAGTCGGGCTGGCTGTGTTGTGACTATCTATACCAGCATCCTTATTTTGTGCCGTTACTAACTGTCTGCATTCTTTAAGTAATGGTGGAGTAAAAGACACCTTCTCCAGCTCTGCTAAGTGCAGCGGCTTTCATTCTCTCTGGTTCTAGAAAAAATGTGAGCCCTTTTGACATGAGAAATCAAAGACATCACTTCAATAGCTGGTTTAATATCTGGGTCTCTGAAGCAAGGGAGGTGTGAGGAGGTAGCAGTCAGCAGTCTGCAGGCACAATATCCCAAGCCTTGCCTTTCACCTGTCGTTTCTGCTTCCACGTGTGCCCTTATCAGGACAGCAGGTGAGTCGGTCAAACACAAAAGGACAGAACCAAGGACAAGTTATTGCTTTGCTCCTGCTCACTCCGTGCAGCCACACAGGACTGGCGCATCATGGCAGGAGAAGTGACGGCAGCCTCTCAAGGGACATCTCCAAGGACTGTCGCAGCCCTGTCACAGGCCTCTGAGGCACAGTTTAGTTTTATCCGTTACTTTTAAATGCTACTGTGACCTTTGGAGAACAGTGGATGAATCTCTGTGACTGTTAGAGGGATTTGGAGATCTAAATTGTCCACACTTGAAAAAAATCCTTTGTTTCAAGCACAGGTTGCTCCTGGTTATGCTTCTGCGATGCCCATGTGAGAGCAGTTTATTGCACAACAGAGATAAATGACATTTTCAGTCTGGTTCCAGGCAAGGAACATATTCCTTGTGTTCAGCTCTGCGCTGTGAGCAGTGCCTCCTGCCTTAACCCTGCTTCATCTTTACCACCACATAAAAATACAACACATCAGCTGTGCAGCTGTAACCAGGCATCCTAAGTGACGGCCCAGCAGGAAGAGCAGCCTTTATTTGTCACCTAAAGTTAATGGAGTAAATTCAGAGACCCCCTCCTTCCTGCCTTTCTCCTACAAAGACAACTCAAGGCCCTGATTAATATGCAGCCCTATTAACTCTAGTGGCTCTAAGGAGGTGGTGACTGAACAGGAAAATTAATGACCTCCTGTCCAGGACTTGCCCCTTATTTCAGACTTAAAATAAAAACTGCATTCAGAAGGGAAGCAGAATTATTAAATCTTTAATCGTAAACTGGTGCAGTAAACACATGCCAGAAATGGCAGCTTTGATAAAATTCAATTTTCACTCCTCTTGCTTAATTCATCTTTATTTGGTAATGTCTCATCCAAGTTGTTGCTACTTTTACCCTCATTGCTCAAACCTCAAGCATAGAAAATATACATTTTCTTTACCCATGCTCTAGAGAACTGAGGTTTTTTTGGTAATGTCACATCAACCAGGAAATAGAAGTGACTCTAGATGAATAATATCTAAGGCTGAATAATATCTACCTAAAAAGCACTCCAAAACAGAAACCTCCACAGAAAAAAGAAACAAAAGAACAACCCCCAAATACCCAACTCATCTTCTAAACCACATGCTGCAGGCCATAAAAACACCACAACCACATCCAATTCGCTTGTTACAAAGGAAGGACCTATAAAAAAGAACCTTGACTTTTGGATTTTTCCGGGAACCCCCTTGTTGTCCTGCAGCTGAGTGGGTACCTGCACATGTAAACAGAGAGCTACAAAAAAAAAAAAAAGGAAACAAGAATGGCAAGCGCACGGCACTGTGACATCTCCACAGGATTCTTAAAACAACATATAGTTAGCATCTTTAATTTGATTCGTAATGCTTTTCTCTAGCTCTCAGGCAAAATGTAGAGGCCAAATAAACCTCCCATCTGTAGCAGCCAGAGATTCGGAATTTGCTTTATAGATTTACACCAAACATAAACTTACCTAATTTTCTTTTACTCTGTCCCTGTCTGAGTGCTCCAAACCCAAAGAGTGAAAGAAATTTGCATTGAATATTTAATTACTAAGTGGCTGTTATTCTTTAAATTGCAGTATCAAACCCTCATCTACACTCAACATTGTGATTGTCTGACAGCCTGAAACACTGATTACCCATTCCCATACAGTGGGATGTCAGAAATAACTTCACAAAAATACTGGCAAGAGTTACAGCCCCTTACTCATTTCTCTCCTGGTATCATGATGCAAAGCAAAGTCAGATTTTCCTTCATTAAAGATAGATCTCTCCTCTTTTCACACACCTATCTTAGTTCTGTTCATCTTGTTTGTTCCACTGTTACACCTTCACTGATTCTTTTTCATTAAACTGTGTTTTCCACTTTTGTTCTATAGTCCACAGGTTACATTCATTTACCATCTTTCACTTTTCAAGTCTCACATCCCGCATTTGCCTGGAAGTAGTGTCTATAGGCTATTCATTCACTGCTTTTACTTGACAAAACACACTGTTTTTCTACTTTCATAACAGTACACTTCACATAGCTCTTTCGGGTTTAATAAATATCTGAAGTAGAACATCTCCAGTTTTGTAAGGATTCCTCACACAATAATTGATTAACTTGCAATAATTAGCACTTATGAAAGGTAGAATAGACATTTCTTCTATAAACTTCTCTGAGAATAAATCACTGTGACTTACAACATAGCCTCAGTAACCTTCATATACAACTAAACAAACTGTAGCTACCAGCAAGTAATCGACTTACAACAAAAAACTAATATATACCTGCATTAAAAACAGTAGCACAAGCTCTCCATCCTTACCTCAACTCCACCTCATGCCAGGATTCAGCTGTGTGGGATATTGCCAAATCATCTCCACTTCCACATTACAGCTATGTTTGGAAAATGATTTACATTTACTGTTAACTCACTTTTCAATGTCATTTAGAAAATACACAAAGCAGCATTATTGAGATGGATAATTATGAATTATCTGGTTTAGGCCAGCCTACTTTAGTTTTTTTCTTGAAACCTCAATTTATTTTTCTTTATCCTAAAATAATGCAATGAAGAGGGAAGTAATAACTCAGAGATTCTCAACGGCGCTAAGCCTTAAAAATATCAAATACAAAATTCTTAGTAAAATAATTGTTTTGAGTCAAAAAGGTATTTTGGGACTAACTTCCGATAAGACTACCATGGTCACTCTTCATCTAACCGTATAGACTCCAAGGCAATACTAAAAGAATTTAAATTAGATGATGTATGTAGCTCTACTGATATTGATTGCCTTGGTACATTTTAAAGAACTGCAACATGAGTCACTAAATCCTCATATTTTTCTTCCAGCCCTTTTAGAAAGCAGGGAAATGTAAAAGTTCAACACATGAAGACAGATATCCCATTCTTCTTACACTCATGTAACATCCCATTTTCATAAGAAACAATTACTTTTCTCTCTCTCTTGCTTCAGCTAACAAGATATGCTGGTGAGATGAGTTCCCTCCACCAGTTTCACAGTGGTCAAACTCCTGAGTGGTGGTGTAAGAAGAATCTGCTTTGGCAAGTTTTGAGGTTACATGTAAAGGGAGAGATGTGAGAGAGAGAGGAAGGCAAAGTGCTGCTTTCATTTCTCATCCATGCTTGGTTACATAGTTTAAACATTTAAATGAAAACGAATCCAGACTGCCCTGTGTTTTCCAAGAGAAGGGCTTGTGAACATTATGGACTCACCAGAGCAGAAATGCTTTTTCTGAGGCTGCTGAGGACCACAAAGATCTGAATGATCAACTGTTTCTGGATTAGGCTTCTGATTCTTAACTGGATAATTTACAGGGAACACAAAAATTATTCAAATACCCTGACAACTAAGAGAGAGTCAAAATTAGTTCTGATTTTTGAATTCATTTCTTCATCACAGAGTCAAAAATTCCCTTAGCCTTCCTCCTGTTAGGGAAAATTTTATTCAGGTTCAGAAAGAGAGCTCTCAGTGAAAACCTATTCACTGTTCTTTTACTATGATGCAGTTAAGCAACCATCTGCCCATCCTCTATTACTCATTTAATTTATACAGCACAGTACATTTACTTATATCTTTTCTGTCTGAACAGTTTTCATTTTAATGTCATTATAACCTTATTTTTGCCAGTCATGAGTTCAGTCTCAGCTGGAAAGAATGCGTTTTCCTCTCCTGTTGCCTGTTATTTTCCTCATTTCACTCTTCTGTCAATGTTATTTTACTAACACACAAAACAGGATATATGATTAGAATTAAATAGCAACATTTTAGCACTTGTTTCACTATTACATAAATGTTAGGTACATCCTAGAATTCAGCTGGCAATATACATCACCTGCAGAGCCACACATTTTCTAAATATTTAAAGGAGAAAGTATTACTTGCCTTTTAAAGCATTTTTTTACCTGTGTGATTTACACTCTATATAATTATTGTTTTTTGGTTTGTATTTTTTAAAATCTGGTGGCTTTTTCTTTCCTTTTAATACAAATATCTCCATGTCACTCTACTTAGCAGCTGTATTCAGTCATAAAAGGGCCACTTGGTATCAGAAAACTCATACATATTTGCCTAATAATGCCTTTTAAGTAATCTGCCCCTTTGTTAATGGCTTTTTTTTTAACCAGCCATACACTAGGAATCAAAATTAGCATCTAAATGAGGATGTTTTAAACGCATGCCTAGGGGTTGTAGTTTTCACCTTATTTTTTTTTAATAGTTTGCCATGTTAAATTATGTAAAATAGAAATGGTTTTTTAGTTTTTAATGAGCTAATGTAGACCTATCAACCCTTTCTCCCTCCTCCCCCCACTTCTCTGCTTAAAGAGTAGGCAAACTGTTCTGCAGGTATGAAAAATGGCCATGAAAGAGAAAACCCAGTGTCAGCAGGCAAAACAGATCTCTTCCTCACCAGCAGCAACAGCACCTCTGCATGAAGGAACATTTGTTTGAAGTCCTTACTGAAGCGGCCCCGTTCCCTATTAATCGCTTACAATATATAAAAAGAAGCAACTATTTTTATATTTAATTTCAGGAGAAGAAATTTCATTACAGCTCCTTTTAAATTGGCTTTTCATTTAATTATGGAGAAAGATTAAAGAGAACTAACAATGTGTGCTGTGGCATGGCCAAATGATGATTGGAAGGGGAAAGGAGACATGCTCGCCATCTGTGAGTGTAATGTTTGCAGGGAGTAAACAGCAGAGCGGGAGGAATCACAGGGTGATAATCTGGAGGTACCAGGTGAGATAGCCCGTGGGAAGAGGAGAGAGGGTTAGTGTCTGGCCTGGAGGGGATGCATCTCCCTTACCTGGGCAGGCCTAAAGGTGTCACCACCCACCTCTGAGGGTGGGTTAATTCTGAAGGGCAAAGAGGTTTAAATTCAGAGTGTGAGAAGAAGGAGAGTACTTCAAAAACGATATGGACCTGTTAAGCAGACAACCCAGAAACAGGAAAGCTGGAATCCAACACAAAACAAAACTCTAAAATTAACAGAACCTATTAATATATGGGGTCCATACTTAAACTTTAGTGTAACACTGCTGCATTCAACTATTCTTCTTTTCCCCTTGCCTTCTCAAAAACCTTCAGTGGTGTCACATGCATAACAAAAACAAACTCCTCTAAAATGAGTCAGCAACAAAATGTGTTGTTGTTGGTGTTGTTGTTGTTGTTGTTGTTGTTGTTGTTGTTGTTGTTTTAATCCACATCAAGATGATTTGACAGAAGAATCACATCCCCTGACATCATATCTCCTAATGCAGCCCAGAACACCATCATCCAATTTTGCCGCACATGGACATGTGAGAATATGTCTGGCTCACATTCAGCTTGGTATTCACCAGGACCTTCTCCTGCAAAATTCTTTTCTGGATGGGTGGCCCCTAGCATGTGCTGGTGCTTGGGATTATTCTTCCCCAGATGCAGGACTTTCCCCTTGAATTCCAAGCTGTTTCTGTCATTCCACTTCTCCAGGCTGTTGAGGTCCCTCTGGATGGTAGCATGCGCCTCTGGTGTATCA
This sequence comes from Callaeas wilsoni, assembly GCA_013398955.1. Lineage (NCBI taxonomy): Eukaryota > Metazoa > Chordata > Aves > Passeriformes > Callaeidae > Callaeas > Callaeas wilsoni. The sequence goes on along the minus strand of VWPU01015903.1, from coordinate 25,898 downwards.
GCCGCTCCTCTCACTTTTGTGCTGTCCGTGAGCTTGCTTAGGGTCCACTCCATCCTATCACCCAGATCATAAATGAAGGCACCGAGCAGGATTTGACCTACTATTGACATCTAAGGTACACCACAGGTAACAGGCCTCCAATTAAACTACATCCCACTGATGAAGTCCTCTGGGCCCAGATATTCCACAAATTTTCAGCTCAGTTCACTGCTCATCCAGCCTATAATTCATCAGTTTATCTCTGATTATAGAATCATAAATGGTTCAGGCTGGAAAGAACCTGAAAGATCATCTAGTTCCAACTGCTCTGCCATGGGCATGGACTCCTTCCACTAGACCAGGTTGCTCAAATACCATCCAACCTGGCCTTGAACACTTCCAGGGATGGAGCATACACAACTTCTCTGGGCAAACTGTTGTGTTGTTTTACCACCCTAATTTCTTGCTGATATCCAATATAAACCTGCCCTCCTTCACCTTAAAGCCATTTCCCATTATTCTATCACTACATGCCCTTGTAAAAAAGTCTTCCTCCAGCTCTCTTGTATTTTCTTTCATGTCCTGAAAGTCCACAACATCACCCCAGCATCTTTTCTTCTCCAGGCTGAACAATTCAAATTCTCTCACTCTTTCCTCACAGGAGAGGTGTTCCATCTAATTATGAAGATCTTATGGAAGACGATGTCAAAAGCCTCACTGAAGATAGATAACATCCACTGTTCTCACCTCAACTATCAAGCCAATCATTTAATGGTAGAATGTTCTCAGGTTTGTCAAACATGACTTTCCCTTGGCCAGTCAATGCTGACTGCTCCTGACTAATGACTTCCATGTCCTTCATGTGACTGGAGATGGTTTCCAGGATTTGTTCTGTCACCTCCCCAGAGTTTGAGAAGAGGCTGACAGGCCTGTAGTTGCCTGGATTCTCCCTCTTGCCCTTGTCCTGTTTTCTTGAAGATAAGAGAGACGTTTGCCTTTCTCCAGTCCTCAGGCACTTTTCGATGAATTCGGACAATAATCGAGTGACCTATCAATGACATTAGCCAGCTCCCTCAGTGTTCACGTATATATCCCACTAGGGTCCATGGTGTTATGTGGTTTGTTGAAGTATTTGCTGACCTGATTCTCTTCCACCAAGGGTACAATGCTTTATTACCTACAAATAGCACAAATATTTTACTACAGAAAAAAAATAGATGAAAAGGTGTACCTGTTCCCTATGTTCCCTTGCAATTCCATGAGCTTTTCTTATATACACTGATTTCTAAATTACTATTCACAGCCTGCCATAAGACTTGTGGTCACATGATTACCTGCAACAAGCAGCTGATTTACTTTTCTCTACTTTCTGTAGTCCCTTCAGACAATCACATGGACTTCAGTGTTATTTTCTTCTAACTTTTTGCTTCTTTGTTCTGTGTTTGGCAGCCCTGATTTGATCCTAAATGTTTTCAAACCAAGGGAAAGTGCTCCAGCCCTGGCATCAACAAAGACCCTGCCATCCCTGAAAAGGACAAGGCTTGGGACCCATCAAAGAGCTATAGCCATGTTTTCAATCAAAATGAAAGCAAACCTTCAGACTCATTTCATGACCTTCCAATAGAAAGCAGAGATCTTATGGAAGCATCTGGTGATGTAGGAACATAAATATTTCCATTTATAAATCAGACAGGGACTAGGAGAGCAGAAAGAGAGTAAGAGATCCAGACTTATCTAAGTCTTTGGCTCAATAGTGCAAAGGGGCCACTAGTTTATAGTCATCTCATTTGCAGACATTTTCTCTTGCATAAATTAAGGTGAAAGATCTACACTATAAATAGAATATAAAAATGTAACTAAACCAACCCTTTTGAGTTGTGATTGAATCAGACACATTCAGGAGACATTATATGGATACTTTTTTTCCTCTCTGTCCTTGATTTTTCTGCACTTGTCAAAATGTACATGTTCTATGAAGGGTCTAATGGTGTACGATGCAAATATTTGTGATATCCCTTTATGTAATGTTGATGTAGGTAGAAGGGTCTATGTCCTCCTTTACTTAGAAAAGCAAGTGGAGAAGCCATCTCTGATGTAGAAATTAGAGCCTGTCTGTCTCCAAGAGAACAGAAGTGGCACAACAGAATTCTATGATTTTTCTTCCATCCAGGGTTAAATTTTGCTGGGATATTTAGGGAAGAAGGGGTGAGAAAAGCTTTAACTGTTTAATTTTACTTTTACAATTAACATCGAAAACACCTAACCTTTGAGGTGGGACATTCTTCTTAACATGGCAGAAAAACAAATAAGTAGCTGGCAATAAAATATAACTAGGTCAGTAGTAAAACCATCCATTTAAATGAAAATATTTTTATATGTGGTGAGATTTTAATATGCAGGATATCTCCAGAAGATCCTGAGAGAGGAGTACAAGAATGACTTGTCTTCACTGCTATTTAAAATTCATTTTTACTTAGATTTGAGGAGAGTACATGAGCTTCCAGGTATTATTCAGTGCATCTGAATTATGGAGGATTTGGATGTTGCATGTAATATGTGTCTGAAATAAAACTGATGGACAGGCTATTGGGCAGGCAGTAACCACTAGTAGCACTGGCTGTGCAAGGAGTAGGTAAACCATGGCAACTTAGAGCCAACAGTATAATTGTTACTCTGGTAGCTCAGATAAAATATTTGCCAGTGTCCTGTAATAAACACATGGGAAAAGCATGAAGAACATAACATGTAGTAATATGTTCCCACCCTCATTTTCAGCAGCCGGCAAGTTAGGCATTTCAGAAGCAAGGAAAGGTTTGTGTTCCTATCTCAGTGTCTGAACCGTTTCTAAGTAGATAAAAATGATTTAAAAATACAGTTGGAGATAATTGAGGTGTTTCTCCTCGTGCTGTCTGAGGTAGGAACCACTGCTGCTACGCTCTACTGCATGAAACGAGGGATGTCCTATGCAGGCTTTGCCTAGCAGTAGGAACAGGCAGGCATAGCCTTTGGGGATTTCGCTATTTTACAGGAGCTCTCACCTACACAGTCACTCTACCCTGACATGCACAAGGTATCACTGCAACAGCGTGTCAATGTAAGGAACTGCCGTGAAAGAGTGGCAACAGAATATTTCACTTCACCACGGTGGTGGTCGCCAATCTTCCCATGGACCAAAAAGTCTTAACAATTTCTTCTTCCGACACATAATTTGGGAATAAATTATGCATTTCAGAAAGGCATCCTGTAAATTGCAACATTTCAGTTTATTAGGGAATCTGCTAGTCCCCATGGTAAATTCTTCTGTTAGTTGACTGTTTTCAGTAGCTAGAAATGGATATTTTTTGGCAGTGTTCACTAGGCCTGCATGTTTCCATTTTATTTTTATTGACCTTTCCTATTTTATTATCTTATGGGTAGAATAAATCAAGTAGGATATCACAGGACTAACCAAGAGGAACTGAAGTTTAACTCAGGAATAATCCCATTTAATTAGAGACATAATCACCTTAAGTATATGCCCTTCATTATTATAGTATCAAACAAGGCAGAATATTCCCTCAGAATTTACAACTTCTGTTGATAATCCTTTAAACTGATTAAAATGTTAAATAATTGTTAATAGCTAAGTACAAAATTTTAAACTTTTCATTTAGATTCTTACCATATGTCTATTTTTAATTTCCTTTGGGTTTTCTCTTCATTTTTTTTCCTTATTATCTGTCACATTTTAGAAATTGTGCCTACTTATTCCTTATGCTAAGCTTTGACTTCATTTTATGTATTTCTAATATCTATTTTATGGTTAGTTTTTAATCATTCAATTCTCTTTTCTCAAATCTCTGTTCTCTACATTTTTCTAGAAGCAAATCCACTTTTCTTCTCTGTTCATTCCCTCAATTATATTTCTTTTGATTATTTTCTTTCCCATTTTTTTCATTTCATATCTGATATTTCATTCCATATTTTATATGCGTATAACAAAGTAAATTTAGATTCATGAAAACTATTTCACTTATACCCATCCTCATACTCCAGCCCCATGCTGTCTACATTAAATGAAAAGTGTAAAGACACAAACCATAATAACCCCTGTATTTTCAAAGTTACTCGCTTCACTAGTAATTCAGCTTTAGGGATGTGTAAAACACTTACTAGATGTGCTGTGTGGCACAGTAACCAAGCCTTTGTTATTTGCCCAGCAGAGCTAATTGTACTTTTCAAGGACTGCTTTTTGACTGCTGCCGTTCCTCTATATTTTTCAAGAGGGAAAAAAAACCCCTTTCTAAAGTTGCCCTTTTTTTGCTTAAATAGAAGTGTATCATAGAATATGCATTTTTAATGTTGGAAAGTGGAAACAAAACACAAGTACTGCAACACCTTGTTAAAAACATGGTCTACAGAAAAGTTTACTTTGATCCAATTAAAACTTTACAGAGTGAAAAAGACTGCTGTTCTGAACACCTTCATGTGTCTTTTTTTATATCTTAAATCTATTTTCAAATAGTCTCAAGCATAATTTCAGATACAAACTTACAGCTTGTTGACACCAACTCACGTGTCCTTATTTGGGTTGCCGACCCTAGAGCTGCCATATTTCTGTCTAGCATTTAGAAAAATTATGCAACTACTATCCAGATCAAAATGAACATACGAAAAAAAGAGTACATCTAGGAAAATCCAGACAGATGGTAACGTTGGCTGTAACTGGCCATGTTGTGTGCCCTCAGCCCAGTCCAACTGAGGAGTAAAACATGTCAGTTTAAGCCACTTCCATCAAGGTTTAGGTATGAGGAAAGCAGATGGATCTTCAGGATACCAGCAGACTAGTTTATTGTCAGGCCCAACTCCATCAATCCATTAAGCATACGCTGAGCTTCAGGCACAAGCACACGAGGAGTCCCATAGATAGCAGTGGGTCTATGTGGCCAGCTTAAAGTTACGCATATAGGATAAAAATATTGTTCTGTTTAAAGCTGCAGTATGTGCAAACTTAGTGAAGCTGAAGCCTCTGAGTTAGTGTATGTTTTATTTCAGTATTTAAAAATATTTATGTAGTCTCATAGATATCAATCATTCCATTCATACAATCTACTGCTAAAAATGTGTGAAAATGGTTTCCTCAGCTGGCACTAGCCCATAATCCAACCCAAGGTGCATTACCAGTAAGCACTGTCATCTCAGTTTACCTGCTCAGAGCTAAGTGCTCACAGAAATACTTTAAAATTCATGTCTATATATTAAAAAAAAAAAAAAAAACAAAACCAAAAGCAAAACACATTGAAGAGTCTTCCAAACACACAGAAATCTGTCTGATGCCAGGACCTCCTTGGTCAATGGTTCTGTGTCCATCTGTTCAAGGCAGTGTTTGCATAGAGCTTTTCACCAGCACAACTGACACTCTGAGCACATCTGATCCACAGCACACCTGTGAGGCATATATCACATCCAGCTTTGTGGATATGCTGGCTGAAGCCAGAAATTAATATCTGATAGTCCATAAAGGTGAATATGAAATCAGTAGCTGTTCACAGTTCTTAACCCATCAAACTGGCTCACCTTTTTCATTTCCAATGTAACAACAGAGAAGAAGTAAGGGTTTAAATAAGCAGAACAATCTTTTGTTGGTCCAAAGGCACTAATAGTCCATCTGAACTCTACATGCTCTTATTCAACTCCTGACCTAGAGAATAATGTCAGATACTGGATTTGCACTACTTAGTACTGAGATTTTTGTCATGGTGAGTAGTCCTGGAAGTACATGCCTGAGGCTATTACTTCCAAAATAAGAGAAATAAAATCTAAGTTAGACACAATGTCAGTAAGATATACATATTCTGGACTTCATCTATATATATTCATATTATTTCAACATCATATCTTAAATTCTGCCATCTGCCTAGGGTCCAATAAAGCATTCTAAGTCAATCGTTTAATGTATTAATGATTCTTTAATAGGAGGGAGGTGGCATCCTTATTTTTCAGGTAAAACTTGAAGCATAATGGGAAAAACTTAGTAAGTCTAAGGTTACGTCCCAATTCTGCTTCTTAGCACAAGCCGTTAGTCAGTCTTCTGTTTTAGCCATTAGATTTCTGCCTTTCAAAGACTTTCCTTCAACATTAATTAGAGGCAGAACACATGACCTTCTTTATTCTTTTGCCTTTTTTTTCCACTAACTCCTTATTTCCAGCCTTTCCTGCTCACCCCCACCGTGTCTTCTTGTTTGGGGAATAATTTGTATTGATTAATACAAGTTTTCTTCATGCAATATACAGTACAAGGAAATCAAACTTACATTGAAGCTTCACAATATAGTGTTAATAACCCTACTGGCTGGAAGTTAGCCAACTAGCTAATCATTACTGCATGAGCATAGGCACCTCACAGCATGTCATATCATTGAGGTAATATACAATAGATTTGTTAATCTAGTATGAAACCATTATCAGTTCTCTTTGCCTTGCAACCACTTCAGAATCTTCTCCAAGCATTTCTACAGAACTCTCACACTACAGATACATTTAGTCAGTTGTGGTTTACAAAACAAGAAAGTCTGAAAATATTGATGTAGGAATTAATGCTATTTTGCAGTATAATGTATATAATTCCATTAATTCTTTTCGCTGCTCTTCCTCTGTGATTCTTTCAAGTGGAAATGCAAAGAGTTATGGTTTGGAGTTTTTTTCTTCCATTTGATTCAAAAATATCTCTCCTATTTACGTAGGAAATGTTATTTAATAATTTTTTTGTAAATTGAAGTTTCCAGTTTGTCATCAAGCACACTAGATGACAATTGTATTTAGCTATAAAAATATCTGTTAGCAATAAAACAACTTCACTTATCTGCATCCTAAATGGCTTGATAAAACTACCTTAATATTCATTGTTGTTTTCAGTCATGCTAAGCTAAGAACAGTCCGTTTGTACCTAGGAGAAAAAAAATTAGAGTGATCTGAAAGATATGTATAATTTAAAACATATAATGATTTGATTCTTTTTGGTAGTAAAATTGGATGAAAGCATATTTTATAGAATTTGCAAACCAGTCATCAATGACATTTTGCTACCTCTGTGGGAAAGAAGGAATAATTAACACTTTTGTTGCAGAAAGCAATGTTCATTATACCTCTGCTTTTTATTACTAATGGCAGATTGGAAAAAAATCCCAGAGAGGTCACTGAGATCTATTCTTCTGATAAAGCTGCCTTTAGTTCTCTGCTCACTCTATTTCAATTTATTCTCAAAAGTGTTTCTCATTATGTTCGGTTGCAGTCAAAGTTGAGTTTTTGATAAAATGGTGCACATATCTGACACTGCTCATGAAATTCAGGATAGGGTACATTTATACCCTGGTGGGAGGCCTCTTGCCTGAGGTGCTTGGACTTTAAGGTGAGAGAGACAGACTGGGAGCAGAGACATCTGAACTCCCCTCAGAAGCAGAAGTAGCAATGCTTTGGGCAGCAAGGCTTTTTGCAGTGATGCCCCCACCTTGGCCACTGCAGCTCCTTGCCAGGCCACCTGGGCTGCAGGGAACATTCACCCTGCACAGAGCGGCAGCTTCTGCTGCACCAAGGGTCACCTCAAGCAGTCCTGATGTGTGTCCCCTGTCCTTGGCAGCCCAAGCAATGTGGAACCCACAGGAGTGGGTATCTTTCCTCATTTTCGTGACTTGGAATTCTGTCTCTACAAAACAAATCTGCACTTCTGCATTTTAATTCCTGCTGTTCCATTTTAATTTTTGAAGCCAAAAATTTTTATTGTTTTTTTTGATGTCAAATGCCTTAGCTACTCTTACATTCCTGCCTCTTTCCAGCTTTCCAGGCCTTCTCATTTAATATGCTGTTTTCTCCAGCTATGGAACTCACAGATTTCTTAATTTTATGTCAATGTGCTATTTCCTGCTTGTGTTCCTTACTTCAGTCACACATTTTGCCTAATTATTTCTTATTCTTCACAATTCAAAACTTAGGTCCTGCTACAGAGTGTGTATGTGCTGTTTCCCATTCTTCTATTGCACAAAGACACTAAAACAAATGAGAATAAACACTGATATCAGCCTATCTTTTGCATTAGCAGCTCTAGAACCTACCACATGTGAGTATTTTAGAGACAATTTAGAGACAATTCAGGCTTATGTCACTTCTGAAAAATTTTATATTTTAAGGCTGTAGTATCCAATGAGAGATTCATGGTGAACCCAGACCACCTGGCTCCTGTGGGTTTTGGATGGATCCTGAACTAAGTTACATGGAAGATAAACAAATTAAGAAAGAACATGTAGTGTTAATATTAGGATAAAGATCTCAATCAGCAATCTGATCATAGTGCAAGGCTCTGGCCAAACTTTTGAATTGCCCAATTTCCAAAATGGTCTTCAGAACTGGAGCTACTCCCGCTTTCCTAGGGAATTTCTCTGTCAGCTGCGAAAGCAAGACTATACTGTCTCTATCATACTCCCTTAACTTGGTAAGCCATAAATCCATTGTAAAGTTTTTGAGGAATGATATTTTTGCACTCTTAATTTGTATTTAATGTCTTTGTTAGGGGTACCTTAATTAACCAGGAATTATCTCCATGTTCCAAGAGTAGTCTTTCCAGAGGAATGATTTAGGAAGCAAGTGACAATATATGGAGAGGAAGAGTAAGAGGATATAGTCCTTTATTAAGTGTTTCTGTCTGACAGGTGCTTTCTGAAGTGGAAAAAGTGAAGAATTTTAGTCCAGATTTATGTAACAAGACATGACTACATAGCAAGCTGTAAGACCAATATCTCAGAGTGAGATGAACCTTGGATTACCTCATGCAATATGGCTTTGTATTTTGTCTCTTTTATCCTTGTATGTGGAAGGTGAGATGTTCATTTTGCCAAGGATGAGGTATCCCTTGATTTGTTACTTATTTTTTTTGATCATAGATGAACTACTACCAAAATAACATTTCCTTCATGCAGATAGAATCACTTAATACTGGAGATGCTAATTCTGTGTTAGGCTAAAAAATGGGGTGTTTTGATTCGTAATTCCTCCTTTTTCATATGGAGCTGTTGAAAGTGTGGTGTTCTGAGACGACATTTAATTCTCTTTGTTTATCTAGCACAAGTACCTTTAACATGAAATGTAGAGTCAGATTCTTTTCTTTGTTCTGCTCAGGTTTCATCTTGAACCTGAGAAACCTTCTGTGATGGAAAGCAGAATCCAAACTCTCAAACTACTCTGAGAAAACTTGGGTTTGATCGATAAGCCTTTTCCAATGGAATCACTGCTTGTGGGGTTTTTTTTAATAACGTCTGAGAACTGTGCTCCATCTATGACAAAATGTTTTTGAATCTACTAGAGGCAAAAGGATAGACAAGAAGGCAGGGTCATGGCAGCAGTTACCTTGCAATCCTACCCTTCTGTCAGAGGTGCACTCAGTCAATGGAGCTGCAGAGGTAAAATCAGGATAGGCTTTTTAAGAGTCTCGGCAACAAAGAGAAGCCAGGTTGACTTTCAAAGGCTTGTGAGAGTGTGCAAGGCTTGCAAGTAGAAAAGCCATCTCTAAACTTGAACATGATGATAAGACTGATTGAATAAAAACTGAGCATCATTCCCCTTCTGGACGGTTTTTAGAATCTTCTTTCAAAGTAGAGCAACCATTCTTCAGAGCAATATAAAATAAAATGGCAGTGTTCCACAGACTGTCCCACCAGCATGAATCTTACTGAGATCCCCTCAATAGGCCATTTTAAAAGGAATTATAAAATACAATGAGTAACAAAAAGGCCTACTTCAAACAGATTCCAATCACGATGAGGAGCCGATTTGTTACTGTAATTTAATTCCTCCAAGTAATTAGTTCAGCAAAGACAGGAGGGACAGAGTGTCAATCCTGGGGGCAGGCAGAGGTCTTTCTGGCAAAATACCAGCCATTCAAGCTTTTTTGGCAAGAATCCCTGTGTTTCTTTAGAAGATGCACAGGACATGTAAAATTAACATCTCGTGTAAAAGAATAAAATAGAAGAATACAAAACAGCCACCAATTAAGTAGTTTTACAGCTACAAGCTACAGTTCCTTTATCCTGCCCTCAGCATCTTTCAGACAGGTATTTAGAAGCTCCTGCAAGCCAGTGAGGTCCACTGCATTTGTTAACCTGCACATAGAGGTACCTGCCTAACTGAAAGCACACCAAAGCACACCTACCACTTGCCAAATGCTATTGCAATGGATTATTAGAGTTGTGTTTGTTCCATTATTTCTAAGTAAATTTTAAAACCCTACAAAACAAACAAACAAACAAACAAACAAAATCCCCCAAACAAATAACCCACTACTTTTATTGGCAGGGCTGCACAAATCTTACAGGAGCTACACTCATCGCTGGGATGATGCTCTCTCTGACATAGAATTTGATTTGTTATAATGTTACATTTATAGAGTACTGGCTTCCTACGGCAGCCCGGAGTGATCCCCAGTATAATCCCTCTGAAGTCACCAAATTTACTTCAGAATTTGAAACAGAAAACCTAGCAAAACTTTGCTATTCCTGTCTTTGACATGCAAGTCAGTGTTTTCATGTAGGGGGCTTTTCAACCCAAATAACTAGATGTGTGAATGACTTTATAGAAAGCCTCTCTATACAACTCGAAAAATATACAGGCTCTGCACTTTCCAGATTCCATTAATAAACAGGCATAACACCGTTTTCTTTTAAGACTATTTCCAAAACAACTGCAGCAGTATCAAATGACAAATCTTTCAGGCCAATCTAGCATCTTCAGGGGCTAATTTTCTACTGTGATAGAGACTTCCATTTTTCAGGGGTAACATGGAAAATGAAGCTGAGAAATCAGATTGCACAATGAAATTTTCTTTCCTTTGCCTCAGAATAGTAAAACCTTCTAACAGTAGTGATATGGAAGAATACCTGAGATGTGCACCATGGGGAACTCTGGCACTAGTCAGCCAGGATTTGTTGATGTTGTCATTGTTCTAAGTGCTGCTACTCTTAATAGTAGGGAACAGTATTCTTTTCTTAGTTCTCAAGATTATTTCATCCAGTCTTTGTACTTGTACACTATTAATTTTTCTGTATTTGTTCCTACATTACAGTCTTTGTGTGTTTACTATGAGTTTTTATAGAGTGAATAGTTCAATGAAGTTGAGATTTCTTATCTCAGATGAAAGCTGGTAAAAAATATTTTAATTCAATTGTAATCTGCTTTTCTGTCTGTCAGCCAGGTGAAGTGTAAAGGTAGAAATAAGTGGTTTATTTTCTATACCAACATATATATGGCAAAAGGGATATTTTATTTTCTGCAGTTAGTTCCTCTGGCTATAGTTAAAGGTGTCAAAGTATGTCCCTGTATGGACATCAAATGGCAGTTGTACCAGTTTGTATGCCTGACATTGGACTGCTAAATAAAACAATCTATACTTTCTACAAAGCCAAAACCACATTCTTCTCCAATGAAATGAGCTGTAAGACATGTACAAATAAAAAATAATTCTAAAAAAATAAATAAAAGGCAAATAATTTATTCAGGTGCCTCATTACAGAGGTAGTTGCCTATCTTTGAACTTTCATGTGTGATTATCTGGCCATTAAAGCATGATAGGCTGGGTTTTTTAGGAGCCTTTGATAAAGCACTTGGAGACATCTATGCAGACTGTTTCCATCAGATCAGCTTTGCGTGCAAATCCAGTGACTCCTTTGAGAAACTGGAACAGATTAGAGAGAGATAACTCTGTTCTTTAAAAGTTGATGCTGCTTCTTTTCTGGTATTTCTCCTGTAAACAAAGTTTTTGGTCTACCTTGCCTCCCTTCCCTCTTCCCAGTGAACAAAGAAGCACAGAATTCATTTTGCTTCTCTACATGGCTTTGTTTCCTTTGAGCTTTCCTTTACTATATCCATCATCTATTGGCCCTACAGACTATCTCACAAGTCCTGTCTCTGATGTGTTTGAAGAGAATTCACTTTTAGTTCTTATGCCTTTAACAACCTGCTCTTCAGAATCCTTTTTTGGCTTGCCTTATTGTGTTTAACACCTACTTGCCAACGCTTTTCTCTTTTTCTTCTTTTTTTTTTTTTTATTTTTCTCACTTGAACAGAAATTCAATTTGGAAGTCAAAATTCTTACATTTAATACTGTCCTTCATCTCATTGTTAATTTATTTCTCACTGCCTAAAATGCATCAGTCTGGGAGGAAGGAATTGTCTTTCTAGAGATTGTTTTGATAGTTAGCATATATTTGCTGAATCCATGGCAGTATATTTAAACACTCTCTTTTCTATTCACAAGCATTTTGACAGTGTTTTGCCATTTGAATCCATCTTGAATTTCTTTTTATTATGCTTAACCATTTCTACATAATCCCTCCTTTGGAAAATACTCTGTACCAAAGTTCATGTCTCTACCCTTTGAGTCTCCTTGGTCTTCTTCAAGCTTGAGAGTAAATCCAGAATTGGAATTTGACAGTGCATTGGGTTTGCTCGGCAAGGTTTTTGTAGTGAGGGACTATAGGTGTTGATTCTGTCAGAAGCTGCCAGAAGCTTCCCCATGTCCAATGGAGCCAATGCCAGCTGGCTCCAAGATGGACCAAGGCCAAGCCTATCTGAAATAGTGGTAGCATATCTGGGATATATTTAAGAAGGGGGCAAAAATATGAAAACCAACTCTCTCTGCAACCAGAGAGAGAAGAGAATATGTGAAAGAGCTCTGCAGACCCTGAGGTCAGTAAAGAAGGAGGAGGAGGAGGAGATGCTCCACACACTGGACCAGAGATTCCCCTGCAGTTCATGATGAAGACCACGGTGAGGCAAGCTGTCCCCCTGCAGCTTATGGAGGTCCACAGTGGAGCAGAGAGTCACCTGCAGCCCGTGAAGGACCGTACAACTGAGCAGGTGCCTGAAGGAGGCTGCGACTTCAGGGCAAGGCAGTGCTGGAGCAGGATACATGAGGGACCCCATGGAGAGCAGGAGAAGTGTGTGAGGAGTCCTTCCTCTGAGGAGGAAGGAGTGGCAGCTGCAACTTGTGAAGATCTGACCACAGCCCCCATTCCCTGTCTCCCTGGGCCAGTGGAGATGAGGTTGGTAACATGGGGAGTGAAGTTAAGCCTGGAAAGAAGGGAGGAGTGGAGAAAGGTTTGATGAAGCTTCAGTTCTTACTTTTTTGTTATCCTACTCTGCTTTCATTGGTAATAAATTAATTTTCCCCAAGTCATGTCTGTTTTGCCCATGACAGTAATTGGTGAGTGATTTCTCCCTGTCATTATCTTGACCCACAAGTTTTGTTATATTTTCTCTCCCCATTTCAGATGAGGAGGGGAGTCATAGAGTGGCTTTTGCGGGCATCTGGCATCCAGCCAGAGTCAACCCACCACAGACAATATAGTCTGAGTGCTGTACTTTTCCTCTGCATGTCTAGCATAGATACCCTGCTTGACTTATCTGATCTGACTCTTAGCCATCCTTTATGCACAGGACCAGTGCTCCACCAGCACAACTGTTCTTCCTACATTTCTCTACCCTTGCATCGCACAGTATTTCTGTTTATATTCCTTCTACCAAGATTTTTCTATGTATATTATTCTAAATCCTCAAGGTAAACTACTCAAAGTAGAACAAATCTATGAGATTCAACATATACAAGTAGCATTTTCCCCCAAGGTCTTATATGGATGTCAAGTTTCTTTTTGATTTTATTTCATACAGAATGTTGTTTTGTTTGACACTCCTTTTGGGTCACAAGAGAACATTAGAGAAATTTTCATTTGTCTTTGGAAAAATGGTATTTGGGAAAATGCTAAGAAACTACTTGTTTTCAAGATGTGTACTTGAATAGCTACTGGGATAGCCATCAGCCTTTTAAAGAAATAGAGAACATTTCTATTAAAGGTTAGGAGTACTGAGAATGTCAAAGAAAAGGATAAAACTTTTATTACTTGGTGTTGCATAGAAGGCATTTTTCAGTTGTTGCTGTTGTTGTTATTATTATTATTATATTATTATTATTATTTTAAGTATACATGTAACTAACTGGATCTTTGGGTTCTAAATTAAAGTCACACATAGAGAAGAGAAAACAGAATAGTTCCTAAATGTTTGTTGCAGGCAACATCAGAGCAAATTCCCAATGAGTGATGTTTCTATTGAAGTGTGCATGTTTTGATCAGGGATCTCAGCATAACTTGACTCCAACTGTAGCTGTAGGCTTCTACACAGCAAAGAAAAGGATTTTTGGATAGATAATGCATGCAAAGGAATTTTTTTCTGGAAACAAAAGAGCAGCTCTATATATAGTCTGAGTAAACAAACAAGAACAGGGTACTAGAGACTACAAAAAGGAAATAGGACACTGTATCTATATTTAAGTGTCTCTCATCACACAGTGCCGGTGGAATTCTGATGTCTGTTTCCAATGCGACCCAGGTGAAATCCAGATTTAATTAACTGCACCCAAATAAATCCCAGCTAAACAAAGGTATCAGGGAGGAAGATGTTCTTTGTGAATAGTAGAAAGAAGAACCAGACAAAAGTGAGAAATAACCTAAGTTTTGGCAAAACAGGGCAGACAGAGGGATATGGGGGCACATGAAGGACAGGGTCAGAGAGAAGGTAAGAGCAATGCTGCTAAAGAAGACTCCAGAGGCCTGTAAAGGTATATGATATAAGTAGACCCCTTTTGCCATAAATATTTGTTTGCATTTTAATTGTGGACTGAAAAAAAAAAAAAAAAGAAGAAATTGGAAAAGGCTGAAAAGTTTGCCAAGCAATGCTTCACTGGCAGCACTTCAGACATCCTTTGCTGCGGCAGCAGCACCACCTAATCTGTTTTCCTCACCAGTTAATGATTGAAATGTGTCACATTCATGGAGAAAGACTTTCGTCACTGACCTGATTTTTTTTAAAAAAGACTTTTCCATTAAGAGTGTGATTTAAGGTTTTCTGTATTTTCTAATGGACCACTATGCATACATTCATCTGTCTCAAAGTTTCACTACCTACTTTGCTTTCTATCTGAGCCTTCTAATTGCTCATGTTCTTCACTGATGTGATATGAAGTACTTTACTGTTTGCCAAGGACTGAAGATAAAGAGAAAAAATACCAAGAGATCCTTGGAAGCTGAGGAAAGAAGAGAAATTTAAATGAGGCCAAAATGAGAAGCAGAGAAACATTTTCAGTTTAGTAGATGACTAGCATTTTTCTAAAGACCACAAGTCTTTAGAACAACGGCTCTCTATGCCCAAAGTAAATACCAAATACTCTTGACTTTTGGTAAATAAATCGATGCTGATATTCTGCCCTGACAGACCTGAAACACGGAGTAAGTAATTAACCTTCAGCTTGTCAGATCTGATACTTAGTCATCATCATCAGAGTCACTAAAGGTATAAACCCTGAAGGAAAATATTCTGCTCCCGTCACTCTCATTTGTGGACCAAGTCACACAATGAAAGTTTTTCTAAACTCATTTCAGATGAAGAATGGTGCTTTTACAGTTGGTTTAATGGAATAATGAGCAAGTTGAAAGGTCTTGGTGTAATATTTGAGTTTCAGATTTAATTTTAGTCGGATCATTCTTCCTCCTTGCAATTGGCTGAGAGCTTTCCAAGTTTTCCTGACTGTCATTTGAAATGAGAAGGCCTGTCAGGTTGAAATGAGTCCAGAAAAGAACATTCAGGTCGTGCTACTGTGTACTTGATCCATGCCTTTTGAAGCAGCAGTTTGTTCTGTTCAAGACATTTTTCTCCAAGTTGGAAATTTAAAATAGATTATTTCAGGAACAGAAGCTGCCTGCTTACCAGATTCCACCTGATCCAGTAGCACTGTCTAGGTTCACAGGCTTCTGTCTGTTAGATCAATGGGATGACTACCCCTTCTTAAATCTCTGTCCCTTACGTGCATTTGCTTGAGTCCTATTTAATGTTGCAGCAGAACCCCTCAGGAAGGATAGGACTCATGCCAGAGGTTTACATGACTAATTGATTCTTGTAGACAAAACCAGCGCTAGAACAAGTAAGTACTGCAGATGCTTCCCTCCTTAAGGTGGAAGCCAAAGAGGCTCTGTACCACTCTTTGAGCTGCTATCAATTAGTTCCATGAAACATTGCCAGAAAGTGTTTGCTTATGTTGGGAAACAGTGAAAACACTATACATTCAGGTTTCATTAAAACATATAGGCCCAGATTTACTTTGTACTCTCAGGTCAGATATGGCAATCTCACTGGAGTTTTGTGGCACTGAAAAAACAAGTTGGGGCTCAGTAATTATTGCAATATTGGGGGAGGGTGTTTAAGAGATTTTTCAATAATAAGGAACATTTTCTTTATTATTTCTCCTTCTGAAAAACAAGCCTCATCTAGCCTGATGCTGAATGGGACTGGGGGCGGGGGGGCAGGGGAGGACAGACATTTTTTATCTTGCCCCCTATAATAGATTTTTCCTTTTGCTCAATTCTCTCTGTGAATAACAAGAGTGGCAGCCATTTTCTCTCAGCTCAACATCAAAACCCCTTTCATCTGCTGTCTAAATGCAAACAAAGCAAACCTTCCACCAGGCCTTTCTTTCCAGATAAATTAAAACTCTCATGTCCTGGGGCCTAAATCAAGCCTACAGGCCTTCCCTAGATAAATCCTTTCTCAACCTGAAATCTTCTTGCTACACGTGCTCCTTGTAAGATAATTTTGCAGTAGCTAATCAATAATGCAACAGTAAATTGCATTTAAATAAACATTAGCGGCCCTCTTAATGAATAAAACCTCATTTGCAATTTGTCAAAGTCACAAATGCTGGACTCTTTTGATATTCATTAGAATATTGGAAATTGGAGCTTTGACAGGTTTTATGTATGTTGCAATTTTGATTTTTGTGAATAAAAGAAGTGCTTTATTTTCACAAGAATTCTTGAATAAAAACAGTGATATATGCTATGGATGTGATAGATCTCAATTGCCGCCTTATTAAAAAAGCAGAAAAAGAAAAAAGCCCCTGTTACAGTCACAAATTTTAAAAGGTTGAAATGTACTATACATATATTTTGTAAGAATGTATCATGAAATTCCTTCTTTTATATGAAAAATTGTAACTAATTTGCTGTGATCCTAAGCTTTGGAAAAATAGGATTCTTGCTAATTAATTTTTATGTGGCAATACCGTATTACAGTTGTATGTGTCGCTAATTTTGCAGTGAAATTGCAAAATAAAAGCTTGTTTACACATCATATATTGTAAATTCACTTAATAAGGTTTTTTTGATTTTATCTCCATTTTTCAATGGAAGCACTTCACATAAATGTCCCCATGTGAAACATCTGCACCATGCACATTACTGCATGAATTCACCGCTTTATAAACAAAGTCATACACCTGGGATGGAGGAAAAATTCTAATTTTGAGAACCATTAGGTTGTGGAATAGTATCCCAAGGGAAGAAGGAGAAGCCATAACCACAAGCTATTTAAAAACAAATTGGAAAACCTGAGCAGTACAATGTAAAGAACAGAATATCACCAGAAGAGAGACACAACACAAATTATGTGCAAGTTGTTTTCCATCTCTTCATTCTGCAATTGCACAGAAGGATGAGGCCAAGCCTCACACAGAGCACCACACTGGTTTTCTACAGGAGTGTCTATGGAAAAATCCAGCTTTCCTCTAAAACACACACACACACACACACACACACACACACACACAGAGGTGCATACTCAGATTTGTGTCTTCTGCATTGACATGAGAAATCCTACCGGAGCTTCCTGTGTGGGAAGAAATGGTAAATGAAGATAACACATTCCTCTTGCACTGAAGGAGTCTGAAATCATGCAGTATGAGCTGCATTTGTGAACAAATCTCCTAAAACACCTTCCTTTCCTTCACAAAAGAAATGCAAGCTCTTTGGAACCATCTCTGTAATAGTTTGGGGTTGAAAGACTAGGCCCTCTGTGTGTGAGTGTCTGAAGAGTTGTATAAATTCTCAAATTAAATAACTAAATATTAAAAAGAAATAGTGTAGAAAAGCTTGTACTATGACCAGTATCCATTTTTATGCATACCAACAAGCATAAATGAGGACCAAATCTGCTTAGCTTTGAAAATCATGAAATGCATGAAGACAAGAAAGAGATATCCAGCTTCTACAAAACGAATTTGTGGCTTTCTGTGATCTCCAGAACATATTTACCCCAAGGAACTTTTAAGAGGGCAGAGGAGATCAGATTATAACTGTAGCTCATAACGTTTCTAGATTGGCTCACAAGAGGCTGGTAAAGACATGGGCTAAACCAAACATAACCTGGCCTTCAGTGCAGCCCATGCCTCGCCTCACATCCCACCAGTCTCATGCATCCATTTACAGTAGCCTATTACTCCAAAAAAGTGTGCTCCCAGGAAAAGGTTGCATAAGACTGATTTATGGTTTCCACCTTTCATCTCTAAGTCAAGGCTCCTCTCTTGCCACCAGCATGTAAGTACCACACAGGCAAGACAGTCTTCTAACCAGCAAAATGAACCGCCCCTTTGTCCCTTTCACACTCCTGATCTGTGCTCAGTGCCATTCCTAACCCTGGCCTCCAGGAGTGAGAAGCTGGAGGAGCTCTGCCTACGTTTCCTCTCGAAACACTCCAGCATGAGTGAGGAGTTGCTTTGCAAAATCAGCGCTTCAGAACCAGAGGTCAGTCCTGCTAGTGACAGAGGAGACTTGAGAGCACAAGAGCTAAGCTGGACAAAGACCTGCAGATGTTCTGCACCTCCACTATGCATCAGATCAGGTGTTTCCAAGCTGAGCTACTTTGGGAGACACTGTCCTGTGCATGCTGCGAAGGACCACTTTTCTCTACAGGCTGTACAGATTTGAAGCAGCCTGTGGGCCACTAATGGTACATCATAGTTTGAATATCTTTGCTCTCGAACTCGTTACCTCAGCAAGGGAGGCTCAGGACAGAGAACCAGGGGTGGCCACAAGACAACACAACACTGCAGCAGTCAGGGATCTACTCCTGTGTAAGAAAACAACCTGAAAGGCTGAAGGCTGCTCTACGCTCCACTATCCTTCAACTGGCACCAAGACAGCTGGCAGTAGGTAGAGGAGAGTTGCAAACCTTTGCATGCCCAGGTGAAGATGAAAAGAGTCTTCCCAGCTAAGCACGTTCTCATGTGCCCTATGTCTGTTGCCTGGTGTGCAATACAGAACAGATCCCCTGAACATAAAGCTCTGGCATCCTTCAGGTGCTTCTTTATTACCATTCTGATCTGGTGAGAATGAGTCCTACAGCATTACCTTGGCACTGCAATCTGCTCGTTCAGTATTTTGTTAGGAAATGACAGAAGTTAAACGAATTTTTTCCACACTGTGTACTATCACATTAGGTAGAGGGAATGTCAGTTATTTTTGTATGGATCCTGGACCATATGTGAATTCATTTTAAGGGGGGTACGGGGAGTGGGCAGGCAGGGGCAGAGAATGCAACATACCATAAGAAGGCAATATTATTTGTCTTCCTTTAAATAATTACATGTAAAAAACTGCAGACAAAAGTTTAATATATATGCTGTTCATGACAGCCTCCTCCATGCATTTTTGCCTCTGACTTTGAGGATCAGCAGGAAGCAGGAAGAGAACTGTTCATATTCAAGTTGTAGGAAATTATCTGCTCTCTATGAAGGGAGAGATTAAGTTTCTGCACTTACTGATGCAGAAGTCACTTTGGGTTCTATCACCAAATTTGAATTTGGTTCTCTCACAGGATTTTTTATTTAGGACAGAGCACTCTGGATGCCAGACTTCAGTAGGTCCGAGCTGCATTACTCTCTGTGATTTTACTCTAAGTATTGTGGATACTTTTGTAATTTATGAATTATAAATTTGATGCATTTTAACATTTTGACAGAAACCAGGAAAATTATATTCCTATTTTCATTTTCTAGCCACATCCTGAGTCTATTACTTGCCTCCTACTAAGAGAAAGAGAAAAATAGATTAAATCATAACAGGTGTCTTGATAAGAGCATTAGACAAACAGTTCTACAGTTGACCCAAAACTCCATGCAGATATTCTCAGTACAGTTGTTAACTGTTTATCTATGCTTGTATACACCCACAATTGTAAATATTGGTTCTTGAATCAGAATGAAATAGAACTATTTTCTTATTAGTGACACTAGGCTCAAATTATAATCATTACTAGTACTATCTTTAAAAATACAGTTTTAAACCTATGAGCAGATATAGATTTTGCATTTCCATTACAATACTTTAATCTATGACCTTTGTCCTTTTATTACGATACTATTGAAATTAGGTTGTTGGAACGATGATGTGGCTACTAATTTATTCATTGCTTTTTCTTTTCCTTTTTTTAAATCTAAGGGTAGTAGAAAGGTCTGAAAATGATTTTAAATCAGATTTATTTTATGTGTGATAATGCCTTCCCCATGAATACAGGGCTTTGTTGAGTCTAGCAAAGGCTATTACTTTGTCCTCAGGTTAATATACAGACACACAAAAAATGAGAGGCTGGACCTCATAAACATAGACCCAGTAATCAAAGGTATTCCTTCATATAGGCATAACATGTTCCCAAAAACTGTTTTAAAGCAAATATAGTTAAAATTTTTAATATATATATACATATATACAAATATATATACATATATACAAATATATATATATATATGTGTGTGTGTGTACAAGAAATGCTATGTTGTTAGCGCTAACATTTCCATTCCTACAAGGCCTCCAGCGGTTTCTCCGTACAAGAAGAAACGCAAATGAATGACATTTTCACTTTCTATTTCATATCAGCACGCTAAGCTAAATTAGCTAGTCCCAACTCTCGTTTCAGACAGAAGTAAATCTGGTATAATGCCAGCACAGCCAATGACGCCGCCTACATCACTGGGGTAAATCTGAAATCATGCCTCTGCTACTTACATTGTAATGTGTGGGGACAGGGACAAAACAGCACCTGTCTGTCTCCTTGCTTACACAGAAGAGCCACAATCCCTTCCCAGCATTTCCTAACACACAGTATTTCTCCACCTTTAGAATTTTGCATATCAAATCCTAATGTTGTAACAGATAGTGCCAGTGACATGGAACATATCTTAATCACCTTTCTCCATGTTAAAAATCTGAATGGATAAATTCTCAGTGTACCAAAATTATGCCTCATGCATGTAACGCACACAACTAACAACATGCCTTCGTTAGAGGCACTTGAGAGAATTTTACTTTGTCCATTTTAGCTTTATTTAACAACAGTCATACACCATTCACATTAGCTCAGATTACGCATTTAATTTCCTTAAGTGCTACTCTTAAAACATCGCCATGCTTAATGTTGACGTCTAAATGGTACCATTTACGCTTTGCTGTGAACACCTCATTAAAGCAAATGGAGCAGGTAAGGAGGTAAAGCATCTGCCTTTGTTGAGGCAAATGGAGAATTGTGTGCCTTTGTTTGACTGGGAACAGTTGAGCATGATTTTCAGCCTGTGTAAACTGATGTAGCTCCGAAGATTTCATCAGAGCTCCTCTGATTTATATTAGTTACTGATAAGGCAGGGTTTCCTGTGAGCCTCGGATAACATAGTATTCCCTATGTCTGTAAGGTCACTTAAGAGATGCCTCCAGAGCACTGATTGTTTATACATTGGATATGGAGGCATTTTTAAAAAAGGGGTACTCGTATGTCACTGTTTCAGTGGAAAAAAAAAATCGATTTTTTCCTTTCCTCACTTGAATATCAAATTTGGGAATATTTCTTAGTGAGAAAACAGTACTTTTTCCAATTACAAACAAAAAAGAAAAATAAAGAGGGGGGAAGAGACATATTTTTCTTGACTGGCCAGAATTTCTCTCTTTGAATAAATTCAAGTACAGAATATTTTGAGCCCCAAAAGTGTAAAAAAAGCAAGACAATTATTCAACTTATTCTGCCTTTTTACTCTGTTATTGCCTTCTGAGAACATAGGTAGATATACCACAATTACAGATTTTTAATGTATTTTTAAGTATTGTGGAAGACAAAAAAAAACCCCAAAAACTAAAAAACCAAGACCAGGGTTTGCTAAAGTAAATAGATCAAGAGATATTGCTAAACCAGCCAAAACTTGGCTTCCTTTGCTGTAGCATCTGCAGCAGAATCAATGGATTACAGAGAAGAATTTGTCCCTTTCTACTGCAGCAAACTGTGACAGTGACAGATTAGACAGACTATTTTATCTTAAACATGATTTAGCCATGGAGCTGTTGTCAGTAGCTTGCATCGCTTCTTAAGTTCTGCATTAGTGTCCCATCACCCTATAAATTGCCTTCTCTCTCCTCAGCTCCCACACCATCATGTGACCACCTTACCAACAGAGAATAAAGTGGAACACCATTAATGTTTGAAAAATCCATTGAAAAATTGGGATAAAAGCTGCCGTATAAGTGCAAAGTACTATTATTATTATTATTATTATTATTATTATTATTATTATTATTATTATTAGTTTTCTTGATGTCAATGTGAGCTGTAATAATGTTTTTTTCCAATTTGTTACTTAAAAGAGAAGGAAAAATTAGCTGCTGCTCTGTTTTCAAAGCCAGCAGAGGCCATTGAGGAATTTACAGCACTCTGTTTCAGATATTTCTTAACTCCTTTCGCCCCAAAATACAGAAACAGGGTTAAACACTGTCCATACCATTTCTAACTGTCATGAGTCTCAGAAACAAGGAGCTAATGCACGCTGCAACAGCTATTGCTTTTACTGACAGCATATGTTTGTTGTGAGAAGAACAGTTTAAGCCAAGTGACTACATAGGAACACTAATAGCAAAGGATGGGCTGTATTAACTTCAAAAAGCTTACATTAATGCAATGTGAAATTGTACATTTTGTGAGGCTTTCAAGTCCATTCTTCCCACGTAATTTGTGCACAAAAAGTCTTAGAAACTTTTCTGAAACAAATAAATAAACAAATGCCTCCTCCCACTCCGACTTGTTCTTCTAATCTGTTACCTAAATGGATTATCCTCAGGTATTTTCCCTCCAAAAGCCAAGAGAAGAGAAGGCTTAAATAAGTAAAAGTAAAATCTATTAACACTGTTTTGCAACTTTATTGATAGCACCAGTGCTATCAAAGCTATCTCCTGCCACTTGGTAGCACAAATGTGGAGAGTTCCCATCTCCTTGCCTGGCGGCAGGGGAACCCAGCGGTCAGTGAAGCCGAGTTTCCACAGCAACACCCAGTTATGTTTCCCAGGCAACCAGGATCCTCAAAATCGGGTGGCAATTGATGAGCAGAGTAGTTTGGGGACAGTAAAACCTATTTTCCCACTACACCAAAGTAGGAGCTGTGCTGGTGGCTGGCCCAGGTGGGATGTAAGAGAAGAAGGGGCTGCAGCCTGACTACAGGATGCAGCTTCTTCTCCTGGCTCACACTTACATTCAGCTTCTTCAACCTCCCCACTTTGCCCAGCAGAGTGCTCAAAAAAGTAACATTGTACATTTTTATTTACAGTTATTTTTTTCTTTTGCTAATTTCATAGCTACCCCTCCTACATTCCTGTCTATTTTTAATACTGCCTCATGGATATTTGTGCCAGCTTTTGGGGGCCCTATGCTTTAGTAAATGCTGCATTAACAGCAGAGGACCGAACCTCTGTTTCATTCAGCTCTCAGTCTGAACAACATGCCACTGCAGGCAAGGAAAGGATTGTTCGAGTTACAAAATTCAGATTCTAATTAATTTTATCACAAACCCCTGTGATTTAGGAGGAGGGGCACAATAAGCTCATCCCTGATATTTAGACAGATGTGGACCCAGACTTTTCTTATGAATTCTTTAATCCAGTGCCCTTTTGCTATTGGTGTTGACCTGTTGTGGTGAAGGAACCAACTGGGGGGCCACAGAGCCCAGAAACAGAGGTTTGGTGGGCTGGTACCAAGGAGTGAAACCCCCATTCTGTGAAGATGGCTTCTGCCTTTGAATTCCTAGGATTCCTGAGGGGTGGGTCTGTCTACAGTTGACAGACACCTCTTGTGTCCCCTAAGGGTAGGTGTCCTGGCCTGTCCCACCCTTCTCCTCTTCCTATGGGTCCCTGTGGTGTCACCCCGCCCCCTTCCCTGCATCCTTATAAAGCCCTGATTACTGTGCCTTGCTCTCTTTGGCATTCGGACCTTTTGAGGGTGCTTCTACAATAAACCCTTCAAACACCGGCCGAGGGCCACCTCTGCTCAACTCATTTCTGGGTGCGCCTGGGCTATCCAAAAGCCCCAGGCATGCTAGGCTCCGTGCTCTCCACCGCACGGGCTGGGAGGCTGGCAAGCGAGGCACCGAGGTGCCCCGGGGCGTCCTTCCTTTGTGTGGGACACGCCTGGACCAAGCTGCTGCCATCCCAGCCCAGCCAGCGTGCCGGCGGCACCTTAATATTTATATATTGACCCTGGCTGTTTTATCAATGCCTGGCTTGCTGTCATCTGAGGGCATTAGGAAAGGGGAACAAAGCGAGGCAAACATTTTCTAGGCAGAAATTCACTTCTCTGTGTATTGTGACCATTATTTTCAGATTTGGGAAAATGATTATCTGAATATTGTCTCTTTCTAGGCTTTCTTGAGCTGACTTGCAAGGCTTTGAAGAAGTTTTATTACTTCAAAGAACATATTGACAGCTGGTCTTGTCCCTGCAGATGACAGAAATACAAACAGGCCAAGAATGACCTATCTGAGGATGAAAGTTAGTGTTTTCAACAGTTTTCCACAATGTTCTTTTCACAGCATGGAGAAACAACTCCAAACAAGACATACAGCAAAATACATGAGGTGAACCACCATCTTCAGATGTTAATCAGTGCCATCAGGCAAGATTCAAAATCCTGCAAATGTTGTGTGACTCTTGACATGGTCACTAAAAGCAAATCCTTGAACTAGTATTAGGCAAATCGGTTAGCCCTAGCTTCTTCAGATATGAGAAACCATCCTGGTTTTCCAAGTTATCTGGGCCTCAATATCTCACTGTACCTTCCTATGCAAACACCCAGTACTCCCTCTTCCCTCAGAGGCTGTGAGAGAAGGTGCAGTCACACCAGGTCCACTTCTCTTTGCCAGTTGAAGCTAGAGAAAGAAAAGAACTGAGGTCATGTCAGTGAAGATTTGGGCTTTTTTCTATTCCACAGGCACAAAAGACAGAAAAATAGAGGTTCTGATGCCATGCTCACATGTGCTGGGTGCTTCATGCTGCCAGAAATTAGTGACCCTTGTGACATGACTGCTAACTACCACAGAGATCTGGGAAGAAAGTATTCCAGGTCATGTGTGGTTTTAATCTTTTCCTTCTATAAATGCCATTAGGAAGGTCAAAATTAGACATCTCCTGTTACTGGAAACTCTGAGACCTGTGTCCTTTGTGCCTTTTTTAATGATATGGCATAAAATCTAAAGAAAAAGACAAACATCATCTATTAGGTCTATGTCTTAAAAGGCTATTTTTAGTGCCTGTTTAGAATTGAACAAGCACTGTTAATATGTGTTCAGTCTCTTCCAACAGTCACTGCTGCAGGAAGAATTTTGCCTAATGCTCACCTTACTAGATTCAAAATGCAAGAGGGAAAAAAATCCTCTTCTGTCAGAACATTGTTCTAGTCTACAAAAAATTTAATTATCTTAAGCAAACTTACAAACGACGAAGAAAAAACTCAGTTAAAATTTGTGAAATGTGTGTCTGAAAATTAGCTATCAAGACAGGTCATGTATATGTTAAATAACTTTTCAGCTCATCTTTTAAACAATCATAGGTTTATACAAATATGACTGCTCCAAAAAAAAGAATGACTATTGCTACTATTCTGACTCTCACTCTGTCTTACCCCTCTCTTGTACTTCAAGAGTCTCTGCCACTGGAGTTCTTGAGTAACTGAAAAGTTCTTGCAGGCATGGTGTACTCCCTTCCTTCCTTCCTTCC